>VWYO01008046.1:381572-402137 GCA_013400275.1 Rhadina sibilatrix
GAGGGGGGCGGCAGGGCCAGAGGGTGGGAGCTGGAACGGGCTGAGGGGGGACAGCGTGGGAGGATGCTCCCAAAAAGACAGCAGGAGAATCCAACAGATGCAAGCGAGCCGAGGCACTCCACCCAAAACAACCCCGGCAGCCGGGCTGGTGTGCGCCCGGGGCAGCCCCTCGCACGGGCGGGCAGGGCTGGGGGCCACACGAGCTGGCACCGCTCCTGGGCACGGCCCGGCACCCCCAGCCCTCTGCAGGGAGCCGGGGGCTGCCGCAGCGGGGCCCCTCTGCCGCGGCAGCTCGCACAGAGCGCGGTGAACAGCGCAGCCTCTGGCCCACGCCCGGGCCGGGCTGCCGGGCCAGGAGTTTCAGCGCTGAGCTCACCCCTGTGCCGGCCCCAGCGCGTCCCCGCCCGGCTGCGGCAGCGCGGACACGGCAGGGAGGGCCCGGGGAGAGGGGGACAGGGCAGGAAAAGGGATCCGGGCCGAGGGTGGGGTTATCCCACCCAAACACCTGCTGGTTGCTGCCCGGGGATGCCGTCCCAGAGGGATGAGAGCAGCGGGGGCCGGAGGGAGCAGCTCCCAGGGTCCCAGAGGAGCCCCCCAAGGCTGTGAGAAGCAGAGCAGGGGGTGCAGGTTCAGGAAAAGCCAACAGAGGGGTTTGGGTTTGCGGTCACTCTGTGAGAGGCTGGGGCACGGGTCCTGTCAGGGAAGAGATTTCCATGGGGATGAGTTATCTGCACTCATGGAAACACCCCTGGTTCCAGCATCCCTGCCCTGGGAGAGCCCAGCCCTGCTCAGGGGTGTCAACAGCCCGTGCCCCCCCGGCTGGGGGGGACCAGCCCGGGGGCACCAGGAGCTGATGCCAGAGGGTTCCCCAGCCCCCCTGGACAGAGCAGTCCAGTACTGAGGAAACACATCCAGCGCCGAGGAGGATTCCAGGAGCTTCCAGTGGTTCAAACATTCCTGGAAATGAATAATCCCTTCCTCTGGGAGCCCCCTGCCCTGGGAGCAGCCTTGCTCTGGAAAAAGCAGAGCGAGGGCAAGCGGAGCCAGCACAGCTCCCGGCTGGGCTCTGGCAGGACAGGGAGTCAAGGCCACTCCCGGTGTGACACGGACCCGGCCCAGACCCGGCCAGACCCGGCAGCACTTCCAGCAAATCCCGTCCCCGCGCCCCGGAGGGCCTGCAGCCTCCTCCTCCCTCATGGGCTTGGTTGGAGCAAACACTGATAAGAGTTCAATCAGTGCCTTGGAACCTCTCCGGCCGTGGGCGCCTGGCGCTGTCCAGCTGCCAGCAGCTGCAGGTCAGGGACGGAGGGAGCTGCCCTGAGTTCCGCAGCTGGCAGTGCCCGGGCAGTGCCCCCACAGCCGGGGTGCACCTCCGTGCTCCAACCCCCCAGACAGCGGCACCGTCACCATTTCCCCTGGCAGCCGCTGCCTCCTGCAGGCTCCCGAGGTTTTCATTCCCTTTCCTCGGAGCCCTGACACACCCCCGGGATCCCGGCCGGGGCGCTGACAATCCCATTGCAGGGGAACAGCTCCGGGCGTCCCGCACGCGGCCCCAGCGCCTGCCGGGGCTGCCAGCACAGCCAGATTTGGGCTTTTCACTGGGAATGACAGAGGACAGACGGAATGTGCCCCCCCAGCCCGGCCAGGGTCACACAGATGGCTCCCGGCAGAGCTGCAGGACACGGGATCGTTCCCATGCAGATGAGCTGTGCTGCTTCCTCTTGTGTAACTGCGAGGGTTTTGCAGCTGGAAGTCAGAGGTCCTGCGGCTGAAACCACGAGAGCAGAGCCGAGAGCTTTGCCAAGAGGGGCCAGGGCTGGAATTTCCTCCTGGTGCATTTCTGGAGCAGGAGAGACCGGAGCTGTGGGTTCACATCTGGGGCTGTGGCTGCTCCTGGGGCCGCTCAGGAGGCAGAGCTGGGAGTTATTTATTCCCTGAGGGAATTGCGAGGCTCCCGCTGCTCCCACACCTTTGGCTGGCCTTGAGCCCGAGTGAGGCAGGTTCTGAAGGTCAAAAATCCACGTAATCTATCCCAAATCCATGACAGGCCCACTGAACCTGCCACACACCTTCCTGTCCCACCTGGCAAAGCCAGCCCAGAACAGGGACCAGCCCAGGGACCAGCCCAAGGATCAGCCAAAGATCATCCAAGGATCAGCCCAGGGATCAGCCCAGTATCTCCCAGGGATCTCACAGGGATCTCACAGGGATCAGCCCGTTCCCACCTGCTCCCATTTGTCATTCCCTGCCTGGACTTTCTCTTTTTTTGCAGAAATCCTTGCAGGATGACAGCTCTTCCCACAAATGCCTCTATTTGCCTGCAGCCTCGGATGCAGACGGAAAACCCTCCTTTGGCCATTGGCACTCTGATTTTTAATGGCCTTTCCCCCCCGAGGGCCTGGCCCGGGTCCTTTCCTAGGGAGCGCTGATTAAATCAGTCAGGATTGATCCCGGGAGTTGTTTGCAGCAAGCCCGTCCTGAAAGCTTTCTTTCCCTGCTCCGTTTTAAATGATCATTTCTTTAATTGTTCTTTGAACCGAGGCGCGAGGGCTCCCTCTGCTGCCCTGCGGGGTGGGAGAGGAGCGGGACGGGGCGGGAGGGGATGGAGCAGCCCGGGCAGGGCCAGCCCAGCTGTGCGGCTCCAGATGTTGGCCGCTGCTGCCCTCAGACAGAGGGCCCGGGGCGCGAGGAGGTTTTGTCCAGGGGCTCAGGGTCTGATGTTCCCTCAGGGCTGCCCAGCCTGGTCACAGCCCCGGGCTGCTGCCAACAGCGAGACCTCTGCCTCGGGGCTGCAGATGCTGCATTTCCCCCGCTGTGCTGGGCGCTGGGGCTGCCCCTGTGCAGCGGCTGCCCGAGGGCTTGGGGAGCTCACTCTGATCCCCACGTGTGGCTGCTGAGGGCTCCACAGCCCGGAGCTCCAACCTGCACCCAGCCCTGGCCCCAAGGACCTGCTCTGGGAGCAGGGATGGAGCAGGATCCAGGCCAGGTCCCCATCCCCATGGATCTGCTCTGGGAGCCAGGGATGGAGCAGGATCCAGGCCAGGTCCCCATCCCCATGGATCTGCTCTGGGAGCCAGGGATGGAGCAGGATCCAGGCCAGGTCCCCGTCCCCATCTGCACCCAGCCCAGCCCTGACTGACCCCAACTTCAGGGCACAACCCTGCAAATTGAAACGTGACTACCAAGGGCTCACAAAGGGGGAGGGAATAGTTTTTTTCCTCATCCAAAGAGATTTTGGGTGGGGACCTCTGCCCTCAGGTGGCACCTCCAGCGGGCTCTCGGGCGCTGGGCAGGAGCTGTGCAGGCTCCCAAGGGCAGAGCGATGCCAATTCCTTCCACAACAGAGGCTGCACGCGAGGGAGGGCTCCGACAGGAACCCAGCACAACCCAGGCACTGGGGCCAGTTTAAACCTCAGAGGAGAGGGGACAGGTGACCAGCACGGGAGGTCCCACTGGGGCAGAGCTTCCCCCTGAGGGCAGGAGTGACACAACCCATAAACCAGCCACAAAACCATAAAACGGCCATAGGACCATTCCAGAGGGCTGCAGCCCTCCGAAGGAAAGGCTGAGTAAGAGCTGAGCCCTCCGGGGCAGAAAAGCTGAATGACTCACGGGCTGCAGCCGTTACCATGGAGCTGTTTACACGCTGCTCTGGGACTGAAAAAAAAATATAAAAAATAAAAAGGAAAAAACGCTACGGAGCTCACCCGAAGTGAACTGAGTGCAAGGAGGCCGGTGGCACGGGAGGGATAACTCGGAGGAACGGCTCCTCCGGCCCGGGGAGTTTCCGGGAGGAGCCCAGAGGGCTCGGGGGGAGCTCAGCGAGCAGGAATGCCCAGGCTGATGCTCCTCCCGGGGCCGCAGGGGCGGGACGTGCCAAGTGTGACCCTGCTGGTTTCTAAGGACTCTTGGAGGAACGCAGAGCAGCAAGTCCAGCTCCCACGTGGAGCAAAGAGTTGGGACTTCTGCAGGAGAACCAGCTGAAGAACCTCAGCGTGGCTTTGGCAAACATTCTGGGAAATAACTGGGTGATTCACAAATTAATGGTTTAATTAATAGAGAGGAGGAAATCCATAAAAGGGACTGGGATCGAACAGAAGCAGGGGCGTAGCTGTGCCCGAGGAAGGTCACCAGAGGGGTTCCCCAGGAGCACAGGGCTCCCACATGGAATTCCCAGCCAAGGGAGGGTTTCCATGGCAGGCATTCCAGCCAGAGCTGCAGGTGCAGGCACAGCCCTGGGGCTCCTGCTCACAGGCTCTCACTGAGCCACCCTCCAGCTGTGCTTGCACCAGCCCAGCCCCATTTCGCTTTTGCAGAGCAGAGTCATTCATTACTACTATTATTATTATTATTATTATTATTATTATTATTATTATTATTATTATTATTACTGTTACTCCTGGAGTATTTCTGCTCTGTAAGCCCTCCAAGTTCAGCCCCACCCAGCTCTGGGATGGGGCCAGCATTACCCAGCTGATGCTCAAGCAGCTGGCTGGGTGTGGAGTCCTGGGGCTGGTGGAAAAAAGCACATTCAGAGAATTTCTCTGCTCTGAGGCAACTCCCACTTCCTGCTCCCCGGGAAAGCCCAGCACGCAGCCAGGGGGAATCAAACCAGACTCACACCCAACTGCAGCAGAGATAAGAAATTTGGTTCTGATCCACGACAGAAATGCACTGAATTGCCAGTTTCTCAGAAGCCAAAGGCCTGAATGTTTGCCAAGAGCTAAAAATAACCCAAAGCAGGCTCTATTTAAAGGCACCTACTAAGAAATGCCTGTGTCCTCAGTTAAATAAACTGCAGCTTCCAGAACAGCCCTGTTTTCCAGGGGGAGCCTTGGCAGCAGGTGAATAAACACTCAGAGCAAACCTTCCAACACGTTTTGGAAGCAGCAGCTGGTGGCTGGAGCTGTGCCAGCCCTGGGCCCAGCAGTGAGCAGGGGCTGGGGCAGGAGGGGCTCCCAGTGCCCCCTGCAGGAGCTGCCCACAGCCACGGGGCTGCTGAAGGGCCTGTTTTTGGGGTCTGACTGAAGGGCCTCTTCTTGGGGTCTGACTGAAGGGCCTGTTTTTGGGGTCTGACTGAGCTTTATGCTGATTCCCCAGAGATAACTGATCCCTCCGTGGGAGTGGGGACTGGAGCTCCTCTGCTGGGGGCACTGAGCAGGGTCTGGGCAGGGGGGCACCCCTGAGTGCCCTCACAAGGAGAGGGGCCTTGGAGAGGCAGGACTGAGCTCTGCACGGGCACAGCTCCAGCAGCTCGGGCAGTGTCTGCCCAGGGGGACAGGAACTGTGCCAGGGCTGCAGGACAGCACTGCTTCAACGGACAACAAACTCCTGCAGCAGGGGCCTGGCAAGGACGTGGGGCAGAAACTGAGCCATGAAGCACAGAAGGGATGCCCGGGCTGGTTAAACAAAGCAGTGTTTTAATTCTGAGATTGTATAAATATGCATTTACAAAAGGAAGGTCTCAATCCCAAGAGTTAAACAGATGTACAGCTGCCAGTTCTGCACAGGGCCAGGAGCAGCCCAAGGCACCCCACAGCAGCCAGGAGCCAAACACAAACCACACCCTGCACCTCCAGCTCCTCACCCAGAACACTCAGCTGCTGCTGTGGCAGCAGGGACAGAGCCCCAGGGGAAGGGAGAGAGATGAGCTGAGAACAGCAGTGGGGAGGCCACCCCACTGAGCCCTGCCAGGGCACACACGGGGCTGCTCCTGGGAGCCCAGGGACAGCACCCAGCAGGGACAGCCCCCAGCACTGGAGGTGACACCCTGAGCAGGGACAGCACCCAGCAGGAGGGTGACACCCTGAGCAGGGACAACACCCAGCAAGGGTGACACCCTGCTGTCCCTGCTCACAGGTCACCTTCTGCAGCTGCAGGGACCCTCCCAGCAGCTCCATTTCCTTTGGGTGCCCTCACTGCAGCACCCAGCAGTGCTCCAGCCACAATCAGGGTGCAGGGCCAAGAATCCCTCCCTGAACTGTAACAGAAGCAGCACTGACCTCCAAGAGCAAAACCTGTCCACCCTGAAAGTCCCCAGGCAGCCAGTGCTGAAGGAGCAGCAGAGTTCCCCAGGCTCAGCCTGTGCATGGCTGTCCTGAAAAATCTCCAGCAATTTTCTCTTAACTCATCCAGTAGCTCTAAACCTGTATGACACCCACTGAGGCTATCTTCTAATTTAAAGTTGAAGCAAATCAATTCTTGTTAATCAAACTAAAGAGAGGACTCAAACACAAGCTGCTAGTGGAAAATGGAATATAAGTTGCCAGGAGTGTTAACCTCAAGTCTTGCACAGTTTATTTACTTCCTTTGATTCACACCTCGTGTGCAGCTCCCAAACTGCTCAGAGCACCCTCCTCTGCTGGTCACTGCTGGGAATGCAGCCGGGCTGGAGCTCCCACCACGCTCAGGATGCTGCCTGCTCCTCTGGAGCCATGGTCTGCAGGAGGCAAGAGCACAGAGGGCAACTCTGAGTCACCGCTGGGATTTTGGGGCAAAACATCCATTTCTGCCAGAGCCTGAGAGTGGCCTGGGCCTCTGGGTCAGCCCTGCCAGGGTGCAAGAATCCAGGAGCAAACCAAGCAGGGCTGGGCCCAGCACAGAGTGCCAAGGCAGGCCCGTCAGTGTTTGAGCCTCTGCTCACACAGCTGGCAGCAGCTCCAGCCAACATCTGTGAACCCTTTGTGAGCCAAAGCAGCCCTGCCAGAGTCACCAGCACAGCCAGAAAAGGCAGCCTAGCAGCAGGGAAGGGGCACTGGGGTGCTTGTTCCTGCTGGAACGTTGGTTCCCTCTCCTGGGAGGAGGAAGCCCAGAGCTGGGGGAGAACAGGAAGAGGGGAACAGGGGAAGATCTGCTGGGAAGAGCTGGCTGGGAGTGGGAGAGGGCACGGAGGGCAGTGGCAGCCCTTTAGCACGCCAGGGATATTCCAGTACCTCCAAGGCATTCATCCATGGCACCAGCCAGTACCACAGCGCTGCAGGGGGCTGCAGGGCAGCAATTAGCAGTGCTCTGGGCCTTAATTAACGGGGCTCAGCCTCCCAGGGCAGCAGCGTGGGAAGTCTCCCACTGCACAGCTCTGAACACCAAACCTGCTCCTGCAGCCACTCCTGCTTTCCCCAGGGGCCCTGGGCACTCACCTGGGCACTCACTCACCTGGGCACGCACTCACCTGCCGCAGGAACTGCTTCCCCAGGTAGCTGGTTGCCATGCTGGTCAGGTTCCTCCTGCTGCCCACCTTACACCTGATGTAGCCGTAGAGGTTGGCTCCCTGCAGCACCACGCCCATGCCCACCACCGCCTGTGCCAGGGGAGAGCAGCAGCTGCCAGCCCTGCCCGGCCACGCCGGCCGGGGGGCGCAGGGGCACTCACCAACCACTTCACTTTGAAAGAGAAGAGGGCACTGAAGGCAAAGATCACCCAGATCATGGGGCAGGTGATCAGGCCCAGCCAGAAGATTCGGGACTCTGCTTCTGAGGAGGTTTTGCCCCCTTGTGCTGACACCTGGGAACAGAGGGGGAGTGAAGTGACCAGGCTGCCCCATCCCACGGATCCCACGGCCTGCAAACCAGGGCTGCCTGGGATTCCCCTCCACACAACAGCCCTGGCTGCTTCCAGGACTAATTTCTACATCACACAAAGACATCCCTGCAACAGAAAGTGTTTCCATTTAAGGGAATCTTCTCAGTTTTCTCTCAGGATCACTGGAGGCAGCAGCATCAAAACCTCTTGGAATGCCTGGGGCTAGAAGGGTAAATCTGGCGGCAATGACATTTCCTGCGTGGCTCAGTTAAAGCTTAGAAACAGCCAGAGGAGCCATTTCCCACCTCCAGGAGACACAGACTGACATCACTGAGGTGAAGCCAGATCAGCAGCTCATGGGAATTCCTGAACACCTCAGCAAGTGAGGAGCTGACCCAGCAGCCACCACAAGCCCAGGGGACAGAGCTGTGGCTGCCCTGAGCGTTCCCTGAGCAGCCTCCCCTCCCAAGCAGAGCCCAGGCAGCTCCCTGAGGCACAGGTGAGAACAGAGGTAGTTACCTTCCTGGCTTCAAACACCCAGTGGCTCCTGCCATCGTCATCCACCTGGTTCCACCAGCGCAGGCCGACCATGAGGCGCCCCGTGACGTTCTGGAGAGAGCACAACTGTCAGCTCTGTGCCTGCTGCCAAAGAAACCTCCTGGCCAGGCTCCCAGCGCCCCTCTGCCTCCCCCCTGCCAGGACAAGAGCCACAGCACCCCTTTGCTCAGAGGCCCAGCACAGGGGGCAGCTCTGTGGCGATTCCCAGCTGACAGCAAAGCCTGTGCTGCCTCAAGGGGCAGCCTGACAAATGCTCTGCACTCGACTTTCCACAGAGATGTCAGGGTTTATCTCACAACACCTGCAGCCCACCAGGGTGCCTGAGGGAGCTCTGGGGGTCGTTCTGTGGGAGAGGCACAAACGAGTGGCTCTGGGGACATCGATATCACCGTCAGTTACTCTCACACTGCACGGCAAAGGCAACAGAAAGCACCAGGGGAACAAACTCACCTTTACAGCCCAGAAGTCACAGGACAGGAGGAGGATGATGGTGACCATGCAGGCAATGAAGCTGCTGGTTAGGAGCTCGCAGAGCAGGTAAACAACGATGGCACTGACTCGGAAGAACAAGTGGAAAAACGATGCCACTGGGTGCCTGGAACGAAGGACGGGCCAGTCACAGCCCCTGCAGACAGGTGGCACTGCCAAGGGACCCCCCAGCCACGCTCAGGAAAAGGGTCAGCATGTGACACAACCCAGCGTGCTGGAAATGTGGGGAACAACTGCCTGGGAGCTGGAAGAGACATTCCAGGAACCCCCTCTGTCACCACCGACCTTATTTTTGACTTTTTGGATCTCCTGGACACATCATCATCTGCATCAAAGAGAGAAACGTCTTCAATGTCATCACTGCTGTCCTGCGGTGGGGAGCAGAGGCAAAGGGTTACAGGAGAAAAACGAAACTGTTCTCATCTTCAACCTGGGACAGCGTTCATTGCCCAGAACATCACAGAGGCACCTCGGGACAGGAATCGATTTGGGAAGAATGTGAAGATTTAACCACACACAAGCCTACTCTGCGATGTGAGAAATGCTGCAGCTGGCTCTAACACACAGCCCCGGCCTGAATAACAACAGCCTGAATAACTACAGCCCGAATAACTACAGCCTGAATAACAACAGCCCAGCTGGGGCACGGCCTCTGCTCCTGAGCCTTCCGGGACAGCCCTGCCCGGGACCGCGGCCAGGGTGGAAAACTGCAGTGAGAGAAGCCAGTCCCTTGGGAGCCCCTCTGTCGGCAGCGCTGCAGCGAGCCCCGGAGCCGCCGGTCCCCGGGAGCTGCGGGTTCCCGGCGCTGGGTCTGTGTCCAACAGCGCTGGGTCCCGGCCGTGAGCCCGGCGGGGCTGCGGGTTCGGACGGGCCAGTGGCGGCAGCAGCGCCTCTGTGCCCCGCAGCCGGCCCGGCGCCCGTGGGAAGGGGCCCCGCTGCGGTCGGTCCCAGTCCCGATCCCATAACCCGCGCCCAGGCCCCTGCTCCGGCCCGCTCCCGAGATCCCGGTGCTGTGGCCCATGCCCAAGCCCCTGATCCCAGCCCGAGTCCGAAGGCCGCTCCCGGTCCCGTGTCCCGTGTCCCGTGTCCCGTGTCCCGTGTCCCGTGTCCCGTGTCCCGTGTCCCGTGTCCCGTGTCCCGTGTCCCGTGTCCCGTGTCCCGTGTCCCGTGTCCCGTGTCCCGTGTCCCGTGTCCCGTGTCCCGTGTCCCGTGTCCCGTGTCCCGTGTCCCGTGTCCCGTGTCCCGTGTCCCGTGTCCCGTGTCCCGTGTCCCGTGTCCCGTGTCCCGTGTCCCGTGTCCCGTGTCCCGTGTCCAAGCCCCCGATCCCGATCCCGATCCCGATCCCGGTCCCGGTCCCGGTTCCGCTCCGGGTCCCCTACCATGGTCGCAGCCGCCACTTCCGCCCCGCCGCGCGCGTCACGGCCGCCGACCAATCGCGGCGCTCCCCGTGACCGCCCGGCAGTGACGTCACCGGCGCCGCGCGCCGCTCCTACCAACGGCCCTGAGGGAGCGGGGGGGGCCGGGGCAGCCGGGGAACCGGCACCGCCTGAGGGGGTCCGAGCGATCCGGGGAGCCGGCACCGCCTGAGGGGAGCGGGGGAACCGGCACCGCCTGAGGGGACCGGGGCGATCCGGGGGATCCGGGGGCCCGGCGCCGCTCCATTTCTCCGTGGAGCTTTCTTCGGGCGTTTTTCCGCGGGGCTCCCGCGGGTTCGCGGCCGCAGCGGGGCGGGCCCGGCCCCGTTCCTGGGGAGCAGCTGCCATCCCGCGGCGGGACGGGCACGAATCAAACGGAGCAGCGCGAATCACAGCCCCGCTGTGGGGAGTCTCAGAGACTCATTTCAAACCAGAACTGCTGCTGAAAGCACCTTGAAAGCACGGGCAGAACTGACCTCTCAAACCTCTGGTGCAACAGATCTTTGCCACAGCAGCCCAGATATTCAAAGCTAGATAAATAACGTTTTTCAAATACCTGAAAGGATTTTGTGTTCCTGTTAAGTCCTTAGTGGAAGCCACAAAGTCACAGAATGGTTGGGGTTGGAAGAAAGCGCACCCAGTTCCATCCCCCTGCCATGGGCAGGAAACCTTGCACAATCAAGTACTGTGGGCATTTACCCACAAAAGCGGGGAAATGAGCCCCTTATGCCACTTTCCATTCCACAGAAATGGGGTTTGAGCTGCTCTGCGCAGCTCCTGGGGCTGGGGCAGCGCTGGAGCTTCCCCTGCTGAGCGTCCCAGGCTCCTCTCAGCTCTGTGTCCAGCCCGGCCAGGTGCCCGGGGTGGCAGCGCCTCTGGGGCCACCCTGCCATGCCCCAGGGCATTAATTAATGATGATGTTAAACAAAAGCAGAGCCAGGATCAGCCCCGTTACTGCCTGCAAGCAGGCTTGTGCCGCTGACCCATCAGCTGTCAGCCCGCACATCTGCAGCTTCTACAGCCGAACCCATCCCCAGGAGCTCTGCTGAGGTGTTTTTATTACAGTTCTCACAGGTTGGCCCATCCTGAGCCGTGCTGGTGTCAGGCAGTGCCCCGTCAGTAAGGACAGCAGGTTTAGGGAGGTGAATCCAGGGCAGGGCTCAGTCCCTTCACTGCCTTGAGGAAGAGCTGCACATACCAACAGTATTTCCCTGGAAAACTTACAGTGGGGATGTGTTGTACATTTCCAACCACAGGGAGTGTACTGAAATACACCAAATATACTGAAATGTACATAAATGAATATATCTGTATTTTATACTTAGAGCCACATGGCAGAATCAGCTGGACTCCAGAATCCCGGGTGGTGGCTGTTGGTTGGACTCGGGGACCACCTCAGATAAATGTGTTGTGCCCAAGTTCTGGAGCAGGTGTTTTCCTCTCCCCAGTAAAAGAATCCACGGGCAGGCCTCTGATTTTCCTCAGCCAGGCTTTCCTTCTGGCTCTTTCCTTACCTTCGGTGGGCTTTGTCTGCTGTGCCTGATGCTGAGCTGCCACGGCTGCCTCCTGCAGCTCCTGCTCTGCTGTCAGGAGCCTGAAGCCGCTGTCCCTGCGGGAGCGGGAGGGACAGAGGGGCTTTGTTCTCCCGGCAGCCTCATTCCTCTCTGCAGCCGCGCCAGGTGCCGCTGGGAGCATCACCCAGTGAGCTGCGATGGTGCAGGGATCGACGGGCTGGTCCCCATCTTTGGGGCCGGGAGCGTCCTTCCCGTGGCCACTGGGAGTTTTCCTTTCTCCCAGCGAGCCACAAAACTTGGGACGCACGACACAGGGGGCGGGGATGGAGGATTTCACGGCGGGGCTGTGCAAGGAGTTCTCCAGCCTGAGCCGCAGCGTTTTGGTTTCAAAGGGAGCTGAGACTCTTGCCATGGCCAGAGAAGGGCTGTGCAGCCTGGCACGCTGCAGCCGGGCTGCCTGCTCCTCCCGCTG
Source organism: Rhadina sibilatrix (assembly GCA_013400275.1). NCBI lineage: Eukaryota > Metazoa > Chordata > Aves > Passeriformes > Phylloscopidae > Rhadina > Rhadina sibilatrix. The sequence continues at coordinate 393,539 of VWYO01008046.1, forward strand.
CTGCAGGGGCGCTTTGGATATCGACACCTTCCCGGGGCGCTGCTGCTGCTGCTGCTGCTGCTGCTGCTGCTGCTGCTGCTGTGCTTGCCGGGCTTCTGCAGAGAGCTGCGGGCTGGGGCTGGCTGGGGCTGCCCTGCCGGAGCCCTGCAGGGTGCTGATGGTCAAGAGGAACTTGTCAGGGGACATTGCACGGCTGGGGTCTGTCTGGGGCAGCTCGTACTCCACAGTGGCCTCCGCCTCCTCAGGTGCGGGGAGAGCCGGGCTCTGTTCGGCCTCATCACCTGTAGCCAAAAACAAAGCAACGCATTTGGGCTTGGGGGGCTTTCCCGCACGCTGCAGGGCACAGCATCAGAGAATCACAGAGTGAGCCGAGCTGGGAGGGCCCCACAGGGATCACCCAGTGCAGCTCCTGGCCCTGCCCAGACCCCCCAGCAATCCCACCCTGGGCACCCCTGGCAGCGCTGCCCAAGCTCTCCTGGAGCTCTGGGGCCGTGCCCATCCCTGGGGAGCCTGGGCAGGGCCAGCACCCTCTGGGGGAAGAACCTTTCCCTGAGCTCCTGCCCTGAGCTCCAGCCATCCCAGGGTTCTGTCTTTTGCCAGGCAGAGCATCAGCTGGCATCTGCTGGCCTGCAAAGCAGGAACCTTTCCCCAGCCCGTCAGTTCATCGGCAATATTCACTCTGTGGAGCTGGAGGATTTGTCACCACGCTGTGTTGAATAGCTCTGACTAAAAACAAAATAACATCCCCGTGTTACAATTGAAAAAGTGACTGTTTCTGTGCAGTTGCCTTTCCCCGGGATGGCAGATCCTGAATGTAGGTGTTCTCTCACTTTCTCGGGTGTTTGCAATGAATAATTCAAGCCCTGAATCAGCAGCGTGTTTCCAAGCCCACCAGCTGTGTGAATATGAATACTACTACTGATTTCTGTCTTACTCAGTTGGAAAATGACAGTGCCTGCCATGAAAAATGTGTTGAATTTATACCAAACCCTTGTAAAGAGGCAGAAGGGTTTCACAGAAGCCCAGAAAATGACAGAACCATTGAAATGGAACAGCACATCTGCTCCTGACAACAGCAGAGTCTGAACATCGGCTGGGCTGAAGGCAGTGGCTGCTGGGTTTGTAGCTCAGTTCAGAAAAGCAGGAAAGCAGAGGCTCAGAGAATACTTTGGGGTTTTCCTTGGCTCTTTGGTGGCTGGCGAGGTCTCAGGGACTTGTCCTGCGCTCGCTGCTGCTCTTCACTGGTGCCCTGGCGCTTCCCCTTCTGGGGCTTCGTCTCCTTCTTCAGCTCTCTGTCAGCAGGCAGGGAATAGTCCCACCCCACAGCCTGGAACTGCAGCAGCAGCAGTCTGCTGGGGGAGTTGGTCACCACCCTGCAGCAGGGAAGGAAGAGCCACAGAAGCACAGGAGGAATCACAGGGGCAGCACAACCCCCAGGGCCTCAAACAGATCCGAGATCATCTCCTCTCCTTGGAGGAGCAGCAGCAGCAAACCCCATCAATCACACACTGCACGTCTTAACTCTGGGTGAGGCTCTTGGGGCTCTTTCCATTCAGCTCCACGGCAAAATGAATGTAAAAATAATGAGGATGAAAATTTCCAGCAGTGGATAGAGCTAGATCAGAGCAGTGCTGAAGGAGGGATGCGCCCAACCACAAATGTCATATTGTCAGGGACATCTCAGTGTAGATTGAAGGGCTGGGCTGGGCTGCTCTGCTCTGCTTGGGGTGGAGTTCATTTCTTCATAGCTGCCCGTTTGTTGCTGTGTTTTAGAGGGTGGCCAACCCAGCCTTGAAACCACAGCAGTGTTTTTACCCACTGCTTCCACACAGGCTGGGAGCCACCTTTAGGCAGAGGTGCAAAAGTGAGTGAACCTGGAAGCATTTCTCATTACTGGCCTTTATAAAGAGGCCGTAAGTCAGGGAACAGTATTGGCTTGATTCTCCAACCTCCTAAAAATATCTGAATTCAGCTTTACAGCTGGGTCTGAATCTTCAGCTACAGAGAAACAGGAAATTGTGCATTGCTGAAGAGACTCAGGAAATCTCTTCAGCCACTGTGAACTAAACCAGATCATTGAAGCAGCTAACACATAGCGGAGCCCCTTAGAAGTTACTTGTGAGAGGGAAAACCACACGATGGGTGCTCCCTGAATTTCGGCGTGACCCACCCAAGCTGGGTCAGAGCCCGCTGGCAGCCACTGTCACCCACCTGTTCCCTGCCACGTGGAGAGCAGAGACGGGGTCCCCGCTGCCGCCGGGCTGCAGCACCTGCAGGCAGGCTCCGCTCAGGAAGCTGAATATCCGCAGGTGCCCGTCCGCACAGCCGCTGATCACCCGCAGGTACAGGAACTCCAGGGACAGCACCTCCCTGCAAACACACCCGCTGAGGGCTGCCACCTGCCTGCTGCTGCCGGGCCAGCCCAGCAGCTCTCCTGGCCTGCGGGAGCAGCGGAGCTCTGCCTGCACCCAGGAGCTGATCAGGACGTGGCAAAGCTCTGGCAGAGAAGCCTCAGATCGCTCCACGGCCAAACCAACAGCCCAGGGCATCCTTCCACTGGAAGGCGTCCCTGCCCGTGGCAGGGGGTTGGAATGAGGTGATCTTTAAGGTCCCTTCCAACCCAAACCATTCTGGGATTCTGGGATTCCGTGCTCCCCATAGCAACCATATGGTCGTGGCCATCTGCTGCATTTGAAATCTCAGGGTTTTGTCCAGGAAAAGCAATGAGAACCACAAGATTCCCCAGTTTTCACAGTTCTAGATGCAATCAGAGGTTGAGGTAATGGCATAACACGCAGTTGGTCAGCGTGAAACTGGGCCACCTCTATTCCTGCCCGGGTGGTGTGACACCCTGTGGCACACAGCGGGGATCCTGGGGGTATTGGGCTGTGCTTGGCTGTCTTTGGTCATCCCTGGTTGTGATAAAGTGTTGTGGGTTTGCATTGCAGGCTGTTCCAGGTCTTAACTGGAAATGCTGCTTGTGGTGTCTGACAGAGCCTGTGAGATAAAGATTGGTCAGAGTGGGGCAGGATCAAATCAAATTACCAGGCTGGTAATTAAGGCCTTTGCTGGTCCTGTAAGGGGCACATTTTCCTTACAGACTCAGTCCACTGTTGAATACAGCTCGAAACACATCTGATTCCTACTTGGGATGGAAGAAAGCCATCAGGCATCTCCTGAACTTCCCCAACATGCTCCATCCCAGGGCGTATCCATCACTGCTCCCGGTGACGAGGTGCCACTGGTCAAAGGACAAGCAGAGAACTGGGCCTTGGTGCCTCTCTAGCGTCTGCAAAGTGAAGGAAGAAGGTGCAGCACTGTCAGGAGAATGGATGTAGATCTGTCTGAGGTGCCCCCTGGCTTCCAGGACACCAGCCTGGTGTGGCTTTATAGGGTGATGTTGTACAGTGCACCCTGTGGATAACTCTGCTTGTTCTGTAGTCACTGAAATGCTCTGGGCTTGGTGCTGCTGCTGAGCTCCTGGCAGGCAGTAACAGCCCTTTCCCATTTTTATTACACGTGGGAAGGAGATGTTGCTCCACCAGGCCTTGGTGGTCTCTGGAAAGTTGTCCCAGGAGGGAAGAGGGGGCTGTGGGGAAGGGGCTCAGCTGCAGTTGGGGTATCTGAGGTATCTGGGCAATCTCTCCATTTCTCTGCAGGTAGAGAGCTTCCCTCCTCTCCCAGGTGTGCACCGACTCTGATCCTGGATACCTGATCAGGGAATTCACAGACTCAGAGCTCCCACAGCTGCCCAGCTGCTCCAGCTCCAGAACCTGCTTCTGAGAGCAAGGTTCCTGTTCTGGGCTGAGCCCTGGTGCCTCCAGCCCCAGCTCACTGCAGCTCTGCCATCATCTCCCCAGGTTCAGAAGGTTTCTGAGGGAGCAGAGGTGAACAAACCTACAGAGAGCGAGCAGTGACGGGGGTGAAGCAAATCACACCCTGCCTTAAAATCAGCAGCTGGTTGCAAGTCAGTTTTTTAATTACCTGCGGTTTCCTAGATTGGTTTAGACTGCTTTTGGGGGCTGTTGGGGGGATTATTTTCCTTTTTAGAAACTCCTTGGCAAATGCAAAAACCTGTGGTGAACTAGCAGAGAGTTTTGACCATTTTGCACAGAATGATCCGCCGAGGTGAGAGGAAACTCACCTTGATCAGAGCCCCTGTCTCTGCACTCCAGACCTTCACCAGCCCTCGGTGCCCCCCACTGACCACGTGGCTGCCGTCCATCCTCACTGCCCACACGGGGCTGCCGTGCATCAGAGTCCTCAGACATTTCCCACTCTGCAAGCTCCACACTGTTGGGGCAAAAGGGAGGAGAATTAAAAATACATCTGCCCCCAGGATGAGTCTTGGGAGTACAGCATGCATTAAAAAATACTGCTGGGTTACAGTCCCACCTTGTACCTGCAGCTCTGTGAGGAGCTGAGTGTTGGCTTAAAAAGCATAATTGCCTGGCAAAAAACTTAAACGTGAAGTCCAGGAAAAGCACATCTTTTCCAGCTTTATTCTATCAGTAAAACATCTGGCAGAGCTGAAAGCCGATGCCACATGCCCAAGAGCTGGGGTGGCATTGCAGCCACAAAGCCATTACCTCTGAATGGAAGCAGGAATAATGAGAATGCAGCCCCTGGCACAGTCAGTGTGTGCAGGTGTCCCCAGCTTAGGCTCTCGTGGAAGCACCCTGTGACCCACAGCCCTCCTTGCCCCCATCCCTGTGCCCCAGTGCCCCAGTGCCCAGTGCCCCTGTGCCCCAGCCCTGCCCTCTGCCCGTGCCCTGCAGAGGCTCCCCTGGCTGGGGGCTCCCGGGCTGCCTCTCACCTTTCACCAAACCATCCCCAGCTCCCGACACAAAGCGCTCCTGGTGGGAATGCAGGCAGGAGACGGGGCTGTAGTGACCCGAGAGGGTTCTCAGGCAGGCACCACTGTGAATGTCCCAGCACCTACAGAGCACCAGCCCAAGGGGGGAGAAACCCCATCAGCTCCAGGATTCCTTCCATGCCATCATTTCCTGTTTGGTGTGCCCAGCCCTGCTGCCACACTCCGGCTCAGAGTCAGGAGCTGTTCTGCTCAGGGGTCAGGGGAGCTGTGGTGACCACGCCAGGCTTGGCACTGACCTTTTACCCCTGTGCTTGCAGGGGCTGGGTGTCCCAGGCACAGCCCCAGCTCACCTGGTGCCCCAGCTCACCTGGTGCCCTATCTCACCTGGTGCCCCGGCTCACCTGGTGCCCCAGCTCACCTGATGCTGAGGTCGCAGCTGGAGGTGCTGAGCAGGAGCCCCTTGTCCTCGCGCAGGCACAGAGCCCTGCAGGGCCCGGGCAGCAGCAGGGGCACCTCCTGCCCTGGGGGCACTCCCAGCAGCCTCACCCTCCTGTGGGCAGCAGCCACGCAGGCCCCACCGCTGAAATGGGTTCTCCTCTTGCTGTCTGACCTGCACAGAAGCCCTGGGCTGAGCTTAGGCAGGCCTGGCTCAGCATCCCCTGGGCTGAGCTTAGGCAGGCCTGGCTCAGCATCCCCTGGGCTAAGCTGAGCAGGGTGGGCAGCACTGCAGGGGTGAAGCCCTTGCAGGGCACCAGCACAGTCCCGAAATCTGCACATCCCCCTTTGTACCTGGGTGGGCAGAGGGGCCAGGGCTCCTCCCAGCCCCGTATCCCGTGGGATACACCATGGATCACTAACCCTTATTCCTTTAAAAACAGCTTGTCTGGGTATCTTTATTTAAAAATGGAGATTTCCTAACACTGACACTGAGGGGCCCCTCTCCAGCCTCCAGGAGGATCTCAGGGAACGGAGCAGCTTTCCTAAAGCTGCCCTTGGCCCCACAGCTGGGGCTGCACTCACTGCTCCAGGAGGACTCGGGTTTTGTAGGGGCCACAGAAGATGTTCCTCTCTTCCAGCTCGACCTTGTCTGTTTTCAGTTCCCGATAGGCTTCGTGCAGACTGAAATCCTCTGTCTGGTGGCAAGAGAAACAAGGAAAAGTAACTCAGGGGGGCAGGAGTGCAGCGTTACCCCACAGCACTGAGCACATCAGCCCCAGGGATGAGCCCAGTGCAGACCCGGAGTGTCAGTGAGGAAAACCAGAGAGCAGCAAGACCCTGCCCAGCCCAGGGCTGTTCCAGGCTGTGTTCCGTGGCACCAAGGGAAGCCCTGAGAGCTGCAGCCTCTGTTCTGCAGGAGAGGGCCCCTGGCCCCAGGACTGTGCCATGACTGGGGTCACACAGGGATGAGTGTGGGGATGTCTGGGGGTGCCTCCCAAACTCCCTCCCACCTGGGAAGGTGCTGAGCGAGCCCTGGTCCCTGTGAAGTGCTCACGATGGGGCAATCCAGGAGCAGGAGTGGGAAGGAGCAGAGCAATTCCAACCCCGCTGTGCTGCCTGCCAGGAGCTGCCCTCTCTGCCCCAGGCACTGGCTGGGAGCAGCCACGGAGGGCAAAGAGCCTCCAACAAACCTTGGATTTACGTCTCTTCTTCTGCTCCTTCTCCTTCACTTCAGTGATGATGACCTCACCCTCATCATCCAGCTGGGGGACCTGCACTTCGACTCTTTTGGCGTAGTTTGGGATGGTTTTTCTGGGACACAGCTCCTGGAACAGAGCGAGAGAGGCAGCAGTCACGGCGGGGCCCGGCCGCAGGGGGTGCTGCTCCTCTCCCGGGGATGCTGAGCTCCTGCAGAGCTCAGCTGCACACCCCGGCTTCTCCTTGAGGCCTGGCTTACAGTGAGCGCTCGATCCACCCATGTTTAACTTCTGCTGAGAAAGAACTGCTTTTTATTATTTTTTCCAAACTCTAGTCTTAAGCTTTAAATAAGCAGCAAAAGTTTGAGCTCATCTGATCTTTGGCAGGCGCTCAGCTGATTCAGAATCCAAACTCACTGAGATGAGGGGCTCTCAGAACACCTTGGTCGATGCCCAAGATCCATTTTTAGCCTGTGGAACCTTCCCTGGAGCCTGTTTTGAAGGCCAGCACAGAGCTGAGTTTCTGTGCTCCCTTCACAACCCACAGCAGCAGAGGCTCCAGGCTGTCCCTTGGGGGAGGCTCCTTCACACCTGGCTGGTGCTGCTGGCCAGGCCAGGCTCTCCCAGCAGTTCTGCATCCCCGTGTTCCAACCACTGCCCCAGCCCCTGGCCAAGGCACCTCGTGCTTCCCCTGCCCTGTGTGGAGCAAGGGAAGCTCGTTCCTGGGCTGCCTCGGGAGCTGTTCTGGCTCTGCCCAACCTCCCCCGGCTTTGGAAATTTTCATTGTGACCAAACTCTGCTCTCTTGAAGCACGTTTGGATCCGTGTTCAGTCACAGGCTCCCTAAAGAAGAGCAAAAGCCGTTCTCTGGTGCTTCCTCGTGCCAGTGAAACGTCACCTGTGCCAGTGAAATGTCACCTATGCCAGTGAAATGTCACCTGGCTTTGCTCTGCAGCTGCAGCAGGAGGGGCCCTGGCAGAGGTGGGGGCAGCCTCTGGTGCAGGGATTTCCATTTAACAGCGTGGGCAGCAGCAACACCTCCTCTTTCAAAGCGCACGGTCACGGCAGCAGGCCGGGCACCCCACCTGCAGCTGCAGGAGGCTCCTCTGCACCGCGCTCCGGCACTGCAGCTCCTCCCGGAGCTGCCGGACCAGCAGCTCCCAGCGGCCGCTGACAGCACAGCACGCGTCCAGGGATTTCGGATCCAGGAGCCCTGGAAGTGAAAGGCACGGGCTGGCCGGTCCCCGCCGGAGAGCGCCCCTTACCCTCCGGGGAAACCACCGGGAACGGGCGCAGCTTTACCCAGGATGGCCATGGAGAGCTGGAAGGGCAGCACTCGGGTAAAATCCTCGGCCTGGCTGTCACCGGGGGGTGCCCGCAGGGCCGCGGGGGCCATGGTGCCATCCGCACCGGCTAAGGACAGAGGGCAGCTGTCCCCGGCATCGGGGCCCTCCTGGCGGGGCACGCGGCCTTTTGGGGCCAGCAGCAGCTTCTGGTGCCCGGTCACCTGGAAAACAGGGGGTTGGCTGCTCTGGAGGTGCTGAGTTTGGGTGCCGCGGGCAGCCCCGGTGCCAGCGCTGCCCCGAGGGGCTGGGCGCTCTCCAGCTGATCCCTGCGAGCCAGGGAAATGCTGGGAGCGCTCCGGGTCTGCAGGACAGCGCACACCGGGGGCTGAGGGACAGGGGGACAGCTCTTCTTCCCCTCAGCCCTGCCCGGGGCGGTGGCTCGGCCCCGGCGGCAGCGTCCGGGGATGAGGGGCCGCGGGCCGGGTGGGGACACAGAGCAGCAGCAGCGGCCGTTCGCTCTGTGCCTCGCACCCGCGGGCCCCAGCAGAGCGCGGGCAGGGGACAGCCCGGGCTCCAGGGGACAGCCCGGGCTCCAGGGGACAGCCCAGGCTCCAGGGGACAGCCCGGGCTCCAGGTGACAGCCCAGGCTGCAGGTGACAGCCCGGGCTCCAGGGGACAGCCCGGGCTCCAGGGGACAGCCCAGGCTCCAGGGGACACAGCGGGGCCGCTCCTGCCGGGGGCAGCGCGCCGCTTTTCTGAGAACAGCGGCAAACCCGCTCTGCCCTCGGCCGCTCGGCTTCCATCGGCAGCAGAGGGCAGCGAGCGGAGCCGTGACGCTGCAGGAGGGAAGAAGGGAGGGAGGGA
>VWYO01008047.1:0-49736 GCA_013400275.1 Rhadina sibilatrix
AACAGGCCAATTTAACATCAACTACACTTAGTGACCTCCTTAAAAACGAGGAAATCACCAGGAAGGCCCATTGCAAAATAGGACTGCCATTGACTTTCTCCTTCTTGCACATGGCCACGGGTATGAGGAATTCAAGGGTCTCTATTGTTTTAAACTGCCATCCAAGAGTGAAAACATAAATGTTTCCATTAGAAAAATTAAGACCCTGACTGGAAACATCAAACAAGAAACTGAAGACTGGATGAGCAATATCTTTAAGAACTGGGGACTTCTGGGGTGGGAAAGTTCTATTGTTAAATCAGTTGTATAGTTTCTAGTGATTGTGTTTCTTATCCTGATTGCTTTTGGAGCCTTAAAAATAATGGTGATAGAAGGTTTGGAAAAGACAGCTTCTCCCACTCATGTGTTGAACCACGTAGTAGTTTCTAAAGAGCAACCATGGTGAGGAGAAATCTGCCTGAGAGTTTGAGAAGAATTCTGAAAAGTTTTTTTTACATTGCATTCTCTCCTCTTAAAAAGCAAAGGGCGAGATCTTGCATTCTGTTCAAGCTGCAGTTTATTCAAGTTTTAAAATTTTCTAATGGTATGATGTCCTTTGTTTAGTCACAATCTGGAAATCCTTCTCAAAACCTGCAGCTGCCAGTCATCCTGACCAGTTTTCCTGAAAGTTCTAAGCCAGTCTCTCCCCAAAACAAATATCATTTATTTGTATAATTTGTTTTCCTTTCCCTGTTATATCATTAGTCTCCAAAGTCGATATTAAACTTTTCTCGTGGCCACACAATTGGCCGAAGTGACCGCACGTCCGAGCCCATAAGAATATATAGCCCGCTGTGTCTGTGGTTTCTTTGCCTGTCTGTCTGTCTGTCTGTTGCGGTGATTAAGATAATAAAAATCCTTGGATCTGAGACAGCAGATCTCCCTTCCTCATTCCCTGTCTTCTGCCTGTGCTGAAGAAAGGTTTCTGAGCTGCTGAACTGAAAGGTTCAAGGACAGCTGCTCCGCAGCACTGCTCAGGGGTAGGCGTCCCACACCATATCGCTCGTGCAGAAACCAGAGCTAGCACGGAGACTCCTACCACACTGATACATATGCATGAATTTGAAGACTACTAGATTGTTTCCTTTCTTTGCTGTATTTAAACAGGATGAAAATAAGGCTAGGGTATTTTTTGTTGTTTTTCTATAGCTTTTTCCTGGACAAGAATATATTATAAATAAATATAATTTAAAAATAGCATTTTAAAGCATGTCTAGAATGGACTAAGTAAAGAAGTACTATGTTCACTCTCCTCTACCCTAACACAAGGGGCATAAATGTGACCACATATGCTTGATACTTTTTCTCTCTAGAAGAGGAAATAATTTGGTGCCATGTCAAACCGACAAAGGACACCTGGAGCAATACAGCTTCAAGATATGAGAGCCAGGGATAAAACATCTGGCTGTTTTCTGAAAGATATGTTTGGTCATTTTATAAACAAGTAAATAATGAGCCTTTATTAAACTCTTTGTAACTGGTAAGTATTTTAGAGACATAGGGCTTGAATTGACATGCAATGGTTTTCTGTAATGAAACATCAGGCATAAACTTTATAAAAACATGGGTAATATCAATTACTTTATGAGCTTTTTTCCTCTCTGTTGAAAATAACTACCATTTGGTGTTTTGGTTGGTTATTTTTCTATACTATTTTATAATCAGTCTGATACTTTTGATTGAAAGGATTGCCATTACTATGTGAACACTTAATGTGTTCATGTCTCCAAATCTCATCTGCTGATGAGTTTACCTTTGAAAAAAATAATTTTGGGAGCAATAACTTCAGAAAAAAATGCAAACACAAAATTTACCCAGAATTGCTAAGGTAAGACCACATGGTGAATGGTTTCTAAGCTGTGTGATTTGTCAGAATTGCTTTTTACCCTTATGTACCAGAGCAATTTAGCTCTGCTGCATTTTCACCTGACTTCCCTGACAGCTCAGCAACATCATCTTCCTGCTCAGACCATCTCACCACCTAGCATACCATTTTGATTTGCTCTGCTTATTTGCACTTATCTAGAAGGCAAAGTTATTTCCATCTCCTTCTTTCAACTTTTAAACATCACAGCGTTTTATGGCTGATCACGTTTCTCTATACTCTCTCATTAGAATAATGAATAATTTGGGTAACATCTGTTTTGAAATAAGTCACAGAAATGTAACTTTGCAGTCCTGCTCCAACTGTCCTGTGCTATTGTAGGCAGCTGTAAGAAGGTTTGTCTGAGGGCTTCCATGGCAACCAGAAAAATTAACTCACTGTGAATGAAGTCACTGTTGTTTCTTTAAACTTAAATATAAATATTTATAACTAAAGATATTTTGGCATCATCTGCAGCTAGGTATAAAGAAATTGAGGAGAAATCAGAGATATGAAGGCGAAAGCAGAGAATATCTCCAACATTTTTGGAATAGATAATTCATAAAGATTAAAATTCATTGGATCAGAGAAATATTGATAACTATATAATATGTCATCACAAATTTCCAATGAAACAAAATTTTTTTTGAAATGGATTAAAGTTTATTATACTGTTTAAGTTGTGTTGGGGCAAGACAAAAATTATTTTCAGAATTAAATATTTTGAGTTTAGACAGATTTTTTTTTTTTGTTAGTTTTGTTTCAAAACTGTATTATGATGCATATTTGAAAATTCTTCAAGAGTTCTGTGGCAGCCTGAAATTCTGAAACCAAAATGTGTTTGTTTGCAGTGTTTTGTCGTTTTTTTTTTTTTTAATTGTTATTATTATTTCTATTTAATTTAAAAGATAGTTACATGTCTATAACTCAAATGCCTATGGGATATTTCCTCCATTATAATCCTACTAAAAAACCTTACCAGCAATATTTTAAGTAGATGTTGTTTAATGAGTTTGCAGCAGCTTCTTATGAAGTAATGTGCTTTGAAATAGTGTCACAGAAGATGCAGTGTTGTGTAGTTGTAGTAGCAGACGTGTTGTGTCAGTATTGTGTTGTATGCGTGTAGTATGGCATGAGAGTCCTCAACTATCATAGTGCCATGTACTTTATAGATCCATTCTGCCATAATGAAGTTATGACTTTCATAGAAAACATGCAAATGTATTAGATTTATATATTTCTATAGGATTTTTCATTGCTGTTTTCACAGCATGTTTTTCTTATCCAACACCCACAAACCGAAGGGATTTTTTTTTGGACTTTATGTTCTGTAAGAAAGAGAAAGTTGACTCCTTGAGCTATGGTTTAGAAACATGATTTGTCAATTCCTAAGTTAACAAAAACCTTCCTTTTATAAATGTTATTAAATTTGCATTTATTATGCCTGTCACTCAATTACTTCAGAGAAAATCACGTTTTCAATATGATTTGAGAATACTGGTTTCCAAAAGATTCATTTTCAACATATTCTAGCCTGTGAATTTCTAATGTACTTGGAAGATCATCCTTCTGCAAACAGCCCAATGGAGTAGAGCCTGAGGTTCATCCAGGGTTCAGATGCTTCATTACCACCAGGCAGGAAATGAGCAGGTTAGACTTTAGATCAATATTGTTGTGCAAATAGCAAGAAAATTGCTGACTAATATCTGATCTCTGATTCATCACTTACAGTTATCATCATTGTCATTCGAGACAGCTGGAAGCACTGTAAACACCAGCAGTAAACATTTCATTTATTTCCTAGGTAGCCAAGACAGGGTATGGCAGCCTGGGGACAGTACAGATGAAAGACTGGGTAGATAAGATAAAAGAGGGGTGGGGGTAGGAGGACAGAAAGAAGATTATAGAAGTCACATAATAGCCATGCCAGTGCAATGTTAATGTATTTTTAATTAACATGCAACCATTCTGTGATATCTGATCAGGATTGAGACATCTTTCTGTCTCAATAGGAGTATTCCCATGATTTCTTCTTCAGATTTGCACTTTCAGCAGCACCTGTCCAGGTATACTGCTTACAAGAAAAAATAATTACTGAATCAGCATCTTCACTTTTTTGCTAAGTTCTGGGCAAGATGACTTTATAGGCTCTGATCTTAGAACAGTTGGATGGGAGACAGAAGCATCGATCTCAAGGAATATGTAGTAAGAAAGAGATTTATGGCAGAGAAAACTTCATATGAGACCAAGATAAATTTGATCTAAAGGTTGTTCTCTCCCCTGTTCTGTAAAATGTTTCATCTGACCTGCACATTAAAATATATTTACACATTTATGCACAGGAATACTTTTATTCAGGAATAACTTTTTTTTTCTGTAAGAATCCATGTGAGTTCACAATCATCACTTGTTCAAGTACAAAGTATGACAATTTAACAAAGACAGGAGAAACTGTACTCATTTCTTATTTCTATGGTCTTTATTTAATAGATCCTCTGATAATTAATGCTAGCTTGATAGAATGGTGCACTTATTAGTCTAAAATTAGGTCTAGAATGACATGAAAAGGATTTAAATTTTTTTATGTTAACTTGCTTTTATTCTTGTTCTACCACAGTCTGTTTCTGACTGTTCTGGTGCTCAGAATGAATTCAGTGACCAATACAAACTTTTAAAGGTGTCTGGACATCAGTGGGTTGATGTTTAGGTAGAAGGACCCACTATAGTTCTTCCACTACAATTCTTCCACCACAATCCCTTCACTACAATCCTTCCACTTATCCATGAATGACTCTTACTACTTTTATGGCCTGGAGTGCCTACAGTGCTAGAATAATACATTACATTAATACAAATAAAGATTTATTTGTTCAAGGTGACCTTAATCTAATGTGGATAGAGCTAGTTTTCTAGCTCCAAGTATCCTATATTTCAGATTTTAAAATTAAGTGGGAGATATTTGGGCAAAATAAAAAGGGTCTGATTTTGGAAAACTGTGACATATGAGAGGAACCAGGATATTCTAGTGAATATTCAGCTGAATGTGACCTTCTCCCCCCCATTAAAAGCTGTAATCAGTTGGAAAAATATGGTCCTGAAAGGTATGAACAGGAATCATGAATACCATACATATTCTTCTGTATTTGGCTCTTGTAGTACACAATTTATGAATGCTGTGTCCAGTTTTAATATCAGTGTAAGAGACTATCAATGAACAAAGAAAAGCCATCATAATAATGATGGGATTGGAAAACACATTTCCAATGGAAATGTTGAAGATGTTCTGTCCCTTATCTGTTAAAAATATTGAACAATGAATAATGGACTAGTGTATGTTAATAAAAATTTGATTTGGGAACATGAGTTTGATAAAAACTTTTCATTCCATTAGACTCAAAATTCAAGACATGGAAGTTATATCTTGACATTTAAAGAGGAAAAAATATGTTTTACAATCCAGAGATTACTTAGCATTTTAAGGCTAAGTAATCATTGGAAGACCTTGCCAGTGGTGTTTGTGAACCTTTGACAATCAAGATTAGATATCCTTGGAGGATGGGGGAAAAAGAAGGGCAGAAAACTTGATTAATTATAAGAAATGCACTTAGTGCAAGAGATCCAATTTATATTGCGTTCACTTCTGGTGTTGTTTTTCTATGATTGTTGTGTATCATAAAAGAGTAATCTGCAAAATTACTTGTACTATGTACAACACTAAGTCAGGCATGATTTACCTTTCTATAGTAGATTATAACTATAAAATTGTGCTCCACTAAATTTTCTCAGTGTTTATTCCACTCATAATGCCACTTCTCATGGTGAACACTTCAACTGAAGGGAAGCCATCCCTAAGTCAGTAGATGTGCTTATGAACACTGGTCATTGTGAGGTAACCAAGAGAGGTAAGGTCCAATGGAAGAAGTGGAAAAGCTCATTTCCTCAATTACTATAAATAGCACATTTTAAATTAATTTTTATGGCATAGTTTAAAAATATATAACAAAGCTGTATTTCTAATGGCAGCTATTTACCGTATACATTATTCTTTATTCAAATAGTAAAGTTTGCATGTAGCTATTTGAAAGATGGGATACTCTTTCCTATGCAAACCCTAGGAACTATTTTATTTATTAGGGTATTTGCATTAACTGTAAAAAGCCTCAACAATCATACATGAAGGTGATGAAAACGAGCAATACTGCACAAGAAATATTTGTTATTTTATTTATGTTCTACACAGGGTGAGACATAAACTCTTGTTGGAAAGTAAAAGTGATTGTGAAGTTTCTGCCCAAATTTATTTTGCCAGAAGCTGTAGGTTTTAGTCACTAATGACTGACAGTAACATTTTTTTTTTTCTTTGCTCACTGGTATTTCAGCACTCCAAGAACAAGAGTTCATGCTGAGAAGAACCTAACGAAAGCAAACAAATCAAAAAATAAATAGATCTGACAACTCAAACTTTATATAAAATGAAACAATCACTCACCAGCTGTGAGAATTCAGAAAGCTGATTTATTCCTACAACAACAAAAATTAATAGGAGTAATTATGCTCAACATGATAATTTGGAAGAGGAAAGGAAGTATAGTTATTACATCCCAGAGACTCTATTATTAGGGTCTGTATTTTCGCCTCCATTAATTTCAAGACTTACATTGCCTTGGGTTTAGCAAATCCTCAGTATGCTAACTGTGACAAGTCTTGAAAGAGTGAAAACATATCCTAAATATGCGATTCAGGCAGCTGAAGGCAAAACTCTCTAGTGGCATTAAGCTATTTCATTAATTTGTAGAAATTAATCTCATTTATCCTTCTCTCTTAAGAATACAAATACCAGCCTCAGAAGGAAAGTTTCTGTGTCTTTGAGGGCTGTCTGTACTGGTGTTCCAACACTTGTGTCAGTGTTTAAGTATTGATACCTGGTACATCCTGTTTTTAAATGTCTGTGTGATATGTGGCCATTCATGTGCCTCTGAGTTTAGTTCTGGCACAGTTGCAACTGCTTAGCTGAGCACCTACAAAATGACATCTAGCCCAGTGATGAGGCTTGTCCTTGTTGCCGTCGCATTATTTGATTTCTGTTCTACTCCATGAGTTTCTTGCATTGTTCTCCTTGTTGTTGATTTTTACTGGGTCAGAGAGGAAACAGTTCTTAGGAGCTATGGAAGTGAAGGTGATTTTGGACAATAAGAACCTGTAGAGTCATATTTCAGCTGAGTAGGCTCTGGTAATCCTGAGGAGAGGTTGCTGCAGGCTGAGGTGCTTCGGGTGGCAGCTTAAGGAGAAAAAACACAAAGAAATTTATGTTCTGTGCTTAGTTCCTACAAGATGATGTCATGGTAATTTTATTCACTGAAGAAAGTAAGGCTGAAAGAATGGTCTGTTTATTAATAAGTTATTAAAGGATGTAAATGGGATAAACAAACAAAGCTGGAATATATACTCCCTCAAAATTCCTGAGTGAATATGAGAGAAAAATTAATGAAGGGGAAAAACTATCTGTCACTAGGGCAGACTGATCTCAATACCTGGTGAGGTTTTGGTAGAAGAAGAAACTATCTGCATACAGCTATTTTACTCAGGGAAGATATTATCAATGTTTATAACTACATTAAGGGAAAGTGCAAAGGCAACAGAGCCAGACTTCTTCCAGTGAGCCCCAGTGACAGAAAAAGAGGTAACATTCAGGAGTCATCTAGACGTGGTCCTGGGCAACCTTCACTGGGTGGCCTTCCAGAGCATGAGGTTGGACCAGGTGATCTCCATGCATCCCTTCCACCCTCATTCTGTGATTCTCTGAAAAGGCAACAGATATCTGTTCTCTCTGGCAGCAGTAACAGCAATGGTGGTGAATGAAAGAAACCACAGACAGTATTTTTCTGATTTGGAATGTGCCTGTAGGCCTCAAAGTCTCCACAGGGGCCAAGTCATAGGGCAGTGGCAAGAAAAGGTTTCTCGATATTTTATGCTTGAACCCTAGACAGTAAATTCAAACAATATAGCAGGACAGGGTTTCTTCCTAACAGGTCTTTCAGGGCTGCAGCAAGGCAAGCTGCTATAGGCATTTTCTCCTGTATGAGAACAGCTCAAAAGAACTGAAATAACAGGTGTTTTTCTGGAGACACACCAGCCATCTCAGAAGATATGGTGCTGGTTTCAGTCATGATTGTCCTCTGTCTGAGAGAGACAGACAAACCTGCTTTCTTGGCAGTTCTTGGGCTAGAACAATCTGACTCAAGTTATGAGCATAAATTGTTAGATTTCATGGTCTTCATTCTTCTGAGGATAAATTGGATTATTTGGTCTTTTATGATTACCCTCACTCTATCTGTGCTGCAGCTGCCTACTTGTTGTTTATTCCCCTTAAATACAGTCCTACTTTGGGATTGCATTTTCCACATGGCAATTTCTTGTTTATCTCTCTGGAGGAGGAGGAAATGCCTGTATGAAGCTTAGAGGGCTTTGCTTGAAATGTTTGAATTCCTGCAGCTGTCTGCTCATGTTGCTGAAGTACCACAGGAAAGCTGTGCCTGTCTTTGGCAGGTCTGTTATGGCCACAAGGGCTTGTTTCCAGCATCTGCTCTGACTTTGGGTTCAGGCTGACACAGAGACAGATGTGCGGCAGAGCTCTGAATCAGTGCATGCAAATATGAGTGGGTTTGTTTTGTAAACAGCCACCATTTCATGCTTAAACAACTCAGAAGGCAAATAGGACAATACAAGGCAGGTTCAGAAGGTAATCATATAATTTATATGGTAAACATTTATAATTTGACAGCTGTATTCTTAGTGGCTTAATAATCACAGCAAAAACCGGGGAAGGAGCTAGAAGCAGCAGAAAAGGTTTCACAGCACATAGCAGGAGCAGAAACCTCAGGAAGCCAAAAGCAGGACTCATGCACATATTGCAAAATATAGACAAGTATTCAACTCCTCTAAAACAACGAAGTTTAGCTGTGGAGGGAAGAGATTTACCACATGATTTGAGTGGAAAACGTTGGTTCATATAACCCAAGAAAAAGTAATTGACACATGAGTTCCCAGAATTGATCAAAGTGCTTTGCAAGATTGATGACTCTCTTCAAAGGCTGAGCAGATTTTTTTCTTACCCACTTGATGGGTATTTCTTTGACCAGTTCCCCTTGTAGTGTTTGGGGATGGTTTTACTGGCCCAGAAGTCACTGCTTTTATTTTTTAATGTTATTGTACTCAAGAAGCAACATCTTAAGTAGTTTGATTGTAAGAATAATGATTGTAAGAATATCTGCTGTATAAGATGGGACAACATAATAAAATATGCATTTAGGTGCTGAGACAAGGTAAGTTTGCTACAATGTAACTAAAATTCTTGAAATATTATCAAAAGACCTGGAGTAACTAGACAAGATAAACCCATTTGATTTTGTGGGTTGTTGGCTATAGAATGATCCTAGAGAAGTTATTGAAAATAATAACCAATGTAAAATTCAAGATGCCAAACTCAGTAAGTCAGTGAGAACCATACCTCTGTGTTATACAGAATGAGTGGTCAACACTGCAAAGCAGCTATGTTGGAACTTCTGCTTCAAGTACCAAAAAGTCAAGTGTTTAAAAGAATGCATGGATAGTTTGTATTATTCAGAAAGTTACTGGCCAGTGAGTAGTACATGCAAAAAGGCCAAGACCAGAGCCTAGCATCTTCTTTCTACCAAAAACTCCACATGGAAAAGCAACTTTCCTCACAAAACAACCAACAGAAATGCTCTGCAGCTATGTTTAGATAACAAATGGCCTTGTTTTTCCCATGACTTTCTACCCTGCAGAATCCCATCTCCTCCCTGACATCACTAATTACCGAGTTTAGACTTGCCTTGCTTTTCCTGGACTATTTTCAAGATATAATTTTGTTTTATATTATTCCTTCCTGACCTGTTTCTTCTGCATTGTAAACTCTTCTGTAAGTTTAATTAAGCTTGCTTGGGGGTAATGATTTTTTTTTTTTTTTAATATGAGCGTGCTGAATCTGTGGTTTTCCTAGGCTGCTGCTAATTTATTAAAAAAAAACAAAACAACACAACAACCAAAAAAAACAAACAAACAACCAAAAAAACCCACACAAAACCCCCCCAACGCCCAAACAAAAAAAAAAACCCCAAACCAAACCAAACAAACAAACAAACAAACAAACAAACAAACAAACAAACAAACAAACAAACAAACAAACAAACAAACAAACAAACAAACAAACAAACAAACAAACAAACAAACAAACAAACAAACAAACAAACAAACAAACAAACAAACAAACAAAAAAAAAAACCCCAAACCAACAAACCAAAAACAAACCACCAAGACAGTGGTGTTTTCAGGGAGTTTCTGTTTTTTAGAAGGTTTCAAAACTGAGTCATTGCAGGTACATGAAATCCATAAATCTGACTTGCAAAAAACCATTTCTGAATGCCTCTGCAACAAATTAAGCCTTCATGAACTATTTTAAAGTCTCAAAATAACCAAAAAAGATCCAAGTCCCTCTCTACTCCCAGACCTTCAAACACCATCATCTTAACCCCTTTCTGTGATCAAACAGTAATCAATGGCATCAAAATTCTGGGGTTTTCTATCTGGAAGTGTTGTGAGGTTTATGGTTCTGGAAGATGTCAGTGCAGTGTATAGTGAAGGTAATGCATGCACTACCTCAGGGGGTTCCTGGATTATATTTTTCTTTCATAACATAGAGGTGAGATGTGATTAGGAGTTGTATGGAGCTGAGAGAAGCAGCATGGCAAACACTATCAATGGTACTTTTTCTTTTTTCCGCACTGCAGTTTGAAACAGCCATTGTTCTGGGGATTCAGGAGCTGCTGCTTCTACCAGATGCCTCTCCTGGAAAGCTGCTGCTTCCAGTCTTGCCTTGTGGCACCCAGGAGCTGTACTGCAGTGAGCTGCCTGTACAGTTTGAGCTGAGTAAGCTTACTGGTGGGCCAGGTCTTGGACAGTTCTCGCTCTTTCAGGTGGGCAAAAGAGCATTAAAGGAAGAGCAGCAGTTGGAGCATGTATGCATTATTGTAGAGTGGAAAGTAAACAAAGTTTACACAGCTACTGCCAGCTAAAAATGTCATTTCAGAAAAACACATAAAGGCTTAAACATTATACTTGTATAGCAGTTGTAAAATCTAAACTAACTCTGAAAAGAGGAGAACAGAGTCTCACAAATGTTAGCAGAGAAAAGGATTCCTTCACTATCTGCCATGCTCAGCAAGCCTGGATAGTGTGCTTGCTTCAGCTCTTACCTCTGGACTCACCTCCAGACTTCTGAGACTGACATCAAAGTGGGAGCCTTGAATGTCAGAGTTCTCTGGTAGCTGGTATGAAACAGCATCTCCAAACAGTCCCTCTACTGGCTGCTACCTTCCCGGTGGAGGGTACATTTCCATATCTGTGACTGAGCCACCCTGTGTCCCTCTGGGTAATCCTGGGCCTCTATAGTGTGAGAACCTGGCCTGGTCTACAGCTGGGAAACCAACTATGCAAACTACTGCTTCCTTTTTTCCCCCTTGTGAACAACTTCCTTTAAAGCTTCTGTCTCCATTCAAATCCCCAGCGGTCCACTGGCGATGCCACACTCACTGTTTGTGCTGTGATGCTGGAAATTGGGTAAATGCCAAAGCATGAATGGATATGCCAAATATGCCACCACTGAACAGAAGCTCTTTTGTGAGCCAATGGCCATATTCCTAAAACAGCTTTAACCAATATTCAGATTGGTTGTTGAAGATTCTGTTTTAGAGGAGACCCTCCTAAGAAATCATACCATGTAGAGATGGACTCTATTGAAATGGCATTTGGGGGTTTGTGCCAAGGTATACCCAAGGTAACAAAATATGACATGCCAACAAATTCAAACTTCAGAATGGTGTGTGGGTAATGTTCCTCAAACTTATAATACCAGGGCTCAAGCTCACATGTCAATAAGTGTAAGAGCGACCAATGTCTGTAAGTGTAACAGCAATGGCCAAACTCAGCTGCACCAAGTGGAAAAAAATTCAAAATATTTTATGGGGAATAAAAGTTAAGGTAGCTTCTAACTATACATACCTATATGATCTATCATTCATGGTGTGTCCTAGCTCAACTCTTGGGCTGTAGCCTGGGACCAATGTAGTAAGTCAGTATTTCAGTGTAAGGCAGGCAATGCTACTAAAGTACTCTAAAGATCAAGGGGAGATCTGTGTGTGGATGTAAATTGGTGATACATTTTACTGCATTGTTCCTGGACTTGTAGTTGCAACAGTAGTTCTTACCGTAATTCTTACTGTATTTATTCTAATTGTAGGCTTACTGGACATGGAGTGTATGTACAACATTAGTTTTTCAAATTAATCTTGGCTTGAAAGTCAAAATGGAAAGGCACCATTTAGTTATCTTACGCGCTGGAGATCATAAACTCTCAACAGATCAACTCTCTCAAAAGCACGGCAAGTATTGATACTGCTTTTTATTTAAAGAAAGATTGAAAAGTATTATTTAAGCTTATTCCTATCAAGGAACACATTAGTCACTGAATTGGGACAACAAAAGCAAGGACAAAAATAAATGCATACCATAAGATAGGTGCAATGGGAACTAAATTCCATTTTATTTTTTGCAGTTTTGCAAAGCAGTAAGAGTTCACTCTTTGTTCCATCTGTATCACTGACTATCAAGAGTAATGAGTAAATAGTATAATGAACCTGACCTTCTGCCACACTCTTACGTGCATATCATCCAGAGATAAAATGCAAGCACAGATAAAATGCAGTGTTGTACATTAAAAATAGCTTATGCAATAACTTACACTCTATCATTTAAATAAATATGACTTTTAAATCCCCAAGGATTTTTGTGAATTTCCACTTAATCCCACTCATTGTCAGTTAACAATTAAGAAAGGATCCTATGGTTTGGTTTGCAGTAATGTAATTTTGCTTTTTTTTTTTGTCATGATAGAAGTACTTCAGACTAACAGAAAAACTTCAGACTAATAAAAAAACATGTCAAATGCAAAGAAAGATATTACTAGTCAAGCGAGGTGTCTGGCCAAGACAAAAAATTTCATTGAGTCAGAAGTGCTTGCCAAAAATATTTGCTAAACATTGCCATTTTTAATGGTAGGCGATTAGAACATTAAAATGTTCATGGAAGATAAGGACAAATCAAAGAAATAAGTCGAATTACTAGTACGTTTAACAGCAGGGAGTTTGAGAGCCCTGGCAAAGCTGACACTCTGACAAGACATCTTTTATAAGTTTCAATAATCAAATATTTGATTCAATCTTTCTATCATAGAGATTGATATTGGAACCCATTAACCTTAAGCAGAAGGATGCTATAAAATACAGACATTCCATACAATTACTGAGAGGTGAAACGGTGAAGAAACCTTTGTGTGGGCACAAAGGTTATTGTCCTTTCTATAATCTGCACAAAAAGTACAGAGACCTCTGGAATGTGACACAGCCAGCAGGTATTTTATTTTATTTTTATTTTCTATAGAAAAGTCACAGTTTGGTTAAGGCTTTCTTCAGGCCCCATCTTGTTTTCAGTGGGGTTGATACTTCCCAGCTTGCATAAACAGAGTAATCCTGCCCCAGTGGAGGAACCACGCACTTCTTAACTTCACATGGATTTGTTCAACCTAAACATTTTATAGTCTATCTATATGGACACTTTGCTTTATTGAGCCAATTTATTTTGAGGAAAAAAAGTCATCATGCTTTATGTCTACTTGATTAAGGGTGACCTATTCACAGAAAATAGAACACACACGAATTAGTGACTACAAATGCTTTTTTGCAGTGATGCTATTGTACCATATGAATAATATTCCTTTACAAAAGAGGACTTAATGCCAGTGAGTTTAATTTTAAAAAAGTATGCTTAGAAAGAGGAAAGATTTTCATTAGTGGTCTTATTTGAATTTCTCTGAGTATAAAATCATAGCCATAAAAATTATTTTTTTTCTGTTTTTATGATGCCACATTGCCTTGCTCTGAATGTATAGGTGCTGGATACCTGAATACCTGATATGATAGATACAAAAAATTTAAAACAAAGAAAATATCATACCAGTCTGACCATTTTGAATAGGTTTTTCTTGAAAATCATATGTTTGCCCGTGGTCCTTCTTAGCCAAAGAGATCTGTTAAAAACATATGGATTTCACACTGTGATGTATTTGTCCTGGTAAATTTAAAAACTGGGATGATCCTGAAATATCTTATCACTTTTCAGCCACAATATGGATTTTGCTGTTAACGATCTAAGCTGCATATTCATTGTCTCTGGGCAAGGAATTACACTGTGCTTTATGAAAAATATTTAACAGAGATGAGTTTGAAAGCCTGCTATATAACTCTAAGGGGAAAAACATCATGTGCTCTATCTATGGCACTCATGAGGTGTTTAAGCATACCTCTGGGATATCTTTTTAACCCCTGGTTTACAAAGATGGGCTTGGAATAAGTCCAGTTTCCAATTCAAAATACATCCGCTCGTATATTAATTGCTTAAACAGCCTCAGTGAGAAAGCCCCAGAGATTTGCCCTAGCAGTCAGGAAGAATAGCAGCCCTGGGGGGAAGGCTTGTCAGCACCCCCAGCCACACCATGGTGAGTCTCCTTCTTTGCAGAGCAGGTCCCCAGCGGTGACTCCGCTCCACGATCACTCACAAGCTGTCCCAGGCAGTTCCTTTTACGCGAGAACCGGAGCAAGCTCTGCCTGTTCCCCACAGTCAGCGTGGGGACCAGGATACTTGGGCGCTGAGGAAATGCGAGGAAAGGTGAATCATGATTGTTCTGACAGAGGGTGATTTAGTTCTTCCACAGAGAGGGTCCGCAACTTCCGCTATGTGGAGTATTTCGCTAGGAATGTGGAATGGCTGGGAAATCATCTTTCAACTGTATTGTGAGGTTATTCAGAACATGAGCTAAATACTAAGCGTGCGCTCAGCTCTGGTAGATAGTCCAAAATAATAGAAAGAAAAAGGAAAATTGTTCCCACTGAGCTTATGTAGTGATTCTGACAAGAAAGTCTGTTCATCACTGTTGAAATGTAATTATTTAATTACATTTCAGCAGTGAAATATAATTAAATGTAATTCCTCTAATCAATGAAAGAGGAATAGTCACATTGTGTAGATCCACGTTGTTTTAAATGGGGATATGTTTACAAACTTTTTGCTTCCACACAGACTCTTTTACCACTCAGTTCTGTAACTTCACACTCGTTTTATTCCAGTTAGCCAGAATTCCCCCAGGAGTTCCTACTCTTAGGCAAAACTTCTGGCATATGGTAAAAAATTAAGGAGTCAGTGAAGAATGCTGCCCAGAAACCAGTCATCCTGCACTGAGTCTGGCACAGAAAACAAAAGTTGTGAAAGAAACGGTGGAAGGAGGCAAATTGTTTCTATAAACTTCACTGATGGCAATAAATACAGGAAGGAGAAGATTGAGTGAAGGAGGATTTGTCATGAGATGGAGGAATGTTAAGGACAGCAGAATGCACAGTGAAGAAAAGCAAGTGCTAATAACCCCACATCTTGGGAAATGCTGCTATTAAGAAAAAGACATGCATATCAATAGGGACTAGAAGTTCAGGTTTAGTCAAAACAAATCATTTACTAATTCAGAGAGATGAAAGGAGAAAGGAAAGCATTTGAAATAACTGAAAAATCATACATCAACCCGGAAAAGACGCCAAAGAAAGGATAGTCTGCTGAAACTGCTGGAAAATCAGCTCTGAATAAAGCCAACTAGGGAAGTCAGAAAGACGGAAACAGTGGCACAGTTTTGGAGAGAAAAAAAATTCCACTAGAGATCAGAGGTGTTCCCCAGCAATTCTGTTTGCAGCCGTGTTCCTGCTGGCACTGACACCCTCATCATTAAAGCAATATGCTGAGTTTGCTTCAGGTGAATAGTGGTAGGCTAGAGCAGCAGGTTATGGTGCAATAACTTCACTGACCATGATCAACTCATGGAAAATGAGTAGATTCAAGGAAAGAAACTAAAATAAATCTGCAATAGATTAACATGTGTCTCAGAAGATCTACCTCTCTACATTAAGCAATGGTCTTTGAAGAGACGTGTTTCACATAACAAATAGGTTAATGTTACCTGGGTAAGGGCTGCTTGTAATGTGGTTGTGCATCCTTTGGACCAGACCTGAAAGAGCAGAACAGGCCTAGATCACTGCTATCCAACTTAGAACATGGGAACATAAACTTGCATCTGTCTCCATTTTCAAGTTACATGTACCCTGCAATGCAAACAAGCAATATTCTAATATTAGATCATCCTAATTCTCTACAAAACTGCATTTGACTGCTATCCTGGTATAATACTTTAAAACAGAAGAGCTCTCTGGTGGGAACTGCTGTGACTTCCCAAGCAACAACCTCCATTACACATGGTTTTGCCTGCTATTCCAGTGCTGTTCCTATTAATAATGCGTTTTGCTAACTAGATGTGCTTTTCTGTTTGGAGTTTGTTTTGTGTTCTCTGGTAACTGCAGCCTGTGCCTTGGCAAACTTGTGCACAAAAAATTACCCGCCTCATCAGCACACTCTGCACGACTCAAAAGATTGCAAACTTTTTCTTTCTTTTAAGTAGTCTTATCCTGATAAACATGACTTAAAAAAGCATAAAGGGAGTAATCTAGTTTATCTCTTCACTTTTGATAAACAAGCTGCATGCTTGTATAACAACATATCCAAAACGGAACTTTGCTGTGTTTTTTAAATTTCCTTTTTAATGATGGAAAAGACTGTTCATTATATAACAGCTAGACAGGCTTGTCAGCAACATCATAAAAAACAATTAGGATGGAAAGAGTGACAGATGTATCCCTGATGTTAGCTGACTGCAAACAATTTAGGAAGAATTTGACCCTTGGTTGCTCATGGGATCATTCCTTGTCTTCTCAGTTTGCTTTCCCTGCTGGAGCAGCACGGAGGGCCTCTCCATAACTCAGCAGAGATATATGAGGTAGTGGAAATAGCCCAAGTTGGAAGTGGGAAGCAGTTTGGAGACAGAGTATGACACCACTGCTGAGCTGATTATGCCAGCTAGGAGATGGAGATGAGTGTGTCAGCTGCAACATCATTTTGACACAGGTTTTGTGTTTGCTCCTGGGTCGACCCTTTACTATCCTGTCATGGCCTCAAAGCTCATAGTGTCATTTAATACTGTCATTCTGCCTAAGTCTGCCTGGTGGCATCTGCATTTTTCAGTGACAGAGGGAACACCCTTATGATTTTGTAAAAGTAGGTTTTTTTGAAGGTATAAACCTTGACATTTAAAAAATAGATGCTTACACTGGTGTAATGCCAGATCCTGTCTGCCCAGGAGAAAACACACTAGTACACAAACCAAGGAAGCTGATACCACTTTTCCCCTTCTTGCCTTTCTATGGAGTGTTAGAAGGTGGTTTTGAATTTCTGTTCCTTGCAGATTTCCAATTTTGCTGTATCTAGTAATTTTAAGGCATCTCTCTCAATGGCTTTGTATGTAGCAAATACAATCAGACAGGTTTTGGGCAGGGTTTTGTTTCTTTGGTTCATTTTGGTTGGTTGGTTGGGGTTTTTGGGTTGTTTTTATAAAAAGAGTCCTCTCTGGGTCCGTTCATACTGGAGAGGCCTTCTTTGAAACAATATTTTTTTTGTACTTTCCACACTCTGTATTGGCTCTAAAAGGAAAATAAAGAAGCATATCAGAGCCAATATTAACACTCATGTAATTCATACTGTGACAATGAGGAAGGTTAAAGCTGTGTGGTGACTTAGGGAACCACAACTCCCTAAACAAAATTACAATAAAACTTTGAAGGCTATTTACCTCCAGGAATAGCTTTTATGATTTTATTGCATGGTGTGTCCTGCACAGGTAAGAATCTCTGAAATAAATGTTGCTGTAGCCTCATGTCTTCTGTTCAGTGTTGATCTGGGTAAGGCTGACTGACAGCCTTGTTAATGATTTTTGTCAGAAAGTTAGATATATTTTTGACAGAGTAGATTGTATGAACGGCAGTGTTAGGGGATTGTTCATTTATACAGTCTATTCTAGCAGATACATAATTATCAAATATGGTACAATGTGGTGATTTTGGTGGTATCTCTTTTCCTCTTCGAGAATTTACGTAGAGAACCCATGCAAGTCCTCTTACTTCTGAAAATCATTCCCTTTGAGCAGATGAAAGCATTCAGAATGTACATGAATAGGTAAAGGAAGAGGGATGGCTTGTGCACATCTACTCTGTAAAATTTATCATCTCTTGTTTTAAATCGATTCCCAGCTTTATTTAACAGTCTGGCCATGTCAGATAATCCCGTTATATCAGTTCTAGAGCAAGAATGTCCTCTTGATAGCTAACAGTGTGACACCACAGTAAAGCTAGTTTAAGAAAAAAGTTGGATTATCCTAGTGAGAATAGTCTTTGGTGCAGTTCTTGAAAAGAAAGGAAAATTCAAGTTGTCTTGTAGATGCCAATGAATTTTCAATTTGGATTTTTTTGGAAGGGGAGACTATCTTCTTAGTTCTCTACAGCAGGGAGCAGGAATTCTAGTTAAGCTGAGGTACTTGGTGATTTTCTGATAAATTTCTGTTGATTTTCAGAGGATGACAAGGCATCAAAATGGTGCTTAAACTTCTCTGACAACTTTCAGATCTCTGGTCAAAAATGTTGTGCCTGGTACACATTGCTAGGCAGCACTTGCAACATTAATTTAGGTTGCCAGTGATGAAGTTCAATCTGTTTTTTTATCTGGCATGGAAACTACAAACACGATATTTTTAAGAGCTATGGGACTGTAAAAGCATTTTTTTATGTTGTTCCTTTCTGCATTTGAATTATCAGTTATTTTTAATACAAAGATCTTGTCATCCAGTGTTGCAGGACAACTGACCTTTAGCATATTGAAACATTCTGTCTTAGTGAATAGCTAATGAACTTATTAACTTATTTAGTTAACTAACTTAGTTAGTTCCCTAAGTCACCACACAGCTTTAACCTTCCACATTGTCACTGGTTGGCATAGCTGACCTGTGGTGGGCTTCTTTCTGTGGTTCTTCAGAAATCTGGCACATGAGATAAAAGCAAAGCCATTTCTTCATTTTCTAAGTGCCAGATGAGGGCACTCATGGCTAGGTTAATGTCCAAGAGATCTGTTGCCTCATTTTGCTGGACGCACTGCCTGGCACGACCATGAAAATTTCCCAAAGGTCCTCTTCTCACCTTGCAGAAGGAAAAATGGCACAGGAGACACAGGACTGAAATGTTTTCCAGGACAGAGAAATTAATTTACATCTACTTCAAAGTAAAGTAGGCTCTTGCACTACAAAAATGATTTTTTTTTCTTTTCTAGAAATAGTATAATTTATTGCAAAATAGGTAGCCATTTCCATTAAAAATGGCTTACTGCAAATTTCTTTCTGTATTTGCCATATCTTTTTTCATCCTTTATTTTTTTTCTTTGTCTTTAGATTAAAATGGATTAGTTTGTTAAAAGCCATAAGAAAGTTTAGATCCTTTTCTGAAGTAGCCTAAATTATATGACCCTTGATTTTGATATTTTATGTCAGAGAGCATTACAGGTTATGAACAAAATCATTTTAAGAATAAGAAGCCTTGTCGAAATTTATTATTACTAAAGGATAATTAATTTTTTTTAAGTCTCATAATTTTTTCCTCCAAAAAGTTCCATTTTACCACAGGCTGAGCAGCAAAAAGCAACTCCCTGCAGGTGCCACATGGCACATCAAGTAATAGCTACAAATTACAAAAAGAGCAAAGGATCAGAGCATGTTGAGATGAGGAGACATGCAGGGTCTCTGATCCAGAACACGTAAGATGGCCAGTAGACCACAAAAATTCTAGACTAAGAGAAATTACATAAGCCAGAATTTTCCCTTTGGTAGATGGGTAATTGCATGATCTGTTTCATTGACTTTACTGAGGGCTTAGTATCTTCTCTCTGGTAAATTAAATACTATCATATTTATTTTTTTTTAGTACAACCACAATGATGGATCCTCTCTTGATCCATTTGTTTGGCCTGATAGTCTCCATTTTTTGTGTGTTATCATGCATTTTTGAGAGGATATGAACTCTTCTGCTGGCTCATCCCCACTCTTTTTAATGAAGTCTATGAGGCTGAATGAAACATCTATGGAGTGCTTGATTCTGTTAACCACATAAAGCACCCCATTTGCAATAAATTAGGATAATGAAGATTTATACAAATTTTTCAGTAGTGCATGCTTGTGAAATTTCTGAGAAGGACATGCAGAAAACACACATGGAGAGAATAAACACAGCGAGAGTCTCAGCTGGAGTCATCGGATCATCAACAGATGATTAAACAGAGATGATATATTTTTGCATATTAAATTCAGTCCTGATGTAGGAGGATCCAAATATCACTAAGGCAAATGGGAGATGCTGCCATAAAAAGCTGGGGTCTGCCCATCTGCTATCAAGAGAAGAAAGACAACCTAATCAGTAGCTCAATTGCTTGGACTTATTCACTGTTCTACTCGTGCACTGTCTATTAGTCTGCAAGTCTCAAGTTCAGCTGATGAAAGATGTGTAGAAAAATGGTAGAAAGAAAGTACTGAAGCATTGCTACTAATTGTATTCAGTAAAACAGATGGCCTGGAGTGAAGAATAATTCCCCATTAATAACTTTGTCACTTCAAGTAGACTCTTTCTAAAGGTTATGCAGTATTCAATTAAGTTAGTCTGCATCAGAGCCGAAGGAGCCCAGATTGCCATGTACCTCTACTGCAATCCAAGACAAGGCAGCTCAATTAAAAACCTGATGTCCCTTGATTCATCACTGTACCCCTCTCCATGCTGGGGGACTATTTTGGAGGAAAAAACACCTGTCTCAGTCTTGTCCATGCCCTCTACTGGAAATATTCTGTTGTGGATGATGTCCTCCAAACCTTTCCTGAGCTTTCTCTTGGTGAGTGCTAGTTGGCATGGGGCAAAATTCTGTTACTATTATAACCAGGAGGATGGCCCATACAGCACTTGCACTTGTTTCTTGGTCCTCCCTTGTTTAGTCTGGTGTCTGGGGCAATCTCCTTGAACCTTTCTAACCATACAAAAGAATAAACTAAAAGAATTATCTTTCTGATCTTGTCATTTCTCATGTTTTCTCCTGTATCCTGTGATGCAGGGTAACAGAGGACCTATTGCAATCTCCAGTAGTCTGGCTGACAGTATTTTTGAAAAGAATGTTAATGTAGTAGCTCTGTTCCCTGTCATGCCTAGAAATTTGCTAGGGTTCCAATGAAAGAAAAACTAACTTTGGTCCCACTCGAGCATTAATTAGAAAACAAAACTAAACATAGTTAAGTAAGCAAGATGTTGGGCCTGCCTGCTCAGTAATCTTGAAAATTTCAGACTCTAAGCCTGAGAGTAAAGGTGTTTCTAAATATTAAGGAAAGAAAAGCTTGCCAAGTCTGTCTGCAGATATTGATATAAAACTTTTTGTTCTCCATTAATGGAAACTGTAGAAAACTCTCTCCTTTCCTTCTCCCTTCAATAGGGAATGCTAGAATCTGAAATCCTACTGTTATGTTCATCAAACAAAGGGACAAGGACAGTTTTTCCTTGTTGTTTTTCAGTGTAAGGTTATCTCTTTTTTAAATGGTAGATAGCTCCCGAGTAATTGCAAAGAATCTCTTGGGAGTGGCCTTTAAAGGTCACTTTAACCCAGTGTAATGTAATTAAATGAATTACTTGGAAACATGTTTTAAAATCTCATTAACCACATTTATACTTGTCACACAGAAGTTTACTCAGATATCAATATCAAGCACACTGGAGTAAGGTCAAAGTCTTCTTAGAAAGAAGTGCATGCAAAATGGTTTCTTTTTTTAATATGATACAAGGGAAAGAATTTATCTCAGAGTTATTCTAGTTTAATCTGCAAGGGCAAAAAACACACTTCATTTTTATGTAAAAAATTAGTTGAATGGAAAAAACCCCTGCATTCTATCCTCTTTTCACCTTGTTACAGTCATGAAATCTAGAGGTCTGCTTGACAGGGCTTATTGCAGGTACAGGTGAATATGCTGCAGAGCTCCCTGGCTGAAACTGGAAAATGCAGTGAGGCCTGGCATAGGAAGAAGCAGGTTTTTCTGTATTTTTAATTTTTTTTTAATAATTCTGGGTCATGTATCACGCAGCTTTCTTGACTAATTTTTGCATGTATCATAACAAAAAAAAGCCATGCCACTGAATGGTTCCTGCATGGCGTCTACTGTGTTCAAGTTTACTGCATTTTCTGTATGTTGATAGACTGCACTTGCACCTTTGCAAGTTCGCTGCAGAAGGTTTTGTGCGGTTTGATTTCTTCAGGATGTGCCAAATGCTCTTGCTGACAATTGAAATTGTCCTCATTAATTTTCATCAGAGTTTCAGACTATGTTTGTCATGGTGTAGTCAGATAAACTGAGACAGAGAAGTGACCTGGAGCTTGCCAGATTTTTTTAATGCTGTATTTGTTTCCAGACCATGGGGGTATTTTATGTCAGGAACTCAGCATTTACTTTTGATGATAGAAGTTGTTAGCCTTTATGATTTTAAAATCAGTCATAGAATCACATTCACATGGCACAAAGCAGTGGCCGATAAAACTTACCAAATGTTAAGGTATGGCAATAGTCCTATGATCCTCTGGGATATGAAATAGGATTGTCACAGTGTTTGATACAGACATACAGTGACACCTATGAGAAAATAGTTCTCAAATCTGTTAGAGATATATTATGAGGAAATAAAGTCATCAGGTACTCTAAGGACTGTTCCAATCACATTTGTCACACTGACATGTAGAAATTCTGCCTGAAGCTTTTAGTCCCACTCTAGTTTCCAGAGAGTAAGGGAAGGATTTGTGTCAAACTTCCTGACCTGGAGTCAGCAGGAGGAGTGCTACTAGCATCAATATATGGAAGAGTACCCTGCTTTGTCCCTAGTACAGGGAAATGGTTAAGTACCTTTCTTTGCTGTAACACATTCCCTGCTGAAGAGACTTTCGCTGCTGCTCTGTGTTTGTTTTCCTACCAGAATTGTCACCAGCTTGTAGGTAGCAGGAAGTAGACATATCTAACAAAAAAAAAAAAATATATATAAATTAAAAGCTAAACTCCCTTTTTTTTTTTTTTTTTTTTTTTGTTATTGTTTTGGTGCTTGTTTTTCTAATGTATTTTTTAATGGCAGCTTAAAATTGATGTTTGAAATAAGTTATTATAAAATCACTTTGGAAAGTGTAGTTCCTTTGCTCAAAATGGAAGCTTCTATAATTAACTAATTTATGATCTTTTAAAGCATAGAAATTCCATCTCTATTATCTCTGCCAACCGGTCCTAAAAACACAAGGATACTAGCAGAGCTGGGCAAACTGGATCAGTGTACCTGCAATGATGAGAAAAACCCAACAAAATCAGAAAATTGTCACTTTTTTCTATTAGCGTGGTTTTTTGTTTGCTTTTCTCTTTTACAGCACCACATAAAGCTCCACATCCCTGCTTATGATTCCAGCTTGTCATCCAGTCTCCTCCTCTCAAATACACAATGATGAAAAAGTAGAGAACCTGCAACCTTTGACACTCCCTGAAGAGGGGACGTTGGGAACAAATGCTCTTTTTGATGCCTTACCAAATGAGAAAATTAAGTGATTTAATCCTGCCCACCTTGACTTTGAGCCCAGGTTGCTTGGATGGTCTTTTTGGGTCCCTTCCAACTCAGGATGTCCTATAAACAGTTGACAACGGATTTCCCCTTTCCTGGGCAGCAGAGAGAGAAGGCTGATGTTAAAAAGCAAAGGAAGGGACGAGCAGCTCTGTCCCTGGGGAAGGAGGAGGGCGGTGACCCCGCGGTGCTGGCCTGGGAGTGTGTGCCGCGGGGCCGATGGGGTCAGCCATGTGCGCACGGCCCGGTCAGCGCAGCCCCGCAACCACTGCTGAAGGAGGGAGTGATATACTGCTTCCAGTTCATGGTGGCAAACAAACTCTTAATCCTCTCTTTCCCAACCTCTTCTGAAGCAGAAGACAACTGAGACAAGCTTGGCCCTAATCCCATCAGCACAAAGGCTTTTCCCTGGGGTTGGGTGAAGCGCCTTGCCGGCGTTGCGCAGGGGAGCAAAAGTGCTGTGTGAGCTGCTCAAGGGGAAGGACACCTACATTCCCAGAGCTATCCTGCTCCCCTTGACATTCAAAAAAGCATCAGATGGCGTCGGCTCTGTTTGGAACACCCCTCTACACAAATGTATCTACTACCCATATAAAGTATACACGTGTATATATATGGAAATGTTTTCAAAACTATGTATTCAAAACTATGAATGTCTACATGAAATTTAGCCTAGAAATACCAAGGTTATTAAACCCTTGGCTCTGAAATGCATTTTATATCTAGCAAATTATAATACAAAATATGTTGTGTTCAGTGGCATGATTTCTTAACTGCTAGTACCAAGACTTTACTGATCTAAAAGTCACTGATACCACGTTTAAATTTTGCTTAATATCTTAGTAATGAAAGAAAAAAAAATTGTGCTGGGGGAGGAAACTGCTGCTGTATTTCTTCTCAGACCATCTCTCTTTCATTGAGCTAATGGAGCAATTCTGTACTTCAGTACAGCAGCAGACATTCCTGTAATTGTCTGCAGTCTCATACTAAATGCTTCATCCAATAAATAACTTTCAGCTTTAAGTAATTTCCTCCACTTCAATACACTGTGTTCAAAGATGTAATTAAAAAGTAGTGCTGATGTCTAACAAGAGTTCACCCTTGCAAACAGTCATTCACCATCTGGAGGTTATGCTATGCAAAGAGATTATCTAAAAAGGAAAACATATTGGTATTTGATTTTCCCTGAAAGATATAGAACTAATTTTCATTTGTTTGCTATAAATTAGGAGCAATTCCATTGTATACTCATAATAGTATAATACGCATAATAGTATCATAAGAGTATATTGATATATGTTTGTGCAATAATGTGACATGTATGACACTGGCTGTGAAGAGATGAAAAATGAAAAGCCAGAGAGAGAAAAAAACCTCAGCCTTTATTCCTCCTCCTCTAAATTTCTTTCTACAAAATCATCTGTCTTGGAAAAATGATGATAAAAGGAGGTAAAACTTTCTTGAGCCTGGTGTAATTGCGTAAGGCCAGCACAAAAAAACCAAACCAAAACAAAACAAAAAAACAAACCAAAACATTTGTCTTGCTTCATCTGATGTAAAGCAATGTAGGATACAAAGAGAATTCTTGCAAACTGTGAGTTTTATAATTGGTCTCATGATACTTAATCCTAAGAAAAAAAGAAAAAAAAGAAAAGTCAACTAAGTCTCTGGTTTCTCGAGGCTTGTGAAAATCTTGTTTATGTTTTGTTTTGTGTTTCTATTACCTCATTCCTGATGTTAAAACAAAAACTGGTAGAATGAAAAGCACATTCTCAGAAGGCCAATAAAAGAATGGATGATTTTAAAATATATTTATTTTTCAACCTAGCTTTTTAGGTCATGATGGAGGAAGTGATATATGACTTTTACATGCTTTGGTCTGGCCTCACTGAAATATGGCACTGCAGAGTTAAAGCCCCTGGGGTGATTAGCTGTTAGCTGACCAGCTGGACCAACCCCATGTCTCACTGCTGCCAGAAGTAAAAAGCCTCCACTGTTTCAACTCCCCTCACTCCTGCTGCAGCTCCATCCTTGTGCTTGCACAGATTTTTGCATGTGGTTGCCCCTCAATAAGCCAATTCCAGTAAGCTATCTGTCCAACTTGGGAGCAAAGGCTTCACCCTCTGCATTGGATTAGCTTTCTCTCACGTCTGCAAGCTGATCTGCATCACCACAGGGACTGAGCAGGCCAAGGGGGGTGCCAGGGAAGAGCTAGGAACATTTGGCTTGAATTAGGGGGTCAAGTTGTAAGAAAAGAAGCTTTCTGGTTCTGAGGGTAGAAAGCCATTAGATTCAATTGCCATAGCTAAAAACTTCACCCCGAGAAGCACAAGGCACCGGACTCCAACAAAAGTCAAAAAATCAATATAACCTTATGCCTGCTGATAATAGAACCCTGATATGTGCACTCAGGGGTTTCTGACTCATTCTTCTTTCATGAGTCTTCTTAACAACTTCTTCTTCATCATTAGCCCAGTGAACCTGCCCACAGACCTCCTGACCACTTTCTGTGTGATGAGGATAATATTCTTTCTGGTGAGCTTTCTACATACAGCTTTCATGGTAGCTGTAGAGTTAGTAAAACCATTGTAAGAGAAACTTGAGGTAGGGTTATTAATGTTTATTTTCACTAGAATATAGTCCTACTGAAAAAAACCAAATTATTTCGAAGTACTATATAGGGAAGTCTGAGGAAATTTGTACTCCATAAACACTTTTTCATTTTGAAACAAGACTATTCATTCAAAGTAAAAAGAACAAACAAACAAAAAACCCACACACAAAAACAAACAAACAAAACAAAACAAAACACACCACACCAATAAGCTTGCAATAGACTTCAACTGTTCCCAGACAAAAAAGTGTCAGGTATAGAAACCTTTCTTAGTTCACCTTTTAATATTTCATTTCCTCTCCTTCTTTTTCTCTCATAGAGAACACTCTATGTGTGTGCGATATCTTGGAGATTGATTTTTCACTTCAAGGAATAAAAAAAAGGCACAACTGTAAATATTTGAGTGACCTTGAAAATATATTGATAAATGAAGAGCATGTACTTACTAATCACTGCTTTTTGAGGGATTATTTTCAGCTGCCTTGTGAAGTTGGGAATTGCAACCACTAAACCAGTAGCAGAGTTTCAGATCTCATTTCAAAGACATTTAAATGAAGAACTGCCAGTTGTGACAAATGCCTTTTTATTATCCTGCAATTGATTGATATCTTGCTGAAGGCCACAATACCTGCAAAACATTATTCATCTTTTGAACAATTCCAGCTGCTTCTGCTTTAAATAGCATGATACTTACAAAGGAAAATGGCCAAAGAGCAAATCATCTGTTTTTCTAATACATCATCCATTCCCAGATGTATAGATACCACAGAAGTCCATTGGGAATGTACATACAAACATGCATACGTATATAACTGGGCATAGATATGTGTATATAAGGATGTTTAAAAGCACCTTGGTATTGACAAAAGCATTTTAGAACATGTCTTAAAGCAGATTTCTTTTACGTCTCTAAAGGGATAAGAGAAAATCCTGGAAAATATGTCCAAAATAATGTTCCTTCTATTATCACTAATCATACTAGAGGGAGAGTGTGAGAGAATAAACCATTAGCAGTAATTGTACATGTGTGTTTCCACAATACTTGTTCACTTTTTCCAGATAATATATCCATAAATGTCTCTCTAGAATTAAATTAGATTTATAGAAAGGCTTGTGACAAAAGGGACCTTTAAAGATCATCTAATTCCAACCTCCCTGCTATGGAAGGTTATCTACCTTTCACTAGATAAAGTTGTTCCAAACTCCATCTCACCTGGCCTGAACATTCCAGGAATGGGACATCCACAACAACTCTGAGGAACCTATGCAAGTGTCTCACCACGCTCACAGTAAAGAATTTCTTTCTCATATCTAATCTAAACATAGTTTCTTTTAATTTGGATAAATTTTCCCTTGTCCTATCACTACATGGTCTTATAAATAGTGTTTCTCCAGCTTTCTTATAACCTCCCTTCAGGTATTGGATGGCCACAATTAGGTCACTCTGAAGCCTTCTATTTTCCAGACTAAACCATCCCAATTCTCAGCCTTTCCTGGTAGGAGATGTGCTTCTTCCCTCTCACTCCAACAGGTCCCTGACCTCCCTCTGCTGGGACCCCAGCTCTGGATGCAGAGCTCCAGGTGGGTCTCACCAGAGCAGAGCCGAGCCGAGCAGAGCAGAGCAGAGCAGAGCAGAGCAGAGCAGAGGGGCAGAATCCCCTCCCTCCCCTGCTGCCCACGGGGCTCTGGGTGCAGCCCAGGACACGTTTGGCTCTCTGGGCTGGGAGTGCCATGGCTGGGGCATGTCCAGCCTCTCACCCAGCAGCACCCCCAGGTCCTTCTGGGCAGGGCTGCTCTGGGTCTGTTCATGCACAGCCTGTGCTGATACTGGGGGTTGCCCTGACCCAGGTGCAGCACCAGCACTTGGCCTTGTTAAACCTCATCAGATTCCCAAGGGTTACTTCTAGAGCTTCTCCAGATCCCCCTGGATGGCATTCCTTCCTTCAGAAGTGTCAACAGCACCACTCAGCTTGGTGCCATCTGTAATTTGCTGAGGGTGCACTCAATTCTTTTATCTATGTCATTAATGAAGATATCAAATAACACTGGTCACCATATGGACTCTTGAGGGACACCACTTGTCACTGATGTCCCTCAGGATTCTGAGTTGTTAACCACTAACCTCTGGATGCAACCATCCAGCCATTTTCGTATCCAACAGTCCACTCAGTGAAGATATCTCTCTCTAAATCAGAGAAAAGATTTTTGTGGAGGACCATGTCAAAGGCTTTACAGAAATCCAGAAAAAATTACATTTGTAGCCCTGTCCTTGCTGACTGATGTAGTCACTCCATTGTAGATGATCACTAGGTTGGTTAGGCAGCACTTGAAGTTTCACCACTAACACATACTTGAATCTGAGGACAAACCTAATAAACACAAGATTAGTTAAATTCTGAGTAATAGAGTTGCTCCTTGCCAGAGAACTAATACAAGAAAAATGCTGGATGAGTTGAACTGGCTAATGGCATTGGACTTTACCGTCTCTCTTAAATTAAACATCATTTTACAGTCTGCACTTCCAACCCAGAATCCACTTGGTGGCCCAAACTTTCTGGAGCCAAGAAAGTGTCTTCAAGATGATTTGATTTGATTTCAAGAGGAAAAGTGGATGCTTAATGTTCACCAGATGATAAGTTATTAAACAATTACAAGCAGAAAAAAGATTGAAAGCTGGCTTAAGATGTGCTCCATTCTTTGTTGAAGAATGTTTTATTGAATGGGAAAGCACTTGGAGATCATCCACTTAAAAACGGAGGTCTTGAAAGGTGGGGCTCTTCAAAGTAGAAAACTGCAGTGGTTTGAATTGCCACTAACTATGTATTTATACCTATGAGGACATTGCATGCTTTGATTCTGTGCCACTGCTGATTTACTGATTTTGGTTGGGATAGAGTTAATTGTCTTCATAGAAGATAGTATGGGGCTGTGTTTTGTGTTTGTCCTGGAAACAGTGTTGATAATAGAGGGATGTCTTCATTGGTGTTGAAAGTGCTCACAAAGAGCAAAGGCCTTTTCCCCATTCCACAGGACCATGTGACAGATAAAAAGGAGTAACATGGGAAAAAATCATGGTCAAATGAAAAATGTTTGCATTAATGTGATCTCAACTTGGTTGCATTGTACTGTATAATGTTTTCTGACCAATGCTTTAAGTAAGCTAATGGCAAGAATTCAGAGTTGAGCACTGACCCATTTATATCCCCTCTCTGCACTAATCTCTTATTAAAATTAGACTGATTCTCTTATCTGCACTATCACTTAAGACAATGTGACCTTGGATTTCAGGCTTAATTATCCATCAAAGTTTCAGTTGAAAGTTATGTATAGCCTTGTATAAATCAGTTTCATCAGCTCCTTCATGTAATTGCAAAGCTTCATCTCAAAGATCAAGATCTTGTAGATGAGGTCTCTTCACAAAGTTATTTTGTTTTATGTAGAATTGTCTTGTGAATGAAAGTGGAGAGCTAACTGAAAGACTTCTATTGGGAAAATAAGAGTAAAAAAGGGTTAATTCTGCTGCTTGTGAACACATAGTGGTAAGGCTGAAGCAATCAATTTTGCCTTAACAAGCTGTCTTTGATATTTATTTTTAGTTCTGCCCCATCGGCAAAGTAGATAGAAACACACTTAGAACAGAAATGCTTCCTGCATAAATAAGGCAAATATCAGTCCTGTGAGGACCTGTTTGGAGTTGGCTGGAAAGTTTATACATACTGTTCCTGTGCAATTATTTTTTTAAATACATTTTGAAAGATTAGCTAAAAATGAAATATCAAAAAAAAAACAAAAAAAAAACAAAAACAAAAAAAAAAAAAAAACTTATGTGGAATTTTCCATCCCTTTTTATCAGCTCTTCTAGTCAGTTTTGTTGGTAGAAATTGATGAGACTAATAAATAAATAGCCTATTTGGTCTCCTGGAACAGGTAATTGATACATGAGTAAGTGAGATCCGTGTTGCATGACTGACATGGACCTCTCTGACCCTCATGGCACATGCACTGGAGGGTTGCTGTGTGCATACATCGTGAGCATGTGAGCTGTCAAACATCTAGATGTCTACATAACTGCACAGCCTTACAGTCAGCAGGCCAACCAAGCTGGCCTGAGAACACACACCTGGGTGCAGAAGGAGGCAGATTTCTCCATATGGCAAGATAGTGAAGAATAAAGAGAGACTAGAGACTGATGAGATGTGGAGGGTAAGGAGAGCTGAAACATCAGAGTGCTAATGGGACTATAAAAAAAGAGCCTACAGAATGCAGGGAAGCAAAAGCCTCCATTAGTGGAAGGGGAAAATATCTTATAGCCCCTGTCAAAAACAGATTTACCCAAGTATGGCTTATTTCCTTCTCTTCATTTTTCAAATGAATTTTTGCTTTCCTATACCATATGGAACAGTGGTAACATAGAACTATCTAGAAATACATGGTGTGCTTTATATAGAAACCAGTGTTTGCAGCTGCTGTGGGTGTTAGAATTCTGGGATTGGAACAATCACTCCATTGCAGTGGTTTTCACATGGTGATCTAGTGTCACCTGCTCTCAGCCACTTATACCAGAGAGCAGACATGAAACATAGACAAAGTTACACACATATCTTTGTCGCAGCATCAACCAAACTTCTTGTCATTGTTTAATCCCAGCTGGCAAATTAGCCCCATACAGTTGCTTACTCTCTCCCTCTTGGAGGAACAGAGGAGAGAGCCAGAAATGTAAAGCTAAGAAATCATTCATGGGCTGAGACAAAGAGAGTTTAATAGATAAATCAAAAGGCACATACTCAAGCAAAGCAAAACCGTGGACTCAGTCACCACTCCCACAGGAAGGTAAGTTTTAAGCCATCCCCAGGGTACCAGAACTTCATCACATGAAAGATGTATTTTATGTTGTATTGTGGTATTTGAACATTTTCAGATTGTTCATATCCTTCTGAAACTGCATTATATTCAGGACCAGTAAGCTGGTTTTATCAAAGTTAATACAAATTCTAAAGTTCATGGACCTTCCTGCCAGATTTGTAACACTTCAGTATGGTAGTAAGTCAAACTGCCAGCTCAGTTGCTAACAAAGATGAATAAACATTTCTGCTAAATATAGCACCCTGATGTTTTGACCAAGAAATCAGGCTTACACTTAGGTCATACACCGAGTTTTTACCCTCTCTGTCTGCATTATCCAAGGCATGTCTTTGCTAGTGCCTTGTTTAAGGTATCTGAGTTGAAGATGCATTTCATTATCAAAATAAGGATGAAAACAATTTCTACTGTCTTTGTGACCAGATACATTTCTTGCAAAAATGGAGGTGGCTTAGAATTTCTTTTTCAAGTGGTGAAAAAGATCCAAAGGGCTGAAGAATGTTTTGCTTGTGAGTCTTACCCACAACAATCTTGGAAACGTCGCCAGTGTAACGTAAGGTTTATGTGTAATAGGCACCACCTTCTGATAAGCTGGAGCTTCAAGTAGCCAGAAAGCCCCTAACCTATATCAACACCTTGTCTAAGCTTTTAAAAATTCACTGGCTAGTCACTGTCCTGAGGGGCTGCAAAAAATGTAGGCTGAGTAAGTCTCCACAATTTTTTTAAAGTGTTCAGTTTTTGTCCACTAACTCTTTGCCTTGAACAGATTTTATAGCTTCTGTTTCTAGTATTAAGATACAAGATTGCCTTTAACTAAATAAACTCCATTATGATACTCTCTGCTAACTGCTCTCAAGTAGCTCTAACTTTTCCCAGTTAGTTTTTAAAGCCTTCATTTGTTTCCAGGTTCATGATGGGTGACACTTTTTTCGAGTATTATTAATATATGTTTGTTCATATATTAATATATTAATATTTGATATTCAAATATAAAATATATTGTTTATGTATATAGCTTTAGAAGATCCCTCAGTAAGTTAGTATTCTCTTCAGGAGGTCAAAACATATTATCATACTCTTCCAACTTTAGATAATGAAATAAATTAATGAATGCATTTAAAGTGCCAACATGCAAAGGTAAAGAGTCTACATAGGCATTATCCTTTCTTCATTGCTGAGGTGACAAAAAAACTGCCACCATGGATACCTGATAGCATGTGTCAGTCCCTCAGAGTGGAGGCATATCCAAATACCTCTCACAATCTGCAATATCTGTTTTAGGTAATGTTGTTTAGTTATATCTTCTGGTGGTTTTCACCTAAAATGAGAACATTGGATTCTCTAATATGGAAAGAGGAGTCTTCAGCCCTTAATGGGGAGACAGACAGAAACTGATCAGTTCTCACAGCTCTTTCTCAGCAGATCTGGTGCTCAGTTTTTATTATCACTGGGGAGAGAGGGGGAGTCAGGAGCTGTCTTCAGGGTCTGTGATTTAAAAGTATCCTGTCTACTCCTGGTTTGCTATCTGGTGTTGTGTTTAAGGAGCACTGATATTTGGAAATTGTGCGCAGAGTACACCAAAGCACAAGCACGTAAAATTTCATTGCCTGAGTATTCAAATGTCTACCCAATATGCTTTAACAGAGGGCCAAAGGACCACCTTGACATTGTAAAAATCCAAGTAATATCAGGAAGATTCATGCAAAACAGTCAGACAGCCTTCCAGTGGATGCCAATATCTGGAGATGAGGGGTCTGTGGCTAGGAACTCTGGGCATTGCCAGAGAGCCCTGAGAGAAGGAATGAGGAACTACTACTTTTACTGTACTTCACAGACTTGCAAGGGCTGGGGGGAGAGGGAAGGGGCAGAAGGGTTGTCCTATAAGATGTATTTTATTTTATTTTTAACTGGAAATTGATAGGCTTTGAAATGTTTAGTTTGTCTACTTTCCAGGCAGTTAAACTTTCCCATGGTCCAGCCTTACATTCAATGTATTTGAAGTGGTTGTTTTGTTTTGCTTGAAGAAGCCACTGATCTGTGAGGCTGCATCAACAGAACACAAATATTCATCTGCTTTAGTTTTTGAGGTGTCACAGAGTGGCTGAGAGGAAAGTGGGTATTTGATACAGCTGTTTTAATGAAGATTGGCTTCTCTTGTGACTTTTCTTTAGAGAGAAGGAGAAGATTTTAGGCATTAATTCTCCAAGGATTAGTTAATTTTTTTTGACCTCCGTGGTGCTTAGACAAACAAACTTTATTATTGGAGTCTAGAAGCAGATTAGCATGTTCATTAGACTCATGTCTTTTAGGCCATCATTTTCAGTTTCACTAAAGGCTGTTGCCATAACAAAGGTTTATGCACAGGTATAGAGCTTGGGGCAGGCTCCTGTAGAGTCACCCTACATGGGGAAAAGCAGGGGTTCACATCTGCTGTGTGTTTTGGAAAATCTGTGAACTTTCATGTGTTTCCAAGCACAGAATGGAGGAGAGAAGCCAGACGATTTGAACCCTGTCACAGCATGCTGCAGCCAGAGCTGTTGCAGAAGGGATATAGATAATAACAAGGCAAAATCCTCTATGAGGTGGTGAGAATGGTGATACAGAGCAACATTCATCACTTTTTAATTGGTTTAATAGAAGAATACACAATATTTCTTCAAGGAAATATTTCATTTATTTAAAATTAGAGCTGTGGGAAATCAGTGGGGAGAAATACGCCCAGCAAGAAACTTTCATTTGTTTTGGTTTTGCTTTTTTTTTTTTTTTTTCCCCAAGAAATTAAAAATATTTTTCAACTTTGTGAAGTTCAGCACAGCCAAAATAAAGTCCACAGAGAATAGAGATGCCAAATAAAAATATCAAAATTGTTGGTTATGGACCTAAAGAGTGGGTCTTAGTATTTTTTTTTCATCATTGCATTAGATCACATGGAGTAGAAGGGTGTGGGCATTACAAGCCATGACCTTCAAGCTTGCTCGATAGTTCATTTTTTTTTTCTAGCAAAAATAGGAACTGATGATTTTTCAAAATAATTGCCTACTTCCACTGAATTCTTGCTGTGTTGAGCATTTTCCCATGACAAGCCTTAATTTGATCACATGATTAAAATTATCAAGCTCTATTAAACATTGAGTCTTTGCCAAATAAGAATGCTGGTGCTGCATGCAAAATAATTTGATAGTTTCTTACTCAGGACCTCAAGGAAGTCTGAATTTTCAAAATCCATTCACAGGTTTTCTAGCAATAGGGATAATGGTTTTAAGCTAAATAGGGTAATTCCAAACTAGATATTTTAAATATTTTTTTTTATTATGAGAGTGGTGAAACAGTGGTACAGGTTGCTCAGAGAGGTTCTGAATGCTTCATCACTGAAAACATTAAAGGCCAGGCTGGACTGGTCTCTGAGCAACCTGCGCTGTTTGCCAGGGAGTTGGACTAGAGGACCTTTACCTTTACCTTCCAACCCAAACCATTATGTAATTCTGCAATTTTCCTACCATCAAAATCAAGTTCCAGAAGCCAACATACTTCAGAAAGACAGGTATCCTATAAATCTCATCCTGTGTTTTCTTTTATTAAATGGGGGAAGAGGAAAGAATAGAAAGAGAGGTTTTGTTCAAAGACACAAAACTAATCAAGAACGAGATCATGTAAGTGTCCTGAATCCCACAGCCTAAGAATGTTATAGAGTGTAAATTCTGGAATCAGATAGATATTTCTCGGAAAGCAACAAAGAGTTTGTGGGTGTATGCTTGCAATAATTACAGCTGCAGAAAAAAGCACTGGTATCCATCTTGAATGTGCCTCACTCAACACACATGAACTTACCTTCCCAGGTAGCAGAGCAGTATGAAAAATTTGTTTCCTTGACAGTTCTTTCCATCAATTAAAGGTTTATGGGAATATTACAGAAAAAACCCTGCAGGATTCTGAAGAGACATGAGCAAAGCTGATGGATTCAGATAGCAGTGGTGGAATGCACCCTAGCCAGGCAGCTCTCTGGCCATGGTACCCAGAGCACCTGTGACTGTTAAAAGGGCCTTTGAAACTCCTTGGCCTATAGTCCACAATACAGCATACAGTCTGGTCAGCGAGACAGAGTCATGCCTGCTTTTCCCTGCAGATGTCCATACTGACTTACAGGATTACAGGAATTAGAGAATTACAGGAATGCAGCCATTTGAAGTCTCTGTCCTTCTGTTGAGGTCATTACATTGACTACAATGAAATATTTTTGGCTTAAAGACAGCAGTCTCCCACAGCATGAAATAGGATGAAAAAATCTCACTGTCATAATATGGTCCCATAGTTTCTCTTCTCCTAAATCCAGGTCTATCTAGGAAAATGTTCTTACTCTGATAAATAAATATGCAAACTAATGAGACCTGAGTAATGTGGTGTAATTTAATTTAGTTTTATAAAGAGGTGTGTAATGACATCTTTGGAAAAAGATGAATATCTTTCATACCTTTAAATGCCTTTGGATGAATCGCAGTTCAGATTTTTACAGTTCAGATATTTACAACTTTGGAAAACACAGATGAATCAGAACCCAGAAAAAACCTTTCAGAAAAATATTTCCATATCTATGGTATCAAAGGTTTATTGAAGAATTGATTGATCATGGCAGGTAAATACATAAATGTCCAGAATAAGATGGGTCTCTGTCAGAAGTGTGTGTTTTGTTCTTGTACACTACTCATTGTGCTAGTACAGAGCAACATGTGCTCAGTGTATGTTGTTGTTTCCCTACATCTGGCTGTTGATAAATAGCTCAGTTCCAACAAATCCTTAGAGATCCATCACTTACCACAGATTAGCATAAAAACCCCCCAACAACAAAAACAAAAAACCAACCAACCAAACACAAATACAAACACAAACAAACAAACAAACAAAACCCACCAGAAAATAAGTGCAGGTTTTTTTATATTTACACATTTATTTATAATGCTACCTTCTAGGACACTTTAATAGTCTTCAAAATATTTATTTCGCAAAAAAATTTCTTATTCAATATTTGGTTTTGTTTTTTTTTTGTCTCACAGCTAAGTAGCATATTGTGACAAGCATACCCACAAGAGGTAGTATAAGTTTGTCAAAGAGACTGATACTCAGTTGCAGCCTTTCCTGAGCCCTTTTTTGAAAGGACATTTCTGGTAGAGGAATAGATCCTGTGTTGTGTTTTTATTAAAACAAAAATCTGGCTCATGGAACCAGGTGCTTTTTTAATGCTTAGTATGGCTACCTAACAGTAGATTAA
Source organism: Rhadina sibilatrix (assembly GCA_013400275.1). NCBI lineage: Eukaryota > Metazoa > Chordata > Aves > Passeriformes > Phylloscopidae > Rhadina > Rhadina sibilatrix. Next base: position 36,354 of record VWYO01008047.1, read on the forward strand.
AAATAGCAGAACTTGGCTTTATGTGTGGAAATACAAATTGCCATTATGGAAGGAACTCTTTCTGCTTCGGCAGTGGTATTTTGAATAGATTCTTTTATAAGTGAGATGTTACTTGGTTGGAGTTTTGTTGATTTTTTTTTTTTTATCACAACATGAAACTCAAAAAGGTGTTGGCCTTTAAGTAGAGGAACTGAAATGTAGATGGTGATACCATCTAAAATTGCTGCAAACTCTCTGCTAAGTGAAGGCCAAAACTGCATTATCAAGGTTCTAAAATTAGACATAAAAGTTTTCATTTCTGTTTTGGCATTTTCATAAGCATACTCACGTTCAAAATGTTGAGAACCTCATGATTGCACTAAGAAAAATGTAAATATCATTTCTAAATGTCAGTTGCTAAGATATAGCTGTCCTTGCTATCTGCAGACAGAAAACTAAGGTATATGATATCTTGACACTATTTCAAAATAAAGGTATTTTGCTGACAAAAGTGTTCAGCTGTGCTCATACAATCCATTGCCTGTGTCACATATGCACAAGTCCTGTATTAAATGTTTTGAATCTAAGTTTTTCTCACAGGATTAGAGCCTGAAACAAAGTAGAATTTACACTGTGTACTTGGAGAAGGGATCATATTCTTTTTCACCCTCAGCAAAACTTGAGCAAAAACTTCAATGAAATTTTTCCAACTTCTAATATTAACTAACTGTTACTAAATGCAAATATCAAAAAATTATTCTTTACAAGTCTAACCCCTTCACAATAAGTTGACTTAATTAAATTATATTAGCATCCTTTAAGGTGAAAGAGGCATAATATGACAGCAGTAAAATTAAAAATATTGTTGAAGTATATTTCTATCAAATAAGGAAGTTAAAGTACTGCTGTAATACCTTGGATTTCCATGTTTGTTGTTAAATACAGCAGAATGAACAGTCAGGAGGTAGGGTGAAGAGAAGCCAAACTCTTCTTCTACCTTATAATGCTCTAGTTTTGAAATGAGGCTGCATTTTGCTAAGTTTAGGGAGTCAACATTTCTGTTTCTATCCTATAGAAAGTTCTGGGGAACAGCTATGCAAGTGTCCTGATTTCCAAATTCACAAATAGTTACAGGCATGGAACATGGCTCTTTATGGTATCAGTTTCCTCTTTTTGGCCTACCACAAGCTAAATCACAGATATGGTTTACTTTTGAATAATGATTTTTCACTTGCTTTTTGGGAAGACACGCCCAAGAGACAGGTGCTCATGGGGGCCAGGAGGCAATGAAGGTGCACATGCAATGGCAGCAAGGGGAGTGGACAGTGCCTAATTTGGAGGACCATATTGAGGATTCCTTGAGTTCCTGAGCATCAAAGCCAAATGGGCTTCATCAGGCAATTCAAGAGATCTGACCACCTAACTGTCCCAAATTGCCTTTTAAAGTGTTCAATCCCTTGACTCAATATGAAGAATCTTGATATCCACATCCTTTCCCCACCTCACTGGAGGTTTGTTAAGGGAGTGATGAATATCACGGGTTTTGAAACCTTCTAATGTTTCTGATATCCCTCAAGAGCACTTTGATAAAGATGCACAGGAGGTATTTTAGGGTGGCAATGCTTAATTTCAAACTAGAACCTTCAAAGACTACTCACTTTGTATGTGTATACGGGCAATGTATGGGCAATACTGCACTTTGCTGAATACACAGAATCCACCAGGCTCAACACAATTGTAACAACTACAATGAGGATGAGGTATTTCAATTGGTATATTTTTTACCATCTCCTTGCCCTATATCTTCTCGTCATGTCAAGCAAATGTTAGATTTTTAAATAAAATATTATAAGAGACAATATTAGTCATGTTCACACTGAGAAAATAGTGATTAGAAGTCACCTTCGACTTTTTCAAAACACTTATTTCATTATTTTTGAACAGCCTAATAAATTACTCTCTATCAGGGAATTGAATTTTGGCTTGGAAGAATGACCTTGCAGACCACTCGACATAAATTAAGTCTTGAGAGTGGTTTTCAAGCCTGGTCTTCTGCTGTGCTCAGATTGTACCTCTGATCAGGAGATAACCATGCAGATGTTTTAAGCAAGTAAAAGAGGGTAGTGGAAAATCTCTGCTTGATTCATGGCAATAGTAGCAGATTGTACTACTAATAGAGCAGGATGTTTTGGAACTGCGTGGGTTGTTCCTGAGACATATGTGAGTTGGGAGAGGGGCTCCAGAACAGCAGAAGTAGGAGGGGTGTAAGAAGGTATCTTCTGTTTGTCTTGCGTGGCACAAAATACTTTTAAGGAGGTGGCTGAGCATCTGACTGGAAGGTGTTTAAGCTGTGAGGGTCTCGTCTTACCTCATAGGGAATATTCATATCACCTGTGTGGGGAGCGGGACCTGCTACAGTCCAGAGCGTTAGAGATGTTACTAATACTGTTTATAGTCTGAATAGATTCCAAAACAATGTGAGTTCATTCTACAAGTATGTTGGATAGAAGCAAATTAAAATCCAAGAGGATCACCTTCTGGTCTCTTCCCAGAGCAGAGAATGTTCCCTACAGTTTCATCAAGTGATCTTCATTTTCGAAATATATAGCCCTCATTCTCCCACAACGTTTTGTAGAAGATCATGTAACTTATTTTCAGGGAGTGGTAACATTCTGTTGTTCACAAATGGCTCCTCAGTACAGAAGAAATGTTCCTGTGATGTGTCTGCTCTTGTACAGTGAAGCATTTCTGCTTTAAGGTGTGCTTTAGCAGGGTGAAAAATTATAGCAATAAAACTCACTAGATTTGTTCCCACATGTCATGGAAACCTTTAAGAGGAGCATGGGCATTGCACAGATATTTCCATATTGTTCCCAGAATAGAACCCAAGATATTAATAGAAAAACAGCTAATATATACTCTTCATTTCACGTTTAAAGGGGTTTTTTTGCAATTATGATCAGAAAACATGTATTTCAAAGTATTCTGATTTGTGTAGTTCTCCATATTTAGTTTTTGATTTTTATAAACTCGCATCTGGTTATATTTGAACTGTGAGATCAGCCTTGACATTATGACGTGGAGCATGGAAAACAACATCTACTGGTCTGGGAGAACAGAAGCATTTAAATCCTGTTTCCCATCACCAACTAGAAAAAGCAAAGTTAGGGTGCATGGGTTCTGTTGGGAGTGAATGACCAATGGTTTCAAATAGGTAGAGAAATTTCCTGGCATGAATCTGAGGTATGATTCCCTTGCCTCTAGAAGACAGCAACAAAACCAGCTTTTGTTCTTATCTCTTCCAAGTTCGAGCTCATAAAAAGGAAGTTACAGAAGAGTAGTTGACTGGGTTTGTGGTGTCTACCTATTCAGATGGATTTGGGATCTGGGAGTGTTCTGTGACTGTTGATTTTGTGATGCTCTGCTATTTCTGGCATGTCTTTTGAGATCACAGCTAATTGTGCACCCAAGAGGGATAGGAAATGTATAATTTTTAGTTTTGACATAGTTTTTTAACTGCTCACATTCCTCTGGAGAGTGTATGTTCCATCTTGCCATGTAGGATGTATATCATCTGTCAAGACAGCACCAAGTGGAATTATTTTAGCTTTTTAAGCTAGTTATAAATTTAGAAGTTGCTAGATGTCAGAAGTACTTTTGTTGTTGTTGTTGCTGTTGCTGGTTTGTTTTTTTTTTTTAAGTAGTTGCCCCCTAAGGAACAATTTAAAGAAGCTCTCTGGAAGAAAATGAGCTTGTCTTAGCACACTTATCCAAAGGCACTCTGAGTTCTGCAGCTGACAGTTGCTACCATCAAGGAAAAACTGGAGGACAAGTTATCAAATGTATAAAGCTGATCCTTGAAGGAAATTTTTGTCTTTGGCAAAATTATTATTATGAAAGCAAATCTAGAAGCTTGTTTTTGCAACAGTCTCAAGGAAATAACCTGTCTAGAAACAAAAGTTCAGATTCTGTTTTCATTAAGTAAAAAAAATAGGGACTGAGACAAACATGCATGTGTTGTTTGCCTACATATTAGTGAAATTTTAGGTCTCCTAAAGATGTATTTTTCATTTCAAATTAAAAAGCAACCATGTAATCCTTATTATAGTCAAGTTAGTTACTGTACAGTTTATCCTATCACATTGCTGTCTTTACTGCTTGGTTAAAATCAATCCTAAATGGAAAGATGGAAGAACTGAGCCTGAGCACTTCATGTTCCATTAGTGGAATGGGACGAAGAATTCAATGCCACATAGCTGTCTCCTTTAGTGGAAGTGTTTGCCCCTTCTTGGTCTGTTCAGCCCAGAGTTCACAAATCCTCTGAAACTGTAAACAAACTCCTTGTTTAACTGTTGATGGGTGTACAATATGGCATCTTTCCCTAATTAGACAATGCCCCATTTTGCCTCTCAGTGACCTCTCCTCCTTTATTGAAGCTTCCATCATATCTTGGTTATTTTACTGTGGTTGAGATGCCTTGCAGGAAGACCTTCCTGCTTCCTGTAGGAAGCTCAGGGTGACCACGAAGGTTTGTAGCTTGACTGCTCAAAAGCAGAGGTGTTGATCATAGGTTCTGTTGGGTTTATAGTTGGGTTACTAGAAAAATACTTGTCTTCTCCTTCTTAAATAAAGACATATTCAATAAAGTCTAGAAGAATCATTTATCTTTAAAAATATATAAATATGCTAACTACAAACATACAACAAATTATTGCTAGAAAATAATAATTTCCAGTATGTGATCATCCTCAATGAAGAGAGTGTTTTTTCAAATATGTTTATTGGGAATTTTCCATGTTGTGACCTATGTCCATTTCCCATCTTTTCACCATGCACATCTGAGAACGCTCAACACAGTCTCCTCTGTAATGACCTGAAGACAGAAATTAGATTAGTCCAGTTTGAGCAAGCCCAGCTGTTTCTCTTAGTCTTTTCTTGTCATTAAATGAGATAGAACAGGGTGCATTGGGAGGATGCCTGTACATGTGATGACGAGTCAGATTCTCTGGGCACAAAGCATAAAACACCAAACTACCTACCTAGGTGCTGACAGAATTTGATATAAATAATTCAAATGAATTATTATTTATAGCATTTATAGTTTAATGCTATATAACATTATAAACATGCTAGTTTATAGCATATAACATTTATTATCTATAGTTTGGTGATAGCAGTGTATAAAACCCCAACTTCTCCTTGCCTTTCAGAAACAGCATCACTGAGTTTGTATGCAAGTAAGGACTTTGGTAATAAAACAGATGAGGAATGTAAATATGAGCAAATAATATTGATAGAAGTGGCAGGTGAACAACTGTATAAAACTACAATAGCAAAACTGTCTCTGAATATTTTAAAAAGTCTCTCTCCATGCTAGAAAGTATCAGATGAGACTCTCCTGAAGAACAGGCTCCATTCAAGTGATTCCCACTTGATTATGACAACAAATACCACAAAAGTATGGTGGCAGCTTTGGGAATAGGAATACCTTAGAGATGGGAGGCTCTTTCCATAGCAGTTGAAATCATGGATCATCTATATTCCAAGCAATGAAGAAATACATTTCTTGCCCTGGGCTATAGGGTAGCCCTCCTGTGTTGGGCTTGTGTACTTGGATAATGCATGTTGGAATGGATTTTGCCCTTAGATCCTGAGTCACTTTAACAGACGTTCTGTTGATTCTGAACAATGAGAACTGCCAAAGCAGAGAAAAGCTCTGCGAAAACAGATAACAATTTATTTGCCGTAAATTGTAGAAAAATCAAACTATGAGAAATGTAAACACTTAGAATTTTCAGTATATTCTAAAGTGTCTTTTCAGTGATTAAGAGTTTTTAGGGAAAAATAGAACATTTTTCTTAAGGAAAAATGTTTAATCTGTTAAATTGATTCTAAGATTTTATTTTGAATCCTTTTGAGTTGATGAGACTTCTCTGGTGATAACTAAGTCTTGAGAAACAGCAGGCACTAAAAACTAGCTTGGAGATAAATATAGAGTTAGAAAATTGGGATAAGCTTCCTAATTTTTGATTCTTTTTTGGAATGAAATAGCTTCAGACAATCTAAATGTTAATTTATACTGATCACAACCAACTTTTAAAAATCTCTGTTTTCAATAAATATATTTCCCACCAAACCCAAACAAGTTATATTTGAGATAGTATGTTGTGTCAGGCTCTGCTCCAGTGTAAATTCATTTAAGTTAGAAGCCTTCAGTATAGAGGCTGAGCCAGGGATTATGATATTTAACTCTCAGGCATTATATAACATCAAAAGAAATACCTGGATTCTTCTACAGAGGCCTTGTTTAAAAAAAATATATGTGTTTGGTGAAATGTTTTATGACTCCTCAAGAACACACTTGGGTTTTGAAGGAATATTTGGCAGAATTTTTTATTGGTTTAAATGCGTACATGACTGACATAAATTACTATAATAAATGTTCCATCATTTCCCCTCTGGTTACAGGGGAAAGAAGCTCCTCTGCTGCATTACATAACAAAGTTGGATAGTCAGAAATGGATGTTAGAACAGTTCCCAGTACTGGTGCAGACACATTCAGTACTGTGCTGCCTTCAATGGCTTTAAGGCAAAGTTTAGTGTTTTTGGACTACAAGAAGTAACCTCATTTATTCTCTTCCACCATTACTGATATGCAACATTCATATAAGGTATTAATGGTAATAGAGGGTTTGCCCTAAGAGGTGCCAAGCTTTCTGGACTTGTTTCAGCCATGTGCCTACAGTCATGAGGAGGAGTAGACGACTCACTGCCTTCAGCTTAACTATCCTGATGAGTAGAACAGCACATCCACAGCCCTCAGGTAACTTGAACAAATTAGATCTCCAATAAAATCATTATGAGCAATCAGGAAGAAAGCTGAAGGGGAAGCAGGAAATAAGCTGCTATTGGGCTGATGTAGAGCGGGACTGGATGTAGCTAGGATCTGAGAAGGAGAAGGGACTGGTAAACTCCTGGTACAACCAGACACTGTGAATTGTGAATCCAAATGTGAAGTTCTTTCTACCTGAATACTTGATGAGTGTACATATGATGAAGAAGAAATGCTCACATTAATGGGAAGGGATGGGAACAGGTTGACAGACACTCCTGTGGCAGATGATGGAGTGCTGACAATTCACTTTGTATCTGCATTTCATTAAGATAGACTATGCTGGAAAAGAAAGTTTATTTACAGTTCTATTTCCATAGAATAATTTACTGCAAAATTAAATGAGACTAAAACTTGACTAGCTTCCCTGGTATTCAGGGCACATTTGATTTCTGGGGTGTTGGCTCAGTTGTTTCACAGGGGAAGAGCATGCACGCACGACTGGATATGTATGATAAGAATGGTAAACACACAAATGATAACAATAGATGAAGTCTCACACAGCTACACAGCTTGCCCAGTCGTGTCAAGTTGCTGAGAAGTAACACAACAAAAAGGAATGAAATCAACACCTTAACATGGTTTGAGATGCAGCTGCTGGGTGCTATTGCTTACATGCAGGGAGGGTGCAGTGGTGTGGCAGTCCAGGCTTAGCTTGGCTTACTGGAGTAAGCTTCTGAACTGGTGACAAACATGGCAAAGATAGTAAATATTCTCAGCATCATGAAAAAAAAGCTGAATTTCAGAAATGTATTTTGTTGTACATTGAATTAATAATGCACAATAATTGAGAAAAAAAAAAAAAAGTCTATCATGCCTTACAGCTGAAACCAGGCATTCAAGAAGCAATACAAAGAATTTCTAATTAGCTACTTTTTTATGAAATCACAGTGCTCAAGGTGGCTGGAAGCTAAAATTTCCATTCTGTGGGTAATTTGTTCTAGTTAAATTAGAACAGATAGTAAAGCTTTCCAGTGAAACAAAACTTTCAAACATTAAAATTCATGCTTCGTGGAGTATTTGATATTGATGCTATTAGATTATGACAATGATGATGATGATGATGACAGTGATGATGACAATGAAGTTTCAGGAAAAGCTAATCATTTTTCAGATGAATTAAATTATGTGGGATTTTTTTGCAATATTAAGATAATAAAAATATTAACTGATGTCAACTTGAAATACTTATTTTGTCAGACTTATACATTTTCCTCTACTAAAACAGCAAGATTATTGTGATATGATCAGGCTAAAAGTATCAACCAGCATGTAATGTTTAGTTTTCAATGAAAATGTACTTTCTTATTGGCAAAAACACTTTCACTGAATTTCTGATCATCTATCCATAGCAGAAAGCCCCTGCAGAATTCACCAGAATCTGAAGTGCCCTTCTGCTGACACTGCCAGAAGGAGCAGTCCTCCAAAACAAGGTATTTAATAGTCTTCCAGTAGTTATTTTATTGTTACCTTAAAGTACTTACTTTACATTGAAAATCTCCTGTTTATATTGCTTGGTTAAAGTTGTGTATTTCTGCAGGAAAGATAAGAAAACACTAACTTAGTGGTCTAACTTACAAAACTCAAATAATCATCTTATTTAAAACTGGGAATACATAAATGGCAGTTCACAAGTGTAACAGACCATGAACCAGAATACCTTTCTAGAAAAAGAAAACAGTGGGGAAAATACATTAAATTACTGTGTTATCATACTTTTAGTCCTATAAAATCTTTTTTTGCATTTCTTATCCCCAAACTAGTGAGAACAGAGAAGCATTTCAGGACCTCAGGAAGAGTGCTCCATTCCATTCAGGCTTTGTTTTTAAAGCAATGTATGAGAACAAGGTGGGGACTCCCAAGGAGATCCCACACATCTCATGAGTTATGAAAAGAACCTGAACTAGGAGTAAAAAATTGAAGAAAGTGGAATTTCCTACTGCAGAGAAGAGAAGATTGAGAGGAAATATAAATGGATAGATGCAGATGATTGTGAAGGGAGATGCAGGACAGGCAAAAGATACTTTTCCAAGTACCTTATAGAACCTATCTGATGTGGTAGGCACGAATTGCAGCACAGGATATTCATAATGAACACTGGGAAATGGTTTTGAAGACCAGAGCAAAGCAATGGAAATGCTTTTGTAGGAAGACTGCAGACATTCCCTGACTAAAACTTTGTGAGAACAGGTTGGGCAGATATCTGACGAGGTGCCCATGGGCAGGACCAGGCGATCTCTGCAGAACCCTTCTGTTCCTTGTCTCTGTCTGTAAGTCTGTGATTCCAAACTATAGGTGTGGCTTCTCCTATCCCTGGGAATGACCAGTGCACTCAGGTCTTTCTCATTCTGTGTTCTCAGTCTAGCTCTTCTGTCTCCTGGAAAACCAGACAATGCACAGTCAGAGGCAGGCTTTAATGCAGAAATGAGTTTTAGAGGGCATGTAAAGAAAAATGTGTGAAGGTATGAGAGAGCAAAGGGGAAGGAAAATGTCAGCTTGGAAGCTGCAGCACCAGCAGGATAGCAGGAGCGTCAGGACAGATCACTGAGCATAGCTGCAGTCAGTGTATCTCTGCAGCTTTCATGAGCTGCTATTACTGCTCATGCTTCTATTTGTGCTCTGAACCAAACTAGAGGGCAAATGGCCACCACTTCTCTTTGGGCTTTATCATTGCATAATGCCAACTCATGTCCACTTAGCTCATGGTGTATGGAAAGTGGATGTGTGGCTGGGCTTCCCCAAGATTTTGACATGCTCTGCCCCTGTATCTCTACTAAAAAACAATCACTGGAGCCAGAATTGTGATTAGTTGTAGGGTATTTTTTCCCAGCTTAAGCGGACAGCAAATTTTTATCCAGGAGATTCATCATCTGTAAAATTCCTAACATCAAGAGATGTATAAAATGTTGTTACTCTTAGCTTGGGTACTTCACTGGGTTATAGCTTTGGTTTTACAAAGCTGGTATTTTAGGCAAGTTATGTATGTGTTTATCTCAGTTTCAGATGGCTTTCTCTACCATGCACTGACACTGTTAATCCAACAGAAAAAACTTTGCAAATTGTGTTTCCTACACATTCTCCAATGTGTAGGAAAGTTCCACACAGGATTATTTTTTAAATTTTATTGCTTGGAATATTTCCCTTTAAGCAAGTGGGCAAGATTTTGTGTGAGAAGGAATGCTTTCTTTTCCCTTCATAATGCTCATATGATCATTTCAAGATGAAGATTTCTATTTAGTACTTGGTAATTAGATAGACAGGCTCTTTAAAAAGTCTTAGAACCATAACAGTAATGTCAAGATGCTCAGATGGAGACAATGGATATGTCTCAAATTCGAGAAAGTCATGTGTTGTGGAAGGCCAAATTTGATTATTAACAGAGTAATTATGTGATATGCAATATCACAGTCTCATAAAAAGATTTGGATAGCTACTGAAGAAAATTCCTGTAGTCACTCATCTGTATTCCAGGAAGACTGGATATTGGTCCAGAATCACAAGGGAAACAAGTATCTCTATAAAGATTAAGAGCCAAAGAATGCATATATTTGTTCCCTTAAAGCATCTGATTTTTATATCAATATTTTGGAAATTACCAAAAGAATTAATTCAGGTGGAGATTATGCCAAAATAATGATCTGGTAGCAAAAAGGAAAGAAAAGTGTTAAGGACTACCAAATGGATATAGCAGAAAAAATTTGCTAGACTGGTAAGTGACTGTTTGCCCCATCAACATAACTGGTGAATTCCTGATCAGCCTTCACAGCCAATGGAGAAAAAATGCCTAGAGGTGGATTTATGCTCTCAAAACAGGAGAACTGTTGTTGTAGGTGTCTGTGAAGCCATGTAGGTAACTCTGCAACCAAGGGCTTTACAAATGGCTATATAGGCCAAGAAGGACCAGGACAGCCAAAGACAACAATCTATCCCTTCAAACATTCAGTGCATCTCATCCAAGACAGTTTCTTAAAATTCCAGTGTTTTTAGTGCTTTTAAATGCCCTCACAAAAGTCAGGGAGAATAACTGACTGTATTGCTCCTGATTGTACAAGCCAGTCTGATTAAGAGACTCTTATTAAATCATTAGAATAATATTTAGAAGCTTAGCCACACTTGAGGCTCTTCATAATGACTTAAATAAACATAATTTTCCTGTTTCTTGCACTCCAGCAGCTGGGAGCAGGTGCTAGTACTCTGTAGGGACTCATAACCTCATTTATTTTTTATTTCTATTGGAACAAGTTTTTGCTTTAATCCTGAAATAATTTGTACAAACCTGGAGGCTGTTCTTTAAATGTACAGGGTCTAGGATTGTCTATGTTTTGCTTGATACTAATTATTTACTCAGTTTGTCTTGGCAATTTGCTGTGATAATGTGTTTACCTTGAATTCCCTGCTGGCTACGTCGTGGAAGTAATAGGCACACAGACAAGATACCAGTAGCAAAGGAAATATATCAATATATTTTGATATTACATATTTACACCTCTAAATTAATTTCATTATCATATTAAAATTACTGTGCCTCAAACAGAAATAAGTCTTATGAATTTCAATCTTTAAATGCTCAGTATTTATTGTTTGGCTAACAGGATGTTTTGGTTCATGTCTATTACAAGGTAGGCTTGGAGCCAGGCATGAAAACTGGATCATGTTTTGGTGCAGACAGCCATACATAGCCTGGTCTTACCAACATATTCCCTGTTTCTGCTATTTCTAGTAATCTTTGGGTTTTGCTTGCATGAAGACAGAATACATGAGTTATTCAGTCATGGCAGATCTTTTTCCTCAGTCTATTATTTTGATGAGTTATATCTAAATAAAAGAAAAAGAACATGCATTAATATTCTCAAGAACTCATAATTATCTGTGTAAAAGTTTGTATAAAACACTTTTCTTCCACCAAAACCTGCCCTTTAAACGTATAATTTATTACCTCTATCAATACTGTGTCACATTTATAACACTCATCTTTAAAATATGTTGGTTGTTCTTTCAAAGTAGGAATATCAGGCTCATCACAGATATTTTTCCTGTTGATGATCAGTGAACTTCTCTAAATTACCTCCATTTATGTAAAGCATCACTAATTTATAACAGCCATTTACAGATTAGATTATTACATTGAAATGAAAAGTGTTAAAGCAAGCCTTGTAAGATAATTCTGCTTTGTGGAAATGTTTTACAAACAGTAATAGCTAACATGATTTAAAACCTCAGTCGACAGAGGCATTTCTAAGATCCCAGACTGCTTCTGTCTTATGAATATCAAAGCCCTATTCTCTATTTTCCTCGAGAGTGCTGTTGTGGAACTGCACATATTTTGAAGGTGAAGACAGAAAACTTATATTTACTATACTGCAATTCATTCAGCTATGAATCATCTGTGCTATATACTCAATACAGTTTTAGAGAGATGAAGAAGCAAAGCCAGAAACAGATTGTGCAGTAAAATCACAGCCCTATCCAATCCAAATGGAACTTTACTGAATTTTGTCCATGTTTCCTTGTGTTGCCTTGAGTGGCGAGGCATTTTGGTTGCCAATGTAAATACTGCAAGCTTGTCTTCTGGAAAGTACGTTCAAGAGGAACTTTGAGAGGAATTCCAGCCCCGAAGTGGCAGATGTCTTGAAGGCACTTGTCTTTAGCTAACTGTCTGTTGGCTAAAGTGCTTTGAAAGTGTGTGTCTCTCTAAAATTAACCAATACATGATCACTAGAGAAATGAAGTAGTTTAAAATCACATGTGAGAGAAGGTCCTTAAGTCAGCTTAAGACTGATGAAACAATAACTGTTCAGTTTCAATAAATCTGTTTGCATTTGTGGCTGTTCTGTGCAGGCCAGTTTGTTAACAGGATAATGCCACCTGACCTGAGGAAGACCTGAGAAAGGTCTTCTGAGCTGCAAGTAAAAACAGACAGCCAGGTTTCTAAAATCATGCCATTGAATACAAGATACTAAATGCCCCCTCTGTGGTATGCCAGACTACATTCTTCCTGTTTTCCAGTTTCTGTGTGGACTAAAATATTCTCTGTCGACAATGCTCCATTCAAGTTAGAGAGTCACCTACAGATCTGGGTTTCTGCTGTTTTCAGTTTGAGTGTCACTGAAAATGGGGGACATTCAAACCAACCTATTTTCAGAAACTGCTTATATTGCTGTTTGTAGGAATATTCAACATTTACATGTCAACAGCACTCAGTTGTTAGCAGGTAGTCAGAAAAGATCAGAAAGCTTAAAATAAACTTTAGGCAGTGCAACTTCAATTACTTACTAAAAAATATCCACTCTTTGGTACAATGGATTGAGGGCCAGAAAATATACTCTAAGGCAGGATGATAGTAAATTTAGAGAAATCTTGAAGATATTTGCAAGATATTTTTCAAAATACTGTGGTGGGAGGATTTTATATTGTAAAACTAAGACAGACTGTCTCTCGTTTGAAATCCACGGTATAATAAATGTTACATGTTATGTTTGAGGCAAAAAAAAAAAAAAACAAAAAAAAAAAAA
>VWYO01008047.1:49742-128075 GCA_013400275.1 Rhadina sibilatrix
AAAAAAAAAAAAAAAAAAAAAAAAAAAAAAAAAAAAAAAAAGTTTAGTTATCTTTTCTCTTTTTTCTTTTTTTCTTTTTTATTTTTCCCAAACCCATTGCCACGGTCAGAGACATGTTCCACTAGACCAGGTTGCCCAGTAAAATCTCCAGCCTGGCTTTGATTCTTTCTTTACTAATCTCTTCACTTACATCTATGGTTTTATCTATTCTTTGTCTCCTCTTACCTGCCCACTTTTCAGTAGATTAACCCAGTATTACCTGAGTTTGCATGAGATTTCCCCTCAGTCTTTAGTTTAAATAGAATCAGGAGCAGGCCATACTTGTGCAAGAATTCAAAATGAAAAAAAAAAAAAAAAAAAAAAAAAAAAAAAAAAAAAAAAAAAAAAAAAAAAAAAAAAAAAAAAAAAAAACAAAAAAAAAAANNAAAAAAAAAAAAAAAACACACAAAGAAAGGATCCAAAATGTGCCACACTCCACTTTTAAAGACTTTCCTAAGATTGTGAAGCAGACACTCAAGTTTTTGTCTGAGAGATAAACACCTTCAATTTTTCTGTCCTTTAGCACTTTACTGGTTCTATCAGACTCAAGTAAGAACACTGAAACCAAATTAAACTTTGAATGTTAGCTGTATTCTCTGCTATTGGTAGTCAGATCCCTCTTCCTGTTAGCACTGTATAATCAAATTTATTGTTTTAAAATATTTTACTTTGTTTTGCAAAGCCCTAGGAGTGGAACAACATTGGATTTACAAGACAACATCTCAGTTATAATCTCACTTAAAAGTGAGAGGCCCAGAGTCCACAACAAGCTATGTTAGAGAAGACTCCAGTTCTGTAATTCATGTGGGTACTCTTACAGCACTTTGCTTATAGTTTGAAAAATAATAGGGTAATCTAGGAGAAATTTTCGTATGGGAAAAGAGTTGTGAACTCAGAGCAGTTTGCTGTTTACCTCATTTTTCTGGATCACAAATCAAATTATTTTGGGAGGCTTTTGAGGAAAACATGTTGTTTCTTAAGGAAAAGGATTATTTCAGATCAGAGGAGGGTGGTTATAATAATTTTCTTGTCAGCACTAGAGGAAAAATACAGTTCTGAAAACAAGCATTTGCTATTATTCCCTTCTGGATTTTGGATATGTTGCTTTTGTTTCTTTGGTGTGGAGAAGGTGTTTCACGTATGGGTTTTTTATGCTTTGGTAACCCACCTCGGTGACAAATTATGGTGTATCTGGACAGCACTAGATGTTTTACAATCCACTGGTAGGTGCTGTCTTTTATAAATGCTTCTGGTGGGCTCTAAAAGCCACAGGAGAAACATGTCTGTGTAGCACCACTGGGTTGTCATCTCCTGTGTCCCTCATGCAGGCAGGCACAGGCCAGCTGGAGCTCTCCTCAGCCTGGGATGATGCCAAGTGGGTGAAGCTTGTTTCACCTCCCTCCCAGATGCACTCTGTGTGAATCATCTGCCATCAGGGCTGCCTCTACAGTCATTTATGTCCACTGGAAACCGTGGGCATGGTGAAAAAAAATTTTATTTTTTTGTTCTAAAAATTTAAATTTCTATCCCACTGATGTAGTTAGTTACATGTTAATAAAATATTTCTAACTTTTGAACTGGTTTAGGGTATAACTTCGTATCGTTTTACATAAAGGATAAAATATAAAGATTAGTCAATGGCATCAGCCTCCTGGAAAAATACACATCTTTTAAAGTATTCTTCAGTTTCTTAATTTATTTCATTGCAGTTTTGCAATCTGTTGGCAGTTATTTCAAGACACAGAAAACAGTGTCTGGAACACACTGTATTTAGTACGAATGCACTGAAGAAATACCTTCCAATTAGAGCAGAATACTTTAGCAGCAGTACAATTCTAAGTGAGAAAAAGCCACAAACATACAAACAAAAAAAAACCCAAACAACGAAAAACCCACCAAATTCCAAATCCCCAACCAAATAAAAAAATCTTATATGTGTTTTCTTCTTAAAAATAGATGAAATGTAGTAATGGTGGTAGGAAAATAGTGACTTGCCCTTCATGAAAACTGATGAGATTGCTCAAGAGGATAGTCTTTTATCAATTAGTGGTTTTGTTGTTGCTAGGATGAGACCTAATTCAAGTAGGGACAGAGAAGTTAATTAACAGACAATTCACTTTTCATAAAGGCTATACCCTCCAAGTCTGGAATGCTGGTATGAACCACTGCAGGCAGAGGCAGGATTAGGACCAGAGCAGGCTCCATGGTATGCACCCCCTATCCAGACAGTAAATGTGGGCATGCCAAAATGCTGTTGTGGTAAAAATACCTTAGAAAATAGAGATTAATTCTGAAGAATTCAAAAGGTAAGGGAATATGAAGTAAATCACTGCTGATTCGTGCATGGAATTAGGAAAACACAGCTGTTCCTCAGTCAAATAGGAAAGGTATAACATTATTTTTTCCTTCCCCATTGGTGTTTATTTAGTAAATGGGGATCCTAGAAAATAAAAGGGATTCTTTTTTTTAGTTTATCCATGATGTAATTAGGGTTTTCTTTATCATATGTGGAGGGAGTGGACCTGAGTTGTTGAATGTCTTACTCCTGTAAAGAGTGGGAGAATTTTCCCTCCTGCCAATTATCCATCCCTGTCCTTACTTTGTAGGAAGCAAAGTTCCCATTGCAAAAGGTGGTGAAGAATTAAGTAGTCAATAATTTTTCTCTAGTTCAAATATTACATGAACGTTTAAAGACAGATCTCTCATTATCCAGTGGTCAAGAATATGTGCATAGAGAGAAGGGGACAATCATTTTTCTAGGTCTGTTACCCCTGGAGCAAAAATAAAGAGTAGGTATGTTGCTTTCATTCCCAATCAGAAATTATTTAAATCTTTTGCTGTGTTTAGTCTCAAACAAGGGTTTGGTTTTTTTCATAAAAATTACTCAAAAAAATCATGTGGTTTTGAACTGGAACATGTCTGGTTCTGTACATGGCTGACAAAACTAGTCATTTAATATGATGAAATAGGGAAAAATGTGGTAGAAAAGACAAAATTGTACATTAGTTCTACTTCCAAAGGTTTTTTAGGATGGAATGGCCCACTCAAAAGCAAGCTATTTGAGAACTAAAATTCACATGGCAAATGCATATTAACGTATCCCTTTCTATAATGAAAACTCGTGTGCATTTAGTTATAAAACACAGGTAAATAATATTACACAGGACATTTTCTAAATCTCTCACATCATCCATAACCTGAATAATTAATTATATCATCTAGGCTAACACTACCTGTACTTGCTCCACTATAAAATCAGAAAACTTAAATTTAGATGGATGCTCTGTGATTCAATCAATGAGAAATGGGAAATTGCTCTTTACAGAACTTTACCAAGTTCAGGACAGATTATTTTTTTAATGAGATACAATGGCATAAACTTGCAGCATTTGTTCTGTGAAAAATGTAGGCAAGAATATATAAAAACTTCAGTTGTAGAAGTAATACTAAAAATAATTAGGTATAGAGTATATGGAAATTACTGTCAGCTGGATGGCCTAAAGTGAAATTACCTTAGTAAGTCACCAAAACAGCAGAATTTATAACAGATAGAGGTTGAAAGTTCACGTGATTATTATGATAGTGATATGTGGTATGTTGATGAAGAGAGATTCTATATTTCTCTAACACAAATATAATTCACATGAAGTTTTTTACAAGTGTTATATAGCAAGCTTAATTGATTTGCTAAATTTTAATGACTTTCTTGCAAAATACCAAAAATGCATCCTATATATTTTTCTATGGACCACTGTTTGCCCTATGCCTCTATTTCAAATTTTAAAACTGCTTAATTTCTTAGTAGAGTTTCAGTTCAAATGCCTTTAAAATATGCTGGAATGCTTGCAAACATTGAAACAGGATATTGACTTTCTTATGTTCTTGGATTTTCTCTATTGCATTTGGCTGATGTGGCTTAAATTGATTTTTCAGTGTTCAGAATCTGCACACTCAATTTTCAGTGGCAGATTATACTTATTTTCTGTTATGTTTTGAAAAATATCCTAGATTGTGAGCAGGTTTGGTCTAGTCACATGGTAAAATCTGTGTGGCACTCTATTGAACAGATTACATTAGTTGTTAGCCATTCAATTAAAAATTTAAAAATAAGCAAGCGAAAATCAACATGTTCCATATGGTTTTTCAGTTGCAATGTCTCCAAATATTGTAGGTGTTGATTGACTGAGTTAAAGCTGCAATTTGACAACATGACAAATACATCTCGCACATCCCATTGTCAGAGGTAATTGAAATTTTTTATCTTACTCAATTTGCACACCCGCATCTGCCCACACATAGAATAGAGATGACCAGCTGGCTTTCTAGAAGACAGAGAACACAGGATTTTCTGGCTTCTCCCCAGCACAACACCTGCACTGGCTTATAAATACCCTCATAGGCTACAGGGGAAGATCCAGAGGGTCAGGGTATGAGCACCACTGTAATGTTATCCTTGACACTAAAATGATGCCTGGAATGATACTGTTGGCACAGTATGTGCAGGGTAGCTCAGGCAGTATCCAGAATGAAAAGGGGGACATATGTTTGGATCAGAAAGAACCTATGCATATAAGCTGGTCAATATTTTGTTCTGAATTAGTGTGCTGGTTTAGGTGACCTCTAAATGTTTGAAAGTGTACATCTCTGCCCAAAGGACCCTGATGAGTAAAGGGTGCCAGCGAGCAGTCCCTGAGCATGAGGCCAAGTGGTGCAACTGCCAAGTGTTCACACTTTTTAGGGATAACACCTTCTGCATGTCCAAGTAACACAACCTCTGGGTCTATTCTGGACCCTGTGTTGCAGCTTTGCAGGCCAAATATTATGTCCTATGTGCTTTTACACTTCAAGCTGTCTGACAGAACATGAGAACTGTGCTTCAGATATGGCACAGAAAATTACCTCACATGATTAGCAACTGGTCAGTGGTATACGAAAGGGGAGCCTTGGGGGTTCAAAATCTTCCTAGAGAGAGTTGAAGAAGTGTGGAGAGTGTGGAGAGGCAGCCAATCTTGCGTTCCCCATGCAGCCTTGGAAGCAGTCCTTAAGGTGAGATGTGATTAGAAAACCTTCCAGACTGTGCCTTGGGGAGAACAAAAAGCACTACCAGGTAATCAGCATGGACAAGCAAGGATCTGTGTGTGTTGTCACCTCTGACTGACCCAGATAGTTAGTTACATCCTAACAACTGGTGTTGCGGCAGAATATTCATGTGTGTTTGAAAAGGGGAAAGTGCTCTGTGCACTCTTCTCTGTAATGCTGCTTCCTTCACACAGGATTACTATTTTTCCCAAGTAGTGTTATTATACATCTGAGTTTCCCAAGACCTTTCGCCTCTATGATTTTGAAGTTTTCACTTAATTAGTGAAATGCACACTGGCTGTATCAGAGCAATATTTCCATAGCTGCCAAGTATCTGCTCTTGTCATTCAAATATCAATATATGGTGATTCAACTTACCTAAAATTGGAGTACGTTGGATATTTCCAGCTGATGTTGACTGTGAAACTCAAACACTGAACCTCTTTGCATATGTAGAGCCTTTCTGACAGGCCCCAGCTTCCAGAATGCCTTGGAAATTCCAGACAGAGCCATGGTAATCCTACTTTCAGAGAGATAGTATGGTCACTGATGAGCATGCCTAATGCCTTAATCTTTGCGTATGTTGGCTCTTTTCTGTTTATCTTGATATAATTAACTGAACAGTCCCCATATTAGTTCATTTAGTGTCATGAGAATTGGTATCTTCCTCTCGTATCAGCTGCAGCTGTCCTTTGCTGGTTTGACTCCAGTGCACACACTGTACTTCTTGCAGTGACTCATATGCTGAAAAATGTCATAACCACATGAAAACTCAGAAATGACCTACAGAAAGCACACAGACGCAGTCAGATATGCCAATAGTAAATAATACTCAACACAGATCAAAAGAGCACAGAGAGCCTTAAGGTTTCACTAACAGTGGAAATGAATGGGATCAAGCTGAACTTTTAATATTCATTAAGAAAAAATGACCTGACTCAAATAGATCCTTCTATGCACAAATTACTGTAGGAAGGAGTTGTATAGAGGCAAATACTGCGCACATGAGTTTGCAATATAACTCCTGAGAACCACACTCAGGGTTGAAATTAGCTATGAAGCTTCTTTTCTTTCTTAGATTCTTAGAACTGCTCTTCTCAATAGGCAGTAATACACATTCCACTGGCCCATGCACCAGCAAGAATTATCAGCCAGATTTTGTCACTAATTTTTCTTGTATGAAAAGATCATTTGTATTGCCATATAACAGTAGACATTTGTATAAAAACTGAGCTGTAGCAGGTGATGCATTTCTGCTTCAAATGGCAACAGTCTCTTTGCAGTCATACAAATTTTCTTGCAAATTCTCATCTTGTAACTCATTTCTCACTACTGCGGTGTGAAACCTCCTGACAAACTACAGAGGGCAGGTGAGGATTGTGAAGCTGTGGCTGGGCTTGTACACTCGGTGTTTAAGCACCTGATACAAGGTCTTTTCTTATATGGACCCAAGCCAGCTGTTTCTTCCAGATGGTGACTTGTCCTTTCTCCCTCTGTTGGGAGATGACTTCTTAGTTTTCAAATGTATTCAAGAGGAGTTCACAGTCCAAGATAAGGAAAAGGAAACACAGGTGAAAGTTGCTCAGTAGATGGAGTCTAAAATCAATTATTAACAATGAAGGTTAGATAAAAGAAAGACTGTTGTTTAAGTTTCTACCTTTCTTTTGTTTTCCTGCCATCAGAGGTGAACTTGTGTCAACAATTTCCAAAGTATTCGTAATTCCAGTGTTCACTCTTGTCTGATGTATGTCCTACAGTTTAGCTTCGTCTCAATGCAGGATGTTGTGGATTTGGGTGTTTTTTTGCTTTCAGATTTAAGGAGTGCAAACTGCAGAGGTCTACAGGTAGAGGTTTTTGGAGTACGGAGTGGGAAAGCAGCAGTGTATGCAAAACCCCTGCTTTTTACAAATGGCTAATGAGAGTTATTTTTGAATGATTGCAAACCTTGCATTTAGAGAATAAGTGAAATCAGACCTATCATTCAGGTATTGTATAATCATTTTGGAACATAACATTTAGCTATTTAGCTCAGTAAATAATTTATTTACAATATAGTGCTGGGAAAAAAAAAAAGAAAAACACAGATGTTTAGATGTATAAACTAGCTAGTGCAGTGGGACAGTGGGTGGAAAATTCCAAAAGGAAAAATCATGTCAAAATATACAAAGGGATTTTTAGGCTAGTGTCATAGAGAAGGTGGTAACAGTGCAGGAATAAAATTTTGTATATTTTCTTTCCACTACATGGTGTCTTTTCAATGAAGACCAAAGCCAGGAAAAATCTGTCTGGTTTGGAGTTTTTTAAAAATAGATAAGTATATAAAAAGTTCTATAAATATAGCATAATAAAAGGGCCATGACTAGGTAAGAGGAAAAGTTTCTATCTATGCTTTTGATTTGTTTAAACAAAAAAAAATTAAATTTGGAAAGTCAATTCTTTCTCCTTCTTCTTTAACATACTTAAACTAGAGATTAGAGAGGGGAATCATTAATTAAAAATATTCTTCTTCTTGAGCCTAGCTTGGTTTTGTGATTTTTCAGCTACATTAAATGTTAACCCAGATAGATGTTCTTGTAAAAATGTCACATTTATTTACTAAATTAATCAATTAGTTAATTTTATTTATTACTTTTCCAGTCTGTAATTATAAGATAGCCTAATTTTTTGATGAAAAACATGAAGTAAATTACTATTATACAAAGCATGATTGAACATAGTAATATCTTCACAAATACTATCTAATCTCACTAAGGTTTACCCTTAAAGGCTGGCTTTTCATTTAAAATGCCATTAGGCATTTTGTCCATTAGGTGACTTTTAGACACAATACATGGATAAATTGGTAGTTTTATTGTCTAAGCACAGCTAAACACATATCCAGACATGTCAATGTAACCACGGATTTGCTGCAGGTGTTAAATTTCTGTGAGTGAATTCTCAAAATCAGAAGTGGACATATGAAATCTTCAGAAGCAGATGAGAACAAAGATGGGGGTTTTTTTCCCAGACATTTCCTCTCCTTGTTGAGGCTGAGATGCCAGGATTGTACATATGTCACTTCCTGACTTGGTACACATAGAGAAAATCCCAGTGCCTTGAGAAAACACATTTGGCAGCTGCTAATATATTAATCAATTGAGCATTGGATTAGCCCAGCCATTCCCTGGAGCGAATGCATTACTGAGAACAGCAAGTCAATTGCCAACTTGCTTAATTTGCTTCTGCAAGAATTTCATAACCAATGCTATGAATATTTATCTGGTTTTTCTCTCAGGCAGATGATCCAGGCTGAGGGAATGGCTTTACTGATAATTTGTGGGCCTGAGACTATGGCCTTGTTTTATCAAACATGATTTATCTGCAAGTCTCAAAATAACCTTTTTCCTCCTTAGCCTTTCCCCAAGAATTACAGATTAATAGTCACATTTCATTTTTACCTTCTGAGCTTACATTTTATATTTGGTCTTTTTGTTTAATGTTTTCTCTTCTTAAGTGTAAAAAAAATATGGTAAACAATGCCAGCTAGAACATTCAGTTTTCCTGGGACTATAGCATCTATAAAATTAACCAAAACTACAATTTCTCTGCTTTAAAGATATACTATAGATTATTTTTCATTTAAGAAATATTCAAACATTAGTCAAGGCAGCTTCATTTGTGCTGAACAAACAGGAGTAAAGGACATGGATATTATAACTCCTCATCAGTGTCTGCTTCTACCCCAGGCTCTCAACCCATCAAGCAGTTTATACAGAAAATATTTTCTTTTCTTTCTATTGACATTTCATGAATACCACTCTTCTCTGTTGTTTTGTGGGGTTCTTTTCCCTTCAATGGCAAAAATTCACAAAATTTAGAGGCTTCACTGGGTAGCACATGTGCAGTATGGGACCACATCAGCCTTATGTCTCACAGATTAAACTTCAGGCAAGTTCCCTACCCACAGAATTGACCAACATGCATTTTTCTACTTGGGGAACAAAAGCTTCCTTCTTGACACCGTATCCTCTGCTCCTGTGTCCAAAGGGAGCAGTGAGATTTAAACACAGCTGGAGTTTGTAATTTGCACACACAGCTTGGTAAACTTGTATTTTTGTGGTATTTTATTGCATTTCTGTGATAGTCTCTATTCTGTACAGTAAAATGTATCCCAAATACAGAATTTGGCTTTGTCTAGAGTTTTTCCTGACCAGAGAGCAGGGGCTTAACTTTTTCGTGACAATAGACTGTTAATTTGGTTTATCTCATTTTAAGAACTCTAATGGTAATATGACCACTTTGCTCTAAGAACTGGATAAAAAAAATCACAAGCAAACACTATTGTTTATCCTGTTTGCAGTAACATTTTTAATTGTAATTAAAGGAATGAAAGCCTTGAAATTGACAAATATGTACTCTGAAGATACATAATTTAATTTTTGTGTGAAGAACTGGATAAAATCTTCCTGCCTTTTTTTTTTTTTTTTAATCCAGAAAGATTAGTTTGTCTCTATCAGAAAAACCATTGTGACAAGCCAACGTAAAATTTCTTTTAATTACCAAAATTTTAGAGTAAACCCTATGGTACTCTCTGTCCTTGGGATTTTCACTAGTGTAGGAAAATTACCTTGATTTATTATATCTTGTGAGCAAGATAATATTTGGGGTTTTCATTTTCTGAAACACTTTTAGGTTTTAAACAACTGTGATAGTGTCCAGTGTCACTGGATGTGTGCATGGATCTGATCTTCTGTACAAAAAGCAACCCAAAACTTACTCCTTTGCAATCCCTGAGATTGTTTTTGCACAGAAACAGACCAGAAGCAACCCTAGAGGTTGTCAGGGTTTCTGATGGGGAGGGAAAAAAAAGAAGACTGTCTTTTTTTAGTGTCAGCTTTTAGCTGACTAGCTAAGAGATGAATCAAAGTAAATTTCCAAATACTTGGATACTTCCTTTGACATATTCACTGTAGCATATAACTGAGCAGAAAAGTGATAAATTTCCTGGTTCCCAACCCACTGCAAAGTGACTTTCTTTATGACAGACAGGAGTTAACAGTCCTTCCAAGCACAGCCATGAGGAGCAGGCCAAGATGTGAGGGAAGTATAGCTGAAGGCATAGAAATGCTCTTTCCTTCCCATAAAGGAAGATTGCAATGGGTGGAGGCTGTTTTTAACCTCCTCAGCTATATTTTGGGGAAGTGAAAGAAAACCCTACAAAGACTTGGTAATCATGATAAAGCCAGATTGCGCTGGCTAGTATCCATGAATAAAAGTAATGCTGTAGTTGTTTATTGCTGTAAAGGATGTATTGTACATGGATCCAACAAAAACTTGGTTTGAATTAGCAGTGTTTATCTAAAATGCAATGAATCATGGTGTTTACATCTAAGATAAGCAGGGAATCTTGTTTAAATGGTTGTATAATTTCTTGTGGACACTTGAGTGGTGAAATTTGCCAAGATAATAAGGCTTTTTAAAATGAAATAATGAGAAAATCTCTGCTAGGAAGCACTTAATTCAATTGAGAAGCAGAATTCCTAATTGATGCAAAAGCCTGGAAGCTCCCATGACAGATTATGTGAAACTGACACAGCAACAACAACAAAAAAAAACCAACGAAAGAGCGGCAGGGAAGGTGAGAAATGTACAGTACTAACAGAGAATTAAGTTGTATATCTGACAAATAGTGAGGGCTTAGAATATTTTCTCTGTAATATCCGCCTGACAAATTGAATTCCCAGAATGAAGATCTGTTAGGGAGAGAAGTACTGACATTAGGGCTGGACAGCCACATCTTTGCTGAGCTGCTAATAGATTTGTGCCCGGTGGCACAGCACCTGGGACAGTGAAAATCAGTGTGAGGAGGGAAACATTCTCCGTGTCTCCTTCTTATGTATCTTAATTAAGAAATATCTCATTCTGTACTCAGTTCACACCAACCAACATCATATTACACAAGCAGATGTCAGTGGAACTGCATGAGAATAAAGCTTCAGGCAACAAGCAGCATGGTGCTCTCTGTCATTAGATCAGTAATGTAGAAATACTGTTTTACAGGGTATACATTTGTTTTACCTTGTTGTCTATTAAATCTTTTTTAATAAACCTGTATTTCTTGTTCATACTACCCATGTTTTGACAAATTAAGCGTCTTGATAAGTTTGCAGCAAAAGTATGAATGTTAGCCCAAAAATTCTTTTAACAGTTTTATATTGCAAATGAGTGAATATAAACCCATTGATCTTTAACGTATTACAAGGAGGTTCATTAGGCATGGCTCCACTGTTTAGATGACAGACACAGACCACACCTGATCACCTTCATTTTTTCTGCCTGCCTTGTTACTTCCAGCTGAGAGCAAGGGTGAACTCGAACAGTGCTGTCACCATAGACTGTGTCTTCTAAGCAGTTTGAACTGCAAGTTAAAATTACAAAGTACATGTCTAGTGAAAAATTCTCTTTCTGCCATAGTCTGCCCCTATTTTGAGATGTTACCTGGAAGCTTGGCACCACACATAGTATCTTCAAAATAATCACCAAAAGATACCTAGAACTATTTTGCAGTAGCACTGAGATGCCCTCTTAAAAAAAAGAAAAACTGTGAAGGGCAAGGAAAGACATTTCTTTTTGTGGTGTTGAAAAGGAAGGTCAGCTATTTTAATTCTAATCTTAAAATTAAGTTAAAAGACACAGAAATTAGAAAATACTTATCATGTCTCTCTTCAAAACAGGGAAGAAGACAGATACAAAATCAGATTTCCATAGCTGTAAAATACAGCTGTGGCTCCAAATGTCACTGACAGCCAGTGGAACTTGAATATTTAATTTCTGTGTCTGTTTCAGAAAATGCCTCCTTAGTTTATTTCCCTGTCCCTGTATGGTTATGACAGATACAAGCATCAAGACCAGAACTCTTGGAGACAGACTGTGATCAGATTAGTGCTTTTATGGTCAACACTTTACATATATTCTATAATAATCTCTGCTGAGCTATGCTAAACCCAAGCAGAGAGAAAGAAGAGATCTGTGGCAATAAGATGCTGGGTAAAAGATCTGCTGATCTTATGTGACTGGCAGGCCTTTCTAAAGGAGAAATGGAAGAAAAAATATCCACATGCCAAAGCTTACTCTACCTCTGTACCCATTCCAACCCCAAAAAACAAAAAACTAAAACTTTCAAAATGTCTGGGGAAAAAAAACTTAAAAGGATGACCTCCGAGCTCTTTTAAATCTCAAGGGAATTTTCATAGGCACCAGTCTTTAAGTTTGTAATATTTGGAGACTTCAGAAAAGAAGTATTCCTTTTAACACATAAAGTACAGAGATACCAAAATGCTAAGATATATTCTCCAATCTCCTGTAACAGAAGTAGATTTTTATTCAGCATTCCAAGCATTTTATTTTGCTATGGTGTGAATGACACTGAGCCATTTTATGCTTATTGATTTACTGATTTATTTTCACTGTTCTTTCCTGTAATTAAGGAAGAGTCTTTTTTTCACTCATGAGATAAAAGTAGGCCCTGCTATAGCAAAGCCTACAATCAAATAAGGAAAGAGTAATGGGGAAAAAAATCTAGGAAGACAGAAAATTCAGCTTTTTTGCTTTGGACCCTCAGAACACATTCTAGAAACATACAGAAAGATTAAAAACAAGTATTGGGAGGACTGAGTTCTACCCAGCCCTGAGCAAATAACTGAGCCAATAGTCAAGCCTTGCATTATAACCAGAGATTCAGTACATTTTGGCTCTGTCACATCTTGGCTCAGTGAATCCCAGGTTAAGGGAACACTGCTCTTTGTCCTTTGCTTCCCAGCTGCATGCAGATCACTGCACAGGCTCTACCCTGAGAAAACCTGACTATCCTTAGCTGCCTAATAAAGGCAAAGTTGTTCCTCAAGTAGCTAAGCGACAAAGAAAGCAAAGAGCTACAGAACATGGTCAACAACTGAGTTGCCACCAACCATGATTGTTTTCTGCACTGATACTGGATCTCTCTCTCTTTTCCACTAAGGTACAATAGCATTTTTGCACCAGTAATTACACTGAACCTGGAAGTGGTTGTATATCCCTCCTTAAACACTAGTCTTTGAATCTCCCAGCTTCTTCAGGAAGGAGAAGAAAACCTATGGGTAAATACAGAAATCTCACAGCAATCAAGATATTTAGTAGCTGGGAGTTGAACCAAGCTGGCTGAGAGAAGCTGGTGCTAATGCAGGTGGGGGCTGGGAGGTATAAGAGATGTGAGCCTCAGATCTGGCTCACTGTTAAAGAATTTCTGAGACTTTGTGGCATTACTGATAGTGGAAATATGACTAGAAAGCTCAAAGGTAGAAATTACCTTCCCTCAAATTTCTTGATAATTTGCAGTGAACAGGACTCCTTTCTGTAGTTGAGTTGCATTTCTAGGAGCATATGTAGAATAACCTCAAAGACAATTATGGAGCATTTTAGAGTGTCAAAAATGGTCAGTGTATGTTTACAGATAAAACTTCAACCCTCCAAAACCTTGGGTCTGAATTATCTATAATTATTTTAGGAAGCAGTCACAAACAACAACCTCACAGAAAATTTCCTAGTGTTAACTGCCTTTACTGAATCAAGAACACATCAGGCACAGGGTCAGATTGTATCCAACAAAGCTTCCTGGGCTTCTCTCTGTTTGTCCTAAACACTGAAGTGGCTAGAAGCTCGAAACTAGTTAAAATCTACCTACTCGATTTTCCTGTGAGATCTATGGTGTTTCTGAAAGCTATTCTGCCAGCAAATTGCCCAAAGTCTTTTGGTATAAAACTTCACAGGAAAATTCTATCAATATTCTAAGGCTGTGTGGTTTTGTCTGATTGGATTGATAATTTGGCAAGCAAGTCAATACAAGTTAATGCTTCAGGGTTTTTTTTTTTTCATTCAGTTTTCATTTGTAAAAGAAAAGATATCTTGTATAATAATTGCTATGTTACATCCATTTCTTTTTGTGTTTCTAAAGAGCATTGGTAATTGTTCTCTTTCAACTATTAGCACTAAAAATTAATTGAAGAAATGCAATAGATGTCAAATGTGATAATTAACTTCTTTGGGGCTGTCATTGCAAAGAAGTTTATCTATCACACTGCAGAAAAATTGATTTGAAACTTTTGCCACTCCCTAGCCTTTAGAAATTCAAAATATAATCTTTAAATAGATAAGTCAAGTAGAAGATTAGCTTTTTGGATGTAGAATTTGTTGCTCTTTATTTTATTGCTGTTCAGACTCCTTAAGCTGTTGTGAAAACTTTTGCCCTCCAGTGGGTCTTAGAATACAGAGGAGTCATCAGGGAGCAGGAGGATCACTAATTTACTTTTAAACTTAAACAAAAATGTTCTCATCTAATAACAAGTGGAGAGAAGAAACAGCCCTGAGAGGGCCATGCTTATAGTACATTGCACTTTGCAAGAAGTGTTTAGAGTGCAAGTTTGGCAGGGAGATCTACTATATATATAGACAGTGTGACAGGATAGTCAGCTTTGATTAATGGAGGGCTCTAAGCCTATATACTTTAGTTGGGATTTTTCTTAATACACGTCTGTAGTCAGGTGATCATGAGAGAATCTAGGTTTGTTTGTTTAAGTGGTTCCAGCTCTTGCTGTTTCAAGACTGAGAGCTCAAACTACGTGCACTCCAAAAGTTCAAAATAAAAGTTCACTACATGACGGTCCTTAAATATACTATTGTTTTGAAGTGAAATGATTTTGTGAATATTTGTAGTTGAGTATATTGAGTGTTTCATAGAAATCCTGTTGTAGGCTCTGTTCCTTAGAAGACTCTGTCTATTGCATATGATATAACCCACAACTTCCATTGAATTCAAATATTGCTGTGCATATATTTAATTTCACCTTCCAGAAGAGGGAAGTACAGCACAGAATTGCCAAAACTTTCAGCCTTTCTTCTCTGCTGCTGTCTTGTGTGCCAGCTTAGTTTGTCCCTGAGGCAGTAAGGATGGTAGAAATATAAGCTGGCTGTTATCTCCTGGTGCCAGTTCACCAGGAGCAAGTGCCACCCTTCCCTGAATAGTGTGGAAAGCCAATTGCCTGCCAAGCAGTCCCAGTGGAGTGAGAGCTCTGCGCAACATCAGCTGAAGCACAGCCTGTGAGAAGCATAACACTGGGTCACCAGATCACTCCCTCCTTTGTACACGATCAGCACAGCACAAAGTCCAGATGAGTATTTTCCCTTCTGTCTTCTCAAAAGGCATATTGGCATTTCCAAGCAAGTAGAAGTGACTTTATTTTAAATGCCAGTAGGACAGCTTATAAGGAAGATGCTTTTATTGGGTGCAGCTGGCATAGTATGTCTTCCAGTGCTCTCTGGGAAGGGGTTGCAGTAGGAACAACAAGCAAGCACAGTCAAAGTAGTAAAGCTATGGTAATGAAACTTACCTGTGACAAATACAAGATCTTATATAGAGAGTCTCTGGAGCAACATGAGAGGTGTCCTTTGCACATGTTTGTGTCTTTAACCCCTGTGCAACTTCAATAAAAGTTCAAGGTTATTTTATACTGCATACCACACAGACAGCAAAGCTGTTCTGTGAGTGCCAAAACCTGCTACCCTAGGTAATACACCTCATTTTAAAGAAAGATAAATTTCCTGGACATGGCGACATAGGGACCTAGCTGGCTGTGGGTCTAGCCAGACCTGGCTCAGGCTTGAGGCACCCTGTGGGAAGACATAATGTGTACTAATACACTAAATCAAACCAAATTTTCCTAGAGTCTCACTAGAGTGATGACCCTAATCACCACCTTTTTTGTCACATACTAATTGAATGAAGAGAATTATTTCCATGTAATAATTAAGCAAGATATCCATTTTGAGGAAAAGGTCCAGGACATAGGGATACCCAACAGTGAGTGAAGTACCCTGAGTCCTGGAGAAACAAAATGCTTCTCCTCTGTGCAGAACCTGGATAGAATGTTCCCTCATGCTTACAATGTCCACTGTGGAACCTGTTTTGTGATTCTGTCCTAGCTTTGCATGAAGTTCACCATCAGGTAATGGATTTTCCTGGGAAGGTTGAAGGGGAAAACCCACTAGGACACTGGCATTACAAAGCATGACTTTCAGAAATCTTACATCATCTTATATCAGAATCACACTATTTCATTTTGAAAACATTTATATCTACTTGAAGGTACAGATATCAAATTCTCATCCTTTTTACCAGGCTATCTGTGTAAAGCTTTTGATAAATGTTCCTGTGAGGCTGGGCAATAAAAAATACCTATACATCATTTATTTCAAGTTATATCACTGTTGAAACACTATTTAAAAAATAAATTTAATATGTCCATGAGGTCAACTCAATATGATATTTGTTTATCAGAAAATTTTGATTGCAGTCCTTCTAGAATAAGTCTATTATGGGACATTTTATGAGTCATAGTGGACTTTAGCCATTTCAGAATAAGGCACTAAAATGATCCCAGGTGGCAAAAATAAATGGTCTGGCTGGTGGTGGCAAGACTTCTGTCCACAATGATTAACACTGTATAAGGAGGAAACATAAGGCGAGTGAGTTCAAAAGAAAATGGATCATTTTGGTGGCTGGGTGAAATGTAAACATTATGCCATGTAGTCTGGCAGCAAGAGGAGATGAAATGACTGAAAGGCTTTTTAGAAAAAGGAGGAAGAGGTTATTTTAAGAAAAAAACATCTGAAACTTTCCTTTCCATTTGAACAGTCAAATAAGGATATAGCTTAAATTAGCTGAGATTTTGTGGTTCCAAATGGCATTTACTCTGATTTCATCTGTAATGCTGGGGAACATTCCTGGTCACCATTGGGGATTCCTGAATCCATGTATGTTCAGGAGATCCTGCCACTTATTCAGTGGGTGCAAAGATCAAATATGCACTTAGCCTGTGTGTGCCTGAAAGTCTGCCAGAAGCACAGTCACCAGGAAGTCAGAGTCACTCTGAAAATAGCCAAGACAGAAATGTGGGCATTTGAGTAACTTCACTCTTTTTTTGACAAGGTAATCTTTTCTAGATGATCACAAAACCACAGTATTTTCTTCCCATCCTCTCACTCAAGTACTCTTTCTTACCTGGCACTGAATGCCTTGGTACAGTTAGTCCTTAATCTGTGCTGGGCAAGGACTTCCTGCTCAGCAGAGGTCACATGGACTCAGCACAGCAAATCCCATATTTTAATTGGGCAATTTCTTTTTCTTAAATAGAAAAGGAATCCAAAGAGTGGTTTGTGGATGAAAAAAAANTTGAAATCATGCAACAGAATGTTTCTATGTTTTGCTATGGGGCTGAAAAAAGGAGATTTATCATCACTGACATAAAAACTACTGTTGCTTTAGCACATGGTGTTCTTAAGTGAAGCAAAAAAAAAATTTGTGTTTACCATGCCTAAAACAAAAATCTCTTGTCGTTACAGTTCCAAGTGATTTTACTTCAGTGGCCAGGAGATATCTCTTTCAAATGGAAACTTTTTGGTTTTTATTTTGCCTTTTACTTTTTCATTTGTAAAAGCAGAACAGCTGACATTGGTGTTAGCTAATGTGTTCTTAATAACAGTTATGGCCAAGAATTTCTTCCAGGGTACTTGAAGCTGATGTTTCCAAAACAAAGGGAATTCAGATTGATAGTTAGGATGACAAAAAATCATGATTTCCTAGAATAAAACCTTCCATGACGCTTTTCTAGCAGAAACTTTTTTTGTTCATTTTACATTCTGAAAATTTTCTTAACATCCTTGCTGTTAAGAAAGAAAATGAAAATGAGTATTAGTCTTCCTTCAAGTTGTTATCTGCTGTCTCATTGCAACTGATAGGCAGAATGTTTATGCAGTGCAGGCAGAACAATTGCCTTGCCCAGCTCTTAGAAACCTGATACAAAGAGAAGCTCTTTCTTAGACCCAGGGGAGATATGAAAATACAGGGGAATATTCTTTGTGTAATAGCAGAAGTATCAGATGACATGTTGTTAATCTTTTCATATCACAGTAATATCCTTTCATCAGATATATTTCAAATTGCCACTCTTTACGAAGAATTAAGTAACAGCACTATATAATGTCTAGTTCTCATTGAGCTAACCGAAGACATAGTATATAACTGACTAGTTTTAATGTTTATGGGGTTTACATGGATTAAACTCCATAGTCTGTACATTTAACTGCACCTTCCACATACAATACAACAATCAGATAAGTCAAACTTCTTCATTTTTTAAAACTGATCCTTAACATCTGCCAAGAAACCTAATGGAAATGTTTTGCCTGCAAACACCAGATAACTTCCAGATGAATTTGACTTGCTGTGTTAAGCAAGATATAATAACTCATACAACGTGGTACAGCTTAGGTATTCAGATCTGCAGTTCATGACAGGTTTCTCGTTACTGAGATACTGTGCAAAGATAGCTGTGTGTTGTCTTATCACAATTACACAGATGTGGGAAAATATCAGCAATAGGCTGAAGTTCAAGGTGCCCACTGATAATCTTTTCAATTAATAAATCTTTACTCAAATAGAAAACTACACCTCCCCTTTCTGTTCTGAAACAGCTTTCTCTTTGATCTTTCATTTATTTATACATGACATTAGAATTGATATGGTAATGAAGAAATAGCCTGAACAGCTGGTCACAAAACCATTTTCTTCAAGGGCAGCTCAGTGACAAAGCATGGGGAATATAGCTTCTGACAACAGAAAAGCTATACTTGAGCAGGGACTGATTCCTACTACAAAATGCTTTAGTTGGAATCCACAAAACAAAAAGAATCGAGGTTTTTTTGAGGGTATCACTCAGTGATAGAATGGAACTGTTTGTTACTGACAGAGCTGTGGAATATCAGGATAGGCTGAGATGAGAAACAATATCATGTTTGAAGAATACATGCTTTCAGATTGCAGCAGAATGTTTTCATCTCTAATGCATATACTTAGTCAGTCGTGTAGAACATTTATTTCTTCTAGCTATGTAGTTTCCCAGCCTAATGTGAGTGCATAACCAGTGCAGGAGGTGAGTTTAAGTTGGATTAAGGCTTGTTTATAAAATGGTCTGAAATACTCAGAAGGGAGAAACTTTATAAGAGGAAAGCATTTCTATACTTGAAGATGATTTGTGAACCATCATCTGTGTCCTTATGCTTTGGTCTTGATACACTGTCTGTAAACACCCACCTGCAAAGTATTTGAATCCCAGAAATAAACATTTTTCAAGAGCAGCTGATGCAGTGTTTAGCAAGGTTTTACTTTGAAGATTAATAATGTCACATTATAAAATGCTAGCTTGTAAAAAGGGCTGCATGCCCTCTTCAAGCACTGGTCAGAGTCATGGAAAGGAAAAGGAAAAAAGATGAAGTGCTCTGCCTCCTGTGTTTGCAACACCACAGCACATTGCTCTGCGTTGCAAAGAAATGTTCAAGTTAGCAGACCTTCCCTTGATAGTAGTGACAATCACCAGCAGAGCAGTTTCATTGAAGGAGACTGATGGCTGCTGCTTGCCACACATCACTATGAGGAGAAGTTTCCTGGCACCTTGGTATTACAATTGGCACTCACCAGAATTTTTGTATGAGGCACACCTTGGCCAATATGCTGGGCTCTGGAAGATGAACATCTAGACTTAAGCTACTGGAAGAGCTGAACTCTTCTCCCAGCATAACAATAGACCATGTTCCATGCAGGGAGAGACTTAGACTGGTGGGGGTGGCTCTAGGGCTCACAGCAATCCCCCAGAGTAAAAGCTACATTATCCTAGTTACCTACTAGGAAGGTAACTGAATTTTTCTTTAACTCCCTCCTACTCCCATCAAATCTTCACCTGCCTGCTCATGTAGGAACAGCTCTTCAAAAGGGGTTCCAATCAAAATATACCAATATAATCAAAATGTACCAATCAAAAATTATGTAGTTATTATTTACCTTATTTTCTTTTAAGGAATACTTGAAAAAATATGTTAATTTATAAAATATTTAAGGAGTTTTCCTCAGAGGTATGGTCTCCAGCTAACTGGTAATTCCTTGAACCTACCTGGTCTTTCCCACAATAATCCCATTCATCTAAAAACTTCCATCAACAAACAAATATCAAACAAAAAACAACACACATACCAAAAAACTCCAATGAACTAAACAGGAAAAAAAAAACCACAAACAAACAAAAAACCAAAAAACCCAACAACAAAACCCAAAACCAACAAAACAACCAAAAAACATAAACTGAACATAAACATAAACCAAAAAAACAGCCAGCCAAAGTATGGTAATATCTGTTTATTTTTAAAGTTCAACTTTCTTTCCTTGATGTCCATGAGGATTTCTGTTTGGCTTCAAGAGGATTCCCCTTTGGGGATTCCCTTTAGGACAATCATCTCTCCTCTCAGGTTTTCAGAAGTATACTCCAGGCTGCAGGATAGAGGGGATAATTAGATTTGCTATTTGTCTTTGCTCCTTCTCCCAGCAGGAATGGGTTTTTCTCTCTGCAGATGCCTGCGGTTGCAGAGGAAGGTCAGCACAAAGATACAGCTCCTCTGTCCATAAGTCTCTAAAAAGCTCCTGTTTAAACTAATTGTAATTCAATTTTCCTAAGCAAAATTCTGTTTGAAGGAGGGGTTGAAAGCACCAATTTACTGTTGTCAACAATGACTCCACTACAACAGAGCAAACCCACAGATCCCCACTGTTAAAACAATAGGCTGTATTTCTATGAGGTTGGGTTTTTTTGGTCTAAAAATTCAGCTGAGTTTCCTTACACTTTAAAAACTGTCAGAAGGAAACTGGATGACCCTAATTTCTCTTGCCGGCAAAATAAGGCCTTTGCACTGTTAAAAAGAATTCAGCAAAAACAATAGACCACATTTGTAGCACTGAATTACTGAACAGAAAGTGTTTGCAGGGCTGACAGTGGTTTTTGTGCCAATACTTATTATCAGTTACTTCTCTCCAAACTATGATTATATCTATGCTACATCTAAAAATCATCTTTCTACATTGGCCATGATTACAGAAGTGTTTGCAAGGTATGTTTATGTGTATGCACACAAGTGAGCTCAGGAAAAGCCATGATACTGGGGTTAAAGAGAAACCAGCAAGGTGCTGGGTATTTGATTTTAAATTACAGCTTTAGTAGTTTGGCAGAGGCATGAAGGATACTTTTGTATGGTAGAGAAGACCCTGTTAAGTGGACTCATTAAAGACATTGTTTGTTACCCAGTGTGCTTAGCTTTAATTTTGAAGCTATTAATTTTTAACATTACCCATTGGCATCATAACTGTTTTTAGGATAACCTTCTACCACGGCAGGAAGGTTACTAGAGTTTTACTCTTTTCTCAAGCCAAAGACTACACAACTACTAAGCACTGTCTTCTTTCTCCTCATCAGAGGTGAGAGATATATTTCCACCTTTCAGCTCATGGCACAGAGTCTGGAGACATTGAATATTATCACCCCTGTTAATAAGTGGGGTAAAAAGATATTCATGTACACGGAGAAGATGGCCAGGTCTCTTCTCTGATCCCTGACCTACAGTAAAGAGGGTGAACTGTGTCCTCTGTAAAAGCCCATACTCATGGCCACAAAAAATCTGATCCCTGTTGATAAATTTAGGGTATACCTTGTGTCCTATGAGATGTCTCATGATTACAAGGGTTTGGGGAATCACTCAAGGAGAGATAATTTCCTAAAAGATATCCCAATATTTTAAGCAAATAGAACCTTTTGCATTTCATTTTTTAAAGGCCCTGATTTCAAATAAATAATCATGGTCTTTTTTTTTTTTTTTTTTCCTGCAGTTATTATCTGTTTTACAAATTGAAGGGTCTGTTGGAGATGTTTGTCAGTTGTATCATTGTATGATTCTCATAGAGTAAGAGAAAGCAAAGGTGTGAAAAGAGGGATGAAGAAGATTTAAAGAAGTCACCTTTCTGTTCCAAGCGAGGATCATCTATTTCTAAACCATGCCTCACACAGTCATAAAGCATCCCTGATTTGGTCTTATAGCTGTTGACAGAGATATTTGGAAAACTCCTGAGATAAGCTGTTCCTAGGTATCTTTACCATTACAAAGTCTTGGTGTCTATCTCAAATGTACCAGCTGGTAGTTTAAAACCATTACATTTTTTTCTCTCTCCACAGTAGAAATTATTACCTCCCCTTTTGTAATATTCTTTTGTATTTTTGAAAGCTGTTATCATGTCTCCCCATAGTCTTTGTTCTTTTGTAAGAATAAAAAAAATACTGTTCTTTCCTCACATGCCATATTCTCTAGACCTCCGACCTGCTTGTAGCTCTTCTCTGCACTCTCCACTTGACCTACATGTCTCCTGGGAAACAACTGAGAACTTGCCTGCAGCCCATGAAGTGAAAGAATTACTCCTTTTTCCTCAAATATGAAACTTCATTTGGATATGGCAAGTTTGGAAGCTTTTTCTGCTTTGGGCACAGTTTAAGAGCAGCCTTAAGAACAAATATCTTGTCTGAAAACCTGCAATCAATTTTTTAGTGTACTACTGCATAATATTGTGTGACTTGCTCACAAAAAATCCATTTGTCAGGAACTGACTGCCGTCAAATGTGAATCCTCGATACTCAAAAAACGGAAACACTGGTAAGTCCCACATCCCAGACAGACCCTCTTGAAATACTACCTCATACACAACTACACAGTGTGACAGTAAACCTGTGATAAATACACTCTTCATTTTCCAATTCAAACTAGCTTTTACCTGACACCTAAACTTTCTTACATTAAACGTTCAAATGTAAGCGGTTCAGACAGATCCTCCCCGAGTTAGCATATCTTTCCTCTTGTCAAAAACTGTTAATTTTGTTATAGATAAAAACAAGTTTTGTTGTGTTTTTTTTTTTACAGATCTGCACTACTTGTTATTTATTTCTGTGTTATCCTTGGGATGCTTATAATAGATCATTTTATTTTAGCACTTTACAAAAAAATTATGTTAAGCTGGCTAGTCACCAGAGTCCTAGCTGCTCCCATCCCATTTTTCAAATTCATTAGCTCGTTTCAAATCATCTGGAGCCTCACCCAGTCATAAATTGTGCCCTGGGATGATTTCACTCCTGCCCAACCCAATTCAAACATGTCGTCCATATAAATAGCTTCTTATTTTCCTAATCTAAGCTGACTTTTTCTCTCTTTGTCACTCATCTTAATGGCTTGAAAGGGTGTAGATTTAGATTGGATATTAGGAAGAAATTCTTGACTGTGCAAGTGGTGAGGCACTGGAAAGGGGTGTCCAGAGAAGCTGCAGATGACCCATCCCCAGACGAGCACTCACAAGCACTCAAGGACAGATAACATGGAGCCCTGAGTATAAGATATACTATAAGTTTCCCTACCATGGCAGGGATGTTGGAATTAAATGATCCCTTACAGTCCAAACCATTTTGTGATTCTGTAATTCTATGGTCTTCTTTATATCAGCTTTCTTAGTCTGACAGTCTTTGTGCTCAAAGCGTACTACACATTTTCCTTCATTGTCTTCACTACTGCTTCACTCTTCTGAATTTTTACTTACCAAAAATGTGGTTGCAAAAACTTCCTGTATTTCTTTAAATCATTTGTGTTTGCTTTTGTCCTCACGTTTAAAAAGATGTTGTCTTGCATGCTTCCAGTGTTTTCTTTGTGATTCGTTGTTTGCATTTTTATCCTTAACTTTGTGAAAAATCAGCAATCTCTAATTCATGTTGATGCCTTAAGTTTTAGCTTGCATGTTTTTCAGATTCTGTGCTGCCTAGGGCTGTAGTTCTGAGCCCCATATTAAGTACTAGTAAGCTCTCTTCACTAAGCAGGTAAAAAAAAAATCCTTTTCCTGCTGAAGACCAAGGACAACAAATACAAATTTTAGGTCAAAAAGCATAAACAACAGCAGACTAAAGAGAGAAAACAAGAAGGATGGGAACTCACAACCTGAAGCTGTATTGTACAATTAAATCCCAATAAGCAAACAGACCAAAACTTATAGAAGTGTAAGACCTCCTGACTAGTGGTCCATTTTGTGACCATTCTCAGTCCACCTTGGGTGTAGCCCTGGTCAGGCTCTTGTGCTGCCCAAGGTGTACCCTTAAAGGCCTTAAAGTAGATATTTCAATAAATATCTGCTTTATTCTCCAGCTCTATTTAGTCTCTGTTTCAGGTCAGCCTTCCCAAGGTATCAATGTCCAGATGTCTTGAGATAGAATCTGTTTACATGTAATTATTGTGCCTGCTGGTTTTTGCCTTGCTTCGCTCATGCTGGGCAGGAGATATCCCAACTAGGTAAAGTCATGAGAAGATTATTTGCTTTACCCTTCTCTTCCTTCACCTTCTCCCACCCCAATCTCTTGCCAGTCCCGAGTCTCTTTAGCAATATTACCTCCCATCCTTCTGACACTAGCAGGTGACAAGTCTTGACCATACTTGTTCTATTCTTAGAGACCTTACTTGCACTCTTGCTTTATTCCTGCAATCCACCAGCACAGATTGATTCTGAAACCATGGGGATAAAACAGTAATTCGTGTGGGAAAGGAGGATTCCAGTTCAACATATTGTTTAAGAGCAAGGCCTACTTCAGTCATATCTGTCCATTTAGGGCCTTTTATAGTTATTTTAACCTCAAGGAAGAGAGTTTCTGCAGCTTCTGTGTGCAGCCAGTACCAGCACTGAACCACTCTTATGTAGGTGAATATTTAAGGTTTTTTTCTTATGTCTGGTTGGAATTTCTTTTGTTGAAGGTGAAGCTGTAAGGATATGAGAAATCTAGGCCTGATCTTTGTATACCTGTTAAGGATCATGTCTTCCCACTCTGAACTTCTGATAATACTGCCCTAGGCAGTGGGGTTTTCAACCCATGAATTTGGAAAAACGTAAAAAGGGAGGAGGCATGACGTGGAGCTACTTCTGGCTAGTGCAAATTCTGCTCCAAAGGTGTGACGCAGAAGGAAGGAAGTAGCCTTTCATTCTAACAGCAAACATACACAGGTTTCCAGGTTAAAGTTTTCCGCAAAATTTTAAACACACATAGCAACAAAACGTAGAGAAGTGTAGCAAAAACCCAATCAATCAACCAAAGAAAAGCTCCAACAAAAAAGTAAACAAACAAAAAACATAGACAAACAAAAACCTAACCAACCTGTAAGAAGGTAACATATTACACAGACTGGATATCTTACTTCAAATCTTTGTCTCGAAACAAAGGTAGAACACGTGATATTCAAACAGCAGAGTTAAAAAAAGAACTCAGAAAGCAGTGAGCTTGCTCACCTTTCCCTGCTATGAATTTTTCTCTCTGAGATTCTGTTCCTTTTTTAGTCTCCACACATGTTTGAACAGAAGTACTGATGGTGAAAGCTGCTTTTGTTAGATGAGAGATGCTGAACTTTGAAAAGGTAACTTCATGGCATTACACCAGAAGCAAGGTTAGGTTAAGTGCACAGTCAGGTTTTATATTTAGTGACAGTGTACTAAGAGATGGTAGGAAGGACAATGGAAGGACGATGAGGATGAACCTCAGTGGCACTCCTCAGAAACATTGGTCCTTCTTGTACCTCCAGAGAAGATTAGAAATGCCCTGCAGCAAAGTGGTTTGTAATTTTGTGACTAATTTACTTAATGGTAGGTTAAAACACTTTATATAAATATTAATTACTATTGATGAGTAGATCCAAGAGACAGATAACACAGTGTCATTTTCTTTCAGCAAACACAAGGTCTCAGGTCCTACAGGAAGATACTTATGGGCTTTTGTAAGAAAGTCTTTTTGTGGAGAATCTCCTGTTGGCTGAATACTACCCCGGACATAAATTAGGATATTTCACAGATTCTTGGGTTCTTCTGTAGCTGTTCAGTCCTGTTGCCTCACAACTCAGTCTCTACAGCTCCATACACAGCAGAACACATGTGTGAGTGTATAAATAAGTGTAGCCACTGCCAAAGAGTGCTCACTGGGGCACCATTTATGACTTATGAGCAGATTGCTTGCAACTTCTGTGCATTAGGAAGCCTTGAGCACCAGATTGCTCCCTCATGCAATCTATAGCCCTTGCTGAGAAAAAAAATTATAGAGTAAGGGCTCTTAGAGTCCAGATCACATGGTTTCCTTAGTTCCCATTTAGCCTGTCCCTGTCACAGTGGTACCTCCAGGAGGACTGTTATCCACATTCATTACTACCACCAACTGGGCTTTTGACTCTTCAGGATTTATGCTGTATGTCTTGAAGATCTTAGCAGTGAAGTGTTATGCAGCACATGCTGCCAGGACCTCTTATCTGGAGTAAATCCCTGGTGATATCTCTGTAGGCATTGCATAGAATGCACTGGGTTTCAAGAAATTAAAGGGTAAAATAGCCATGGAACTTTGCTTAGTTAATGAATATCATCCAAACTCTTCTGTACAGGCTTTTGAAATACTGGCTACTGTTTGATAAAAAATAGGCAAAGCTTGGAAAAAGAAATTCCCTACTGATGCAAATGGGTATAAAACTGTAATATTTCCATGATTATTTTCCTTTTCTCCTTTTTTTTTTTTTTAATTATAAAACTTAAGATCTAAGGACATGATTTTGATTTTACTACTATTGCTGGTTATTCCAAATGCTAATTTGGGTCACACTGATG
This sequence comes from Rhadina sibilatrix, assembly GCA_013400275.1. Classification (NCBI taxonomy): domain Eukaryota; kingdom Metazoa; phylum Chordata; class Aves; order Passeriformes; family Phylloscopidae; genus Rhadina; species Rhadina sibilatrix. The sequence continues at coordinate 76,459 of VWYO01008047.1, forward strand.
GAAAATTCTACAACAAAAATTCAAACAACAACAGCAGTTTCATGTTTTTTTAAGAAAATAATATTTTACACATATACACAAGTTCAGTTAAATTATAAATTGAAATAAAAGTAGCACTTGGAATTATTTATTCATGCAGTGGTCTTGTTTTTAAAAGTCACCACAAGGACTTGAGAGAATAATAAATATACTAAATGATAGTTGTACCATCTATAATTCCTCACAAGTAAATAGCAATCCAAAGAAATAATTAAGTTTTTTACATTATATCAAAAACAGTTAACAGAGCAGATATTTCAGTATTCATCATCTGCATAAAGGTATGTATAAGAAGTGTATAAAATATAAGATGTTTCTGATCTTATCAGACTAAATGTTATCAGTTAAAGCATCTATCTGATATAATAAAGCCCCCTGCTCTGCCTGGTAGTTTTTTGCTTAGTACATTAGATACCAAGCCAAACTGTTAAAATGTCGATATATGTCTGAGAACTGCTACTCAGACTCCTGATATGCCACTGAAGACAGGCACGTTCAAAAGTATGTGTGGACATGCACCATCTGCAAGCACAAAGAATTCTCATGGAAGTGTAGGATTTTGTTTAACATTATTCTCAGAACAAGGATTTCTGCCTCATTTCTACAAATCTGGTTATGTGGGCTTTCAGCTCATTTTCTGTTTCAAATAACATTTTGCTCCTTTCCTGCTGGAAATGAAGAGAGCTAGTTAGCTGCTTTGGAAAAGTGATTGTATTCTTTTCTCATAAGCTGCATTTTCAACAGTGGCCATTACTCACGCTGTCCAAACATGCTGAAAAAAGAGTTCTCACTGTGTAGGTCTGTTCTTTATATTCTTTAAACTTAGGTGTTACTTAATGATTTCCATTGTCTGTGGCATAGATTCACCCCAAAACATTTCAGCTTGTACTGAACAAGATCTGGATGACTCTGATATTCTTATTCTTGCTTCTATCCGCACTTCTCCCACAGAATTTCTGAGAAATTCACATTGCTGCTCACTGATGCAATTGTCAAGGGATAACGAATAAGGAAATCACCCTTTGCACGCTCAGAACTACCAATAATGCAAAAAATCTACTGGAAATGGAAAAACTGGAAATTAGTTTTCTGGGTTTAGTTTGTAAACTTTCATCTGTGCTTGCTTGTCTTTTCATTAACAAAAATAGAAATAGAAAATTACTATTAAAAAATCTTTCTAAGGAGACATACTAAGAAGAAAAAAGAATAATAGTAATAACAATTAAATTGCTAAAAGTCTTTGGAGAGATATAGGAACCATGACACATTTTGAGGGAAAAAAAATAAAGGAGGAAAAACCTCAGAAGGCAGAAGAAAACAAAATACATCATCTAGTACAGAAAACCAAACAAAAAGGATAGTGCGAAGTTCAGGATGGATTAAAACTAGGTGAAGACTCCTTCAGTCAACAGAGTCATTCATGCAGACAGGAGAGTCATGGAGAAGATCTACTTTGGACAAAGATAAATGCATGAAAGAAGGAAAGAAAATGTCAAAATCTTTGCCAAAATGTTGCTCAACTTGTAATTTGGGGACTTGTCTTGCAAAATATCATGTCAATTGAACAGCCCTTTTCTTTTCCTCCAAGTGCTGTGTGAAGAAACCATAGCTAAAAGGAATGAACAGACCTTAACTGTAGAGTCTGAATACAAATCAGGATGTGGTGAGGTCTGTTTATCAGTGTTGGGTGTGTGATGTTCTCCTGTTACATTAAGGATATGTTTGAAGTAGCTACCATGTAAGGATTGTGCAATGACTCAAACAAAGTGACCTTGGCCTTCTCGGTTTCATTCCTCTAAGGCTTTGTCAAAAACTCTCTTTGTCCCATTTGGCACTTAGTGAAACCAGCTTGGGGTTGCATTTCCCATGTCAATCAGCCCTCCTGTACTGTGAAATGTGGGCAAGTTGGTTTTGAGAAGAGCATTACCTGGAGTATAGATTGATACCTGCTCATTTTTCACAGGCATTTTGCTGGAGGTGTAAGGAAGTAACAAGAGAAGCTCTTGTTGGGTGAAGAGATCAGAGAAAGTACTCACAATATAACAATGAAGATTCTTATTCTGAGCCTACTTACAAAACAAAGATAGATGATTTAAAATTTTTTCTGTGGTTTGCAGTGTCTGTCTTTTATGATCAAGATAATATCAGAATCAGGCATACTATCTAAAAATAAATGCTGTTTTCAGAGACCTGTGGGCATTTTTTGAGAACACTTCCTCTTCAGTTGAAGACCAAAGTTGTTACTTTTAACCTAATGAGCAGGTTAAAACCTGCTCATATCTCCTGTTAACAGAGAGATATATCTCGTTTGTGCAAAATGCTACTTTGCTTCCTTTATTAAAAAATCTCAAAAAAAATCTCAAAAAAAAATCAGAATTCAAGTATAAAAAATATGGATAAACTTATTTATATTTTAAAAACTAGAGAGAATAAAGGAAGACACATAATTTAGCAAAAACTTTCAACTTGGTTTCTGCTTGGCTTAAAGACCATTTTTTTCTTTAGTAAACAAAAGATGGTTTTGCCCTTTACTTAAGACAAGACACAGTTTACCTGGGGAGTTGTGTGGTCTCTATTGCAAAATTTCTGTCTAGATATTTGTGATGCTGTGAGCTCTGTAGTCTCAGAACTTCATCATGCTAATAAAACTATCCCCGAAAAATTCACTTTGGCAATAAATTATGGTATTATCCTTATTTTACACAAATCAGAGATTACATGATACAGCTCAACTCATGCATTGTGTCTGGAGGTTATCAAGAAGCAGATTCTAAAAGCCTTGCTGTCACTCCTGAGCATTTTGGCATAAATCAGTCATTCTACTCTTTCTCAGTGCAGAAGGTTTACTTGAAATAGATTGTAATAGCACATAGCACTCTTGAAAAAATAGAGTAATTTTATGAAAGACATTGAATGGGCACTGAAACATGAGGGCCTGCAAGCTGAGTCACTCATATGCAATGAGTTTGTTGACACTGAAGACTGATCAGTGTGAGATTTACCTCTACTAGCTAATCTGTGCAAGAGCAGACTATAGTTTTATTAGTTTACAAGTGAACAGCTTTTTTTTTTTTTTTTTTTTTTTAAATATGGTGTCAACAAGCNGAAATTGGCAGCAGCCAGTCCAAATAGTAACAAATATGAGCAACAGCAATATGGTTAATAAAAGTTGTTACTTGGAGCTCATCTATTTCTGGGTAGTTTCCTTTATATTATTGTCTCATAATCAACAGAAAGACCTTAGGTTGGACTTGCAGAAAAAAATCCCAGAGCAAGGGGGACACTGGTTTCTACCTGGGGGATAGCTGAAATCTGTGCAGCTCATTCTGTACATGGCTGGTCATGACTCACCATTTCCAGCAGGGAGAAGGAGAGAGTGAGTGAGTGAGTGAGTGAGTGAGTGAGTGAGTGAGTGAGTGAGTGAGTGAGTACATATCTCTGTCTGCCACTCAGGAATTCTCAATCCTTCCTGTCTCTTTTATGAAATTCCTATTGAAACCTGATCTTCAAAGTGCCCAAACAACACATGTTTAGCTCTTCTCTGGTGATTTTGAGGAGAATGTCATAGAAATTATGGGTTAAGAATTGTTCATTTGAATGAACATGTTCTCATTCTCTACATTTGAATGAGAGAGACTGAGATGCTACTGCTTTTGTCACATTTCAGTATTCAGGGTGTTCCCACCATTTTAAAACCCTTTTTACCTGTCAAAAGGCAGTTGATAAATCCCTGGTGGATTAAGGTCACAATCTCTGCTGGCAACTTTCTAAGCACTGTAGAGGGGAAAAGTCTTACATGAGGAAGAGAAATTTCTGATTGCTGAAGGATTAGGGAAGAATCTACTCTGTAGAACTGAGTGCACTGTCTTGGGAACCAAGGAACAAACTGATGTAACTGTCTGCATACTGTATACCAGAGATTTTGTAATGTGTGTGTGACTTAAAGTGCCACATAATATGTGCTACCAGGAAAAGTTAACATTAGGGATTCAATTAATTAGTAAAGTTAACTGAGTGTCAGAAAAATGATAAAAAATCACTACTGAGCAGAGAGATGGCCCAAGTATGAATAAAGAGTATTGGTATTGGTTCTAGCAGGATTTCAGATATACTCCAATGAGGTGAAAATATATATGGAAATCACAGAAAATAAACCACGATTTTCCAAGAAATCATCACCCATATCAGTGTGCTCATGCTGCTCCTTACAACTACTGCCCAGCCTGCTCTTATGGACATCTTCCTGCCCTCACAGCATCTCCAGATTCAGCAGAAAACGTGGTCTGATGTTGCAGGAGGTCTGTGGCATTTGATCCTGTCTAAAGCCAATATGAAAAAGAGATAATTCTTCTCTGATGGCTTTTCCATATCTGAAGACTTAGTCCTCTGGTGTCTAGACTGAATACTGTTGACATCTTTTATTTCTCTACAGAGGTAATATTTCTAGATATTTTTATCTTCTAGTCTTTCTAATTTTTTTTGAATTTTCTACACTTGTTCTGCAGTGATTTGAGAAGGGGAAGAATGACAACAAAGAAGGAAATCCCCTGGATTTCCCCAACACAGAAAAAATATTTAGCAATTTAATGCAGAGTGTTACTCAGGCCAAGTAAAATTGTTCCTGTTCTTAGAGCCACTGTTTACCTTTTTCACAAGGCCATGACACCATTCATTCATGTCTATTTTTGCACTTGTATTCCAGACCCCTTTTCTCTAGACTGTTCCCTAGACTACTACACTCCACCTTGGACTGGTACAGCTGATTGTCCTTTACAAAGGACATATTTTATTTGGGGTAAGTTCGTTGTATCTGGCTTCTATTATGATTTGTTGTCTTTCCCCCCATCTCAGGTCATAGTGCATTAATTTACCAAGATAATTTTGCATTCTTAGACTGGTCGTCCCTCACAGGACTCTCATGGCCAGTGAGCTCTGGGCTTTATGAGATCTGAACAAGAACAGAGTATTTTTTAAGTAGAAAGCAGTGTTCAATTCTTTGGGGTTTGTTTTTCTCAGTGATATGACTAAATAAAACACACTCAGGACTTTTGCCTAGCATCAATACCAACTGCACAGACCTCGTATCACTAAACTTCAGTACACAATACCTACATCCAAACTGTGTGTGCATTTCACCTAACTCTCTATTAGCTATCAATCTGGGGATCATCTAAGATGGTAATCTTCATTCAACATAGATTTGTACCAGAATAGGTCAATTGTCTGGGTAGCAAGTCCCAGTGCCTAGGCACCTTTTCTGGTTCTCTGTTTAATTGACTAAAATTGATTTAGTTAGTAGCTAGGCAAATGTTAAGGTGTTACCCAGGCATCTGAAATCTGATGGCAGGGTCTCTTTTACGTGCAGGTCTTACAAGAACTGACACTTGTCTCTGAAGATAATCATAAACACTCTTGGAAAGAGATCCATTTTGACACTGAAGAGGGGAAGTCTGCCTGCCTGCTGATGTAAGGCAATAAATTTCATTTTAGTTTTAATCTGAGCAAAAAGTTTTCCTGAGTGAGTGATTTAAAAATTGACCAAAGCCTTACTGAAAGTTACAAGGAGAAAGACTGCTCCCACTGGATGCCTCACTGATCCCAAACACAGCACACATGCAGGGCATCATCACACACAGAAAATGTTTCTGTTGTTCAAGAGTCTGTACCAAGAAAGGGCTGAACTCCCAAGCCCAGTCAAAAAGAGTGGTTTCTGCTTTTTTGTATCTGTCTGAGTAAATTGTTACTATTAGATGTACCATTAATTTCTAAAATATTGTGTTAACTTTTGTAAGTTGAAGGGCGGCATAATGTCTCTTCTTTCCCTTGTGACCAATCATTCATCAAAACATTAAATGCAGTACAAGATTGGGCATGAACCTTCCACACTGTGCTTGGCACCAGCAGGGCAGTTCCACAATCACCAATGCTGATGTTTGCTAGCTCATTAGAGACAGAGAGCTGCTGTGTTTATTCAGGTTCTTGTCCTGGAGCCTACCCTAGAAAATTTCAGTTTGTGCAAATACCTGTAGGCTAAACAAGGCAGCACTTGATAAACAAGCATTGGTAGGCTACGCAAAAGGCTTTATCACCCACCTGCCACCATGGTGACCAGGGCCAAAGTAGGTTCTGAAAATACTGCCAAGAAACCATGGTACTTTGGAAGTGCATTCATGATTACAGCTTTTGAGAAGCACCACAAATCACGTGCAGACTGAGAACGCCCAAGATACTTACCTCAGCCTCAGCTGGATCCTTTCAGGAGAGTGTAATGCAATGAATATCACAGACAATTTAACTAAGGCTGAGTGTGGAGCACAACCACAGCCAGCTCCATCAAACACCCACATCCGGGAGTTATAGGATTTCATCACTGTTCTTGCTTGGCAATTCTCATGGAGAACAGAATTCTGGAAAGCTCTGCCTCTAAAAACATGTAGAGGTGATGGTGGGTACTATCCAATGGTCTCAGCCAAAACCACCTGCAAGCTCTCTGGGGCTGACAGAGAGGGCTGCCAAATTCCACCTCTCCTACACATTTTAGTTGGTGGGTATTTGTGAACCCCTCACCTACAATTTTACAGCAGGATTGTTCAGTGTTTTCTGCATAAATGATGTTTTGTTCCTCTTCCAAACACTCTTTCTTTCCAGAGACCTAGGCACTGAAGAACCCTGATGCTGAGGGACCATTTTTTGCACGTGGGCTAGCTAGGCCTCCAGGCTGTGGAATGCCTGACTGTAAGCCACTATTAATATCTCCCCTTGTTACGAATTCAACTTCAACTCTTTTTCTCTTTAAATTAATGCCTTTACAATGGTCATATAATGATTCTTTTTGATTTTGGGTCAATTAAAATTTCTTTTCTAGACAGAACATGTGGCAAGTTCAACAGAAAAAACAGAAGGAACCTAATTCTGCCACAATAGGGGTGAAAATAAAGTTTTCAGCAGGATGCTACTGCACATCCACCAGGGCAGTGGGAAAATATAGAGGTACCTTTCCATACCCTTTGTAAGATATCTAAATTCAGCCTTTTGACCAGACTGGGACTGTTACCTATATAATTCCCCATTATGTGGGACAGAGTACCCTCAGTTACTTAATTTTGAGATGTAGGTCAGGATATTGAAATTTACAACGTGGGTAAAAGTGTATGCAAGCCTGCCAGGATATCTGTACTTTGCTCCACATGAGGGGTTTTTCAAGGGCCTGGTTAATTGCTTGGCTTGCTCTGAGTAGTCCAATCATTCAGTTCTGAGTGTTTGGGTGATGGATTGTTTCAGTTTCAGCATGTTACTGTGAAATAACTGTTTTTACAAGCATGGTGTATAGGGAGTTCTGTAGTGATCACATGAAATGTAGTTTATGCCATTTACTCAAACACTTCATACATACACCTACAGGATAAGAATATAGTCTAGAGTGGAAGAAGCACTGGCTAGGGTCAAAAGTTGAACATTTAGATCCTGCATTATTTGTTCTTTGGGAAGTCAAAAAGTGTGGGAGCATACCAATAAATTCATTTTCTCCTCTCTCAGGGTCCTGCTGCTACCATTTTTGATTGTGGTTTCTATTTTTTTGTTTCTGTCTGGAGACCCATGCTTTGGTTTCTTTCCCAAATGTGGTCTGTCCACCTCTGCTACCTAAAGTAATCAAGAGACAGTAATGTGCTGGACCAGACTCATATCACAAAAAACATGAGTCGGGCTCTAAAGCAAAAAAACCCCAAATATTAAAATAAAATTCATAGTTGACCCTTTTTTTTTTTTTTTTTACTTCCATGCTGTTCATAGCACATTAATAACTTTATAGAATCTGTTCTAGAGTCTAATTTAAGATTAAATATTTTGATTCTCTCAAAGCAAGATTACTCCAAGAAGCTATGTATAAAGCATTAAATATGCCATTAACACAACATAATACAGGTTTTCCATGGGTTTTGGTAATTCCAGTGAACAAGGGGCCTTTTACTTCACTGAAACTAAAGCACAGTGGCAAACATTGACTTGACTGCATGGTGTGTCTCATGTTCTGCTTCTCATAAGGGCTTATGTTAAGGGATTTTTTGAGCCCTCACAAAAAAGAAATGCACAGAACATTTTACATGTTAAATGCAAGTATTTTTTCCCACTGTCTTGTCTGAAAGGTGAGAAACCTGTATGAATTCTTTTTTACCTTACTTCTTCCACTGCTCACAGCTGCCTGCTTATTATCCCACCTTCATCAGAGAGAGAGAATTCTTCATTAGGTAAAAAAAGAAGAAAATGTTCACAGTAGGAAAGGTCTCTTCTAATCTGGGCCAGACTAAACTTCAGGCAAGGTTCCTAAACTGTGCATTAAGTTCATTGTGTTTGTAAATCTGTATCAGCAGGCACTTAATACGAAGTCAACCATGTGCTCATTTGAGCTCATTAGCAGTTTCGTTTGTTTCCCTGGTGAAGTTTCACTTGTTCATTGTGATTTTCAGTCTCTCTTAGAGAGAATTGTAAATGATATCTGAGGCATGAAAAGTTTACTTTAGTCTGGAACATTAATTCTGATGCACTAATAATTGGGTGCAATTTGTTTTTGTTATAACTCTCAGAGCTAGCTACTTCAATGCAATTAGGAGGAAAGGAACATCAACACAATAGCTGTACCACACATAGCATGACAAGCAAAATGCAAATATGTAGACACTTTTAATATTGTCCTTTGTAATCAGTATAAAAACACGTAGTACTAAAGGAACTAATTAATTTTAAGTGGATGTGTAGTGAGATACTTGCATTTGTGTCTTAGTTGATATTAATTAAATGGAAAAAAACGAAGAAAACTATATAACTTACTCTCTTGAGTTTGATTCTCATCATGTATACAGAGGTAGGCTGACTAGTTTATTTGCACATCTGTGTTGACACTTGTAATTTACCTCAAAATATAGAAGCACTGTAAATGAAACCTGTTAAATCAATGACACATAACAAAGAGGTTTGTTGTTTGTTCATTTGTTTTCCAGCTAGTAGTACCTAAGACTCCCTGGTAGGGGGGTAAATTTTCATCTCTCATTTCAAGTTAAGTGCATGTGAGAGCACTGCAGACAAGAAAATAGGCAGAGATTATCCTTCTTGGTTTTATGGGAATCTCCCTTCTCACATTTCTCCGGAGAGGAGGGGAATAGGGATTCCACCACTGAGAAGTGTAAAATTAATAGGGCTGCTTCTGTAGGCAGTGGATGGCATATGTTCCTGTTTGTAATGATGCTGCTGAGACACCTTACGACTTTCACTGCTTTTACTTTTTTAGCATGCTTAGAGCACTTGTCAGATTTGTTCTAAATTCCTGAGAATTTGCCAGGTACAAAAGAGTAGGATTACTGAATTTGAGGTTTGTCTCCACTTCTTTCCCCTTTGCCCATCATACAGAGTAAGGCCAGTTTCACAGCTCTAACAGGGCACATTCCGTCTGGCTATTTGTCTCTACTGTTGCAGAAGTCCGAGATTTTGTGGACTTCTTTGTGAACTGATACAAAATTGAAGGCCTAAAGGTTGAAATATTCCACATACTCTCTACAAGCACATTGGGTATTTTTTTGCTGGCTGCCAGAGTTGAGTATCTTTTCAGTGACCTTTAGCTTAGCACAGTTATCAGCAATTTTGGGGTCTAAGCTTGGTGACTCTGGTGGCACCTTCAGTTGTACATGTTAGAGTACAGAAGTAAGTGTGGGAATTGTAAGCATGATCTCCCACCATATGCAAAGGCATGGGCTAAAGTGGAGCAGCACTTTGGGTGCTCAGGCATGCAGTCTCTCACCACAGAAATAAAGCATTTTGCATTTAATTCACTGGGCAAGGATGCTCTGTTGGCTGTGCTGGGGCCAAGATGTCTGGGATGTATCCTGCCAGGCCTGATTGCCAGTGACAATGTCTGGAGCATCCCCTAATCTTCATTGCCCTTTTTCCTTCCATGTGGGGAAAAAAAAAAAAAAAAAAAAAAAAAAAAAAAAAAAATTGAATTTAGCCCCTGAAAGAGTCAGTTAAAGAGAAATTATTTGACATTTTAAAAACTTTTTTTTTTCATTGTAGGCAATTTGTAGTGGAAAACTTTTTTTTCCTGTGCTAATAAACTCACAAAGATTTGGAGCCAGACAAATACGTATGTGTCTAGACTTCCAATGCATTTTCCCCTTTATACTCACTTCATTTTTAGACAGATGCTGCTCAAACAGGGTATGCATGTGCATGCACATATAATGCTGTGTCACAATGCTATTTCCAGTGTAGTCAGTTGCCAGTGTGTGTTCTGATTCTAAGTCCCTCCATCTGCACTTAGGGCAGCAGCATGCAGTCCTACAGCCTCAGAGGGCTTTGTCTAGACTGGGGAGGAAAAAGCAAAAGTATTCTGTCTGTTAGGAATGGCAGGCAGAGAGACAGGCAATGGATGGGCCAGCTGGCCAATAGGTTTTTAGATAAATCAAATTTCTACTCTATGCTTAGGAACAGTTATTAGTCCTGTCTCCGGGACTTGAATTTGTTGCCTTTTGACAGAACTGGGAAAAGCATTACTCTTGTCATCAGACTGGAGTACATTCTAGATTTGTCAGAATATGTTATTTAATTGCTCCCCAGAACAGATTGAGGTGCCTGAAGAAAGCAGATATGTAGGCTAAGAGAATTATAGAATTCTATTCAAGCAGCCATAAGTTATCTCATGCCAGGCATCTGTTTCCAGGGTCTCTCTGTGGTGAACAAGGGATGGTGAAAACATTCTTTTGAAAGTGTGGGCAATGGGAGTGGACAAGCTTATCTCTCTTTACCAGAGAAAGTGGTGGGTCTGTCAGCATATTTAGCATGACTACCCTCTGAAAACTGCTGCAGACAAGTCTGCAGAGAAAAAAAAAAAAGTCACTAGTATGTTTTGTACAGATTTGTACTTGTTTCTTCATCAGATCAGACAGAGAAAATGAAAATTTGCTTGCTAGCCTTTTTATGCTGTGATAATTCTAATCTTTTGATCACTGGAAAATCCAAAATACTTTGGCTGCTTTCTCTTATTCTGCAGAGTCCCTTTTATTTACTATAATAAGGTGCTCTGATATTTGTCTTGGCCAGCCTCAAGGGCTGGCGTCTCAGGTCTACATCAGCAGGTGTGACCATAAGCCACCAGTCTAAAGGAGTGAGCTCAATGCTCAGTATGGTTCAGCTCCACACTGTGTTTTTAGTCTTGGTGCCCCTGGTTTTGCTACATTATATGTTTTCTTTTTTATTGTTATTTCTACAATAAGGGGTAGAGTGGAGTGTACAGGCTACCTTCCACCTCACTGCAAGATTTTGATCAGGGGACACTGCAAACCTTTTATTAATCTGGTAACACTTGGCTAAGTTTTTGTAACACCACTAATTGTTTATGTCCTAGTTGATATTTTTGAATAAACTAGTGAGAGAAAAATCTGTCCTGAACCTTTTACTATAATGATCTTTACTCACCACCCTCCTTATCTGCAATTCTGATGAATTTTGATTTTCTGATTTAATTTTGCCAGCCAAATCATCCCTTTTATTTTAACTGGTCAGATAAAATATATGAAATTTCTTGAAAACAGGTTTTGCAAGATAATTTTAATTTTATGAGTTTGCCTAAGTACTAAGTGCATTAAACCAAGAACAGCTACAGGGATGTCCCTGAGACAGTGCAGTTGTTTGTTCCATCCAGCACACCACTCATCTCAAGCTGGCTGTCTATCTGCAAGTCTCCAGTTGTGCCTGACTGAAAGGAGAGATGTACCATATAAAAACAGGCTGAAAAATATAAACCTCCTAAAGATAATTTAAGGATATTATTTACATTACCAATGTACCTGAACTAAGCTCTCTACTTTGAACATCCAAAACTGAGAATTATAATCTATTTTTGGGTTCAGATTTGAGCATTTCATTGCTAGTGGAGAGTTATGAAGTTAACTACGTCCTTTTGCCTGTGGTTTAGATTGATTGGAACGGAATAGTTTCTAAGGAGATTTCTAATCTATGTGCTGTTATTCATCAGCTGAAAATAGTTCCAGGATGCTTCCCCTGAAACTAGTTTCCACCTTTTTATGGATTATTCTTAGGATTAGAGCAAACATGTTGTATTCAGAAATTCCTGGTATCTATGCATCTGGTGTTTTAATACTGGAAGTATTTGAAACACTTGAAAGAAGTTTTTCTGTGGAATAAGGAACATGAATCTTGTTCCCTGGAATATCCCCAGAAAATTATATGCAAAATAATGGGTTCGTTTCTTCCCACTATTGAATCAAAAGGCCTTTATAATCATTTTTAGTCAATGGCAAAGGCATGAATCATCATTTTCAGTTTCAAAAATATTTAAGATCCAAACATCTTCAGTAACTGCTGTCAGGTTCCTGATTCAATACATTTTTTTGCTGTATCCACCTCCTCTCAGTCTCAGCAACATAAAGTTAGGACTGAATATTATGAGAAGTTTATATTTGAACATTTCCAATTAAAAAAAAAAAAAAAAAGCCGAGCTATGAAAAATGTGGAATGGCTTTATTATGCATTACTCCCTAAAGATAAATATTACTTAAATTCTTTGCTAACTCCTTTGACAAGTTAAGTTATTCCAAACAATAATAAGTGCATGCCAGTAGCTTTCTGCTTTATGTGTTGAGTGTCCATTTATTAAATATTTTACCCAACAGTTTCTTTCCAAGAACATTTAAAATACCTTTAATTAAATTTGACTATATTGACAGTAGGTTGACAGATTCTGTTTCTCTGAGAGGTTTATGACTCTGCTGTTCCCAAGAAATTCGACACTTCAGTTACCGAGGTGACCTGCTGTGCTTTTGAAGAGATCAGTTCAGTGAGAAAATAAGGATCTGGGTGTTTGTGAGTGCCACACAACAACACTGTAACTTGTTACAGGAGCAGAATAAAGCAGATCTAAAAAGCAGTAATTTCCATATTCATTAGAAAGAAGTACTTTTCTAAGGAATACCTTGCTAAGAACAAAGATACAGCAAATGTCACTAGAGTAACACCAATCCTGATGGCCAATACAAGATTATATTGAGACAAGTCCGTCAGGTAAAGATACAGATGGAAAATGTAGTAGGTGGAATCATGCAGTGTCTGAATGAAAAAGATGTAGAATGTTAAGGTGGAGCACGTATTTTTAAGCTATAAAGTTATCTGGATGAAATACGTACATGTTTATGGTCTGGCATCTGGCATGTGTTACGTGCTTAGTTTTAAGAAATTCTACCAGACCTGTGTCAGGACAAGTCCTTCCATATTAATAAGATCCATAGTTCAAAAAAAAGACAGCTTACATGCTGCCAGTTCAAGTGGTCTGAGAAATGTCCTCCAAAATGTCAACAGTTCAGCCTGCTGCCTTTGTGCCAGTGACAGCCTCACAGGGGAAAGTTTTTCCCATTTGTCTGGGTGTGCCTGTGGCATGTTTTCAGCTGCCAGCATCACAGTCAAGTCATCAGGGACTTCATCTCAGAGCTTGGACCCTATCTGCACTATCTGCCTGATGGAAATTTTCACTTTGGTTTTCACATGTGAGAACAGTCCTTAAGAGCAACATTAATTTAAACTTGAGGCTTTGTCTCAGTTGTAAATGTAAAGTGTGCTGCATGGTCAGTATGATTTGAAATACTCCTCCATCATAACTGATATTCTCCCCCTTCTCCCTTTTCCCACCAAGCTCCTTTTATGAACTCAGAATAAATCCATGAGGTTGTAAGAAGGATTTATACTTTCTTTGAGCTTCATTACTGGTAGTAACTTGGCACTCCATCTCTTGGGTCAACATCCAAACTAAAAATTAAGCTATCTCTCCTACCTCTGAGTGTGATCATCTATAGCAAGCATTGCCTTCCATACTGTATGTTCCCTAAGTCCTGATCTCAAAGTGGCATGTACTCTCTTTCATGCACAAAGAGCAAGCTCTGTAACAGGATTTCAAGCAACAAATTAAGCTCTAAGGGGAGTGACTAATATTTATAGTAGTTCATGTTTTCTTGAGAACTTTAGCTGTTTGGGGAAGGAAGGGTCAAAAGGTTACATTTTTCTGCATTTCTCCTTCTTTAACTACTAGATAGAGTGTTTAATTTATGATTCATCTAAAAATGGACCTAGACCTTTCCTATAATCATTCTCTCTTGGGGGAGGTTTGGGGCAGCCCAAAAAGTTATTTTTATCAACTCCTCCACTCTTTAAGATTCTGTTTTTAAAATGCTGGAGCTAAAATCTTTCAGCATCCTAATTCCAAAACTGAAACTGTAAGCAGTGCACCTTCCAAGCTTGATATTAATATGACATATCAAGATTAAAGAGGATTACCCACGGAAATGAAATCTTGACATTTCGGGTCTCCTCTTAAATATTTTTATAAAAATAAAGCATCTGTAAGAATGATTTACAGATGACTTGCAAAAAAGTTTTAGCAACTCATTCAAGGAATTGTCCTGAATTCAGGACACAAAGCAAAATTACTATGTACATTCTGAAAATAATCTGTGGCACAATAATGTATGTTCCTCCACTACACTCCATAGTACTGATCTTTTCACATTTCTCCTGAGCATTCGGATAAGAATGGGAATCATAGAGATAATTTTCTAAGGAGCTGGATTAAGTTTGTAACTTTTTGCATTTTATTTCAGTACTCTTTTATAAAAGAGTACTGAAATAAAATGCAGCCACATCTTTCCTTATTTGTCTGAAATTGAGTGATAGCTCTTCTCAAAGTCTTATCCAAAATAAACTTTCCTTTTCCTTTAATCCATCAAAACAACATGGTCATTCATACTCTGTTCTAGCAGTCATTTCTATACCACGTCTCATGTTCTGTTTTACAAAACAATTTATATAATTAAACTAAAGAATACCTTAAGGCTTGAGTACACAACATGGGAGCAGGTCTGAACTAGAAATTTTGTTCCAGTGTCTCTTCAAGAAGCAGTAATTGTAATGTCCTCACATGCCACTGAGGAAGCTACTTGCTCTGCTGGCATGCCTGTCACAGAGTTGAGGCACTGAAGGTTCTGCTGCTCTTCCCCTTGTCCTGAGGGGCTCCTCAAGTCCTGTCATTTTCACCCTTCCTGGTTACTAACTAGGATAGTGTGTACAGCCTCCTGTAAGTCCTTTTTCTCTCTTTTCCCATGACCAGCTACTGCTTGAAATAACTTCACAACTTCCTTAAACAAAATTTCCTTTCTTCTCCTGGTCATTTCCACCCAGCCAGAGAAGAGCAAAAAACATTAATAGGTGAATATCTCTCTCTTAGCTAAACACTATGATTTACTTGCAAATTTGGGATAAATCCCCCTTCTCTTGAACCTCTTGCATAGAAATTAACAACTCACACAAGGCTTTTTACAATGCCTCTCTGTCAGACATGTATTAGCTTCAGCTTGTTTATTCTTCCATTCTCCTCATATAATTCCTTCTAATAGCACAGCACACCCTTCAACCATGACTTTGGCCCTAAAAGAAATAAAAATCTTACATGCTCTGACACCCAGGTGAGAAGATGATCCTGATAAGAGGACTGCCTTGTACATATGACTCCAATAAAGCCAATACATAAAATATACTGGGAGTATGAATAAACAGCATGATTTCTGTTTCACAGTTGCCCATTACACCATTACCCCTTTTCAGCTAAAGAGAAATTCACACATCTTTCATGGGCATACTTAAGGCATTTTTATACTATGTGGTACCAACCTCTCTGATGATGTCAATTCATATTATGCCACCGAATTCTGTGATCCCTTTAAAGTAACCTCTGATGATCTGATCAAAACCTCTCTTAGGTCAAAGGTTATCATCAGTCATTTAGGTCTTGTATTTCTTTTCCACAACAGTCCTTTCCTTTGTTACATAACTGGTGTCCTTTGGAGAAGTTTTGTGGGCATTCTGCATACCCATCATGTCTCTCTTCTCACTGGGGCTTGTCTCCTTGCCTTGCCTTACAGGTTTACAGGCAGTCCAGGGCTTCAGTGGTCTGTGAATACATCCTGCCTCTGTCATATTTGCCCCAGGATTCACTGCACACACCCTGTGCCTGGATTGAGAGGTCTCCACTGGCAGGGTGGATCATGGCAGCTTTCCATATGGCTTGCACTAACATATCCTTTTCTTAAGAGATGGGATTTTAGGGCTCCTTCTATTGTTTTCATTCTTCTGCCTTGTGTGAGGTGGCCAAGGTGGTGAAAAGTCTCATTCTTTGTGCAGCATCACTGATGCTGGCAGCAAAGGCAATGCTTAGCTGTTGTCAGAGATGTGTAAGGGAGCTGCAACTGCTCTGCATTACCTGCTAATGCCACCCAAAACCCAGAGTTCAGATTACCAAAAGGAATAAAACCAGCCACAGGGGACTTTCTGGTGATGTAGGTTTATGGGATTGTGTAGTGTCCTTAGCAGAGCAGTGGATAATGAAGCATGGAAGGGCTGCCAAAAGCTACCAAAAATGATGGTTCTCTTCACCAGGTTCCAGTACCACAAAGTGCACTCTTATATATGGTCATGCTGTACAAAAGCTAAAAAGACAATTCAAAAATATTGTGCACTTAATCAATACTAATGATATTCTCCTTAATCTAGTTACAGCTGTCTGTCTCTGTGCTTCCAGGAATAAAAATTTTCTCCTGAAGTTTAATGACTGAAGGAAACAGCTTCTGGAGCTTGCTAAACTCTTTTGAAATACTGATCTCTTTGCCTGCTGCCAAAGGCATGAGACTGGATGGAAATGGCCTTTGTCTGGTCCCGATGGCTGGGACAAGATCACAAGGAAATTAGTTTTGAAAAATCACCTTCCTTTAACACAAAACTTTCCAAATCAACTCATGTCATCGCCTATTCATGAAAAATTTGGCAGGACTGTACCAATCCAACTGGTATTGTTTTATAAAGCCAAGCAAAACAACCAATAAATTTGATAGTAGAGTCTTTGGCTAACCAAAAGCTGTGGAAAATGAGGGTTAAATTTTCCTTTTCTTCTCCTTCCCTGCCACTCCCAGAAAGCTTTATGGTTCTAAAATGGGTTTTCAGCAAAATTTAAGCACCATAACTCTAATGTGTGATTTTAATTGCCAACCCACTCAGCATTTGTAGTGCCTCTGAGCATGTCCAGAACTGCCTTGCATCTTGGCAGGGCTGAGGTGGCTGGCACAACCATCATACCTCATCCCAGCCACATCCCAAACTTGGCCTCTTTCCTGCTCAACTCCCCACAGGCCCAAAGCAAGGAAGCTTTGCAAGCTGGCACCTAAAATGCACTGAAACCATCATGCTCTGCTACAAAATGTGTTAAAGGCAATATTTTTTTTTTTCCCCTGGGCTTGCAAAGGGGAAGTATTCTTGGATCGCCACCTCTATTTTAATTTTTTCCCCTTTTTTCATTTCTCAATAAGATAATTGTGTAGCAGTTAAAGAATTAATGTAAGAAGGAAAAAAAGAGTGGACAGACAGAGTCAACTACTCAGGGTGAAAGTGTTAAACACACCTCTCCAAGTATGTCAGGACAAATGGTTTGAGAACTCACTTGTAGAAAGTAGATACAAGAACCAGCATTTCCAATTCTATCAGAGTATCAGCCACTGTTTCCAGGAAACATGAATTTAAAAATTTTTGTAGTTATTACCCATTTGTAGGGATAATTTCATGTCTTAAGGAGCCAGATAAAGTGTTTGAAAATAAATCTATTTCTTTGCTAATTACTGCCATTTCTCATAGAATGAAACCAAAAGAAAGTAATAAAAATTATATTTAAATATGTAGGAGTTAATGTCTCTGACATTATTATTCTTCCTCTGCTTTTACTGAATTCTCATATTGTTTACCTTAGTGAGGGAGCTGCAGTTGTATGGGAAAAGGCTCCATCAGTGCTCTGTTATTATGGAAACTGAAAATTTTGAGGCAAAAATATTTCCACTGAAAAACAACAAATTCTGTTTGGGAAGGCTGCCCAGTTGCCTGTTGTTCAAGTAATCTCCTTGTCCCATGCTTCAGGACTTATGCATCTCTTGGGATGGGAGGGGATAAAACTCACAAGTAAACACAAGAAAGCAACAAAACAGGTACAAAATTAATCTTCTTGTATCCTCTTGTATCCTCTTCTGTTGTCTTTCCAAACTATAGAGAGGTGGAGTGTTTCACCACAAAACTCTGGAAACAGCCTGCACTAGTCTCTCAATTACAGCTGCTGTTATTCAATGCTTGTTGCACAGCCCACCAAAAATCACAGAGAGCTTGATAAAATGCAGGCAGTTTGTGTCTATCTCTCATTTCAGGTCAGAGCTGATTCTCACCTTGTGAGTATGGTCCAGGGAAGACAACGGAAAAGATTTATCCTGGGTGGTTGCAGTCAGAGGAAATATATTTGTTTCTTAGGCAGGAGGAAGTTTGAAAACAACCATGAAAAATGCCATAATCACTTTAAGTCATTTCCATAATGTTGGGCACACCTTTGTAGTTTACAGAAGTTATTGTGTCTCCACTATCAGCAAATGAAGAGATAAAGAAAAGTCAAGAAAATTTTCTAGAGTAACAGCACTGCTAAAATTTTAACCTAGATTTTCCCAACAACTTGCCCCTTTTAGTCTTGGAATACAATTGAGGCTTTTTGATTTATTTTGACAGACCTGGCCTTCAGATACACAGTACTTGTCTTACTTGTTCCAGACAGACTGTATATCATTTTGATTAACTCTCAAAATTCCCTCCAGAGCCAAGAAAATGACTTCTAGTGAGTCATAGCCCATCAAATATTTATGAATCATATCACATTAAATAAAAATAGTAAAAAAAAAGAAACTGTGAGAGAAATAATGTTTAGATTTATTTCCCTCTGTTTAATTCCCATCTGAAATGAGTTGTTTGAATATCTGCTTAAATACAATCCATGATTTTTTTGTCCACATAAAACAAGCCCATTTCAAAATGCTTGTAAGACTTTGCAATGTGCAGCATATGGAATGTTGAGATGTGCAAGCAAAACTGATGACTAACACTGTAGGCATTAGTTATTAACTTTAATTCATACTATCTCATATCCTCCTGTCAGCTCACTCCTCCTCCTCCTCCTTTATTATTACAGATGAATGAAAACTGATGCTTCTGCATTCTTTTTAAACCATTAAAATATGTTAATTATTTATGGTAAGGTATCAGAATTAATAACAGGACTCTGTCCCTAAAGCTTTCAGCAACCTGCTGCAGCAGTTTCTTTGCTTGGGCATAGCTTAAAGCAAAATACAAGAATTTATTCCAAAGAAGAAAACCCCACATTTTTCCTCAGAATTTTACAAAGTAAATCATAGGCAAGTCATCTGAAACAATGTTACACTTGTACATTCTAGGGTTATGTGTCCAAATATGTTTTCAAAAGCTGTTTTATCACAAGAAAAAAAAAAAAGACTGGAAATGGGAAAGAATGAGCCTATGTTGCCTGGTGGCAACTGAGGGCACCTGCATGCCCTAGGCCAAGTTAGGGGCAGTCATTACCTGGGATCTAATTAGCTGGTCCCAAGGTAATATCTTTGCTTTAAAAGCCCAAATGATTAATTAAAAAAAAAAAAAAAAGAAGTCACACTGCTTTAATATTAAAAAAACCCAAACAAACAAAAAACAAACAAAAAACCCAAAACAACAACCAACAAAACAAACAAAAACAAACAAACAAAAAACTCCAAAACAAAACAAAAAACCCAAAACCAACCAACCAACCAGAACCCCAAAAAACCCAAGGCATTTCTGTCTATATTTTGCAGTGGGCAAGATCCAGGTTCAGTTTTGGTCATTGTCTACGGGAATAAAAATCCATTGCCTGCATCTGCCCTGGGAGAGATGTCGGACAGTGGTCAGAAGTATTTGTTACCTCTCACTCCCCTTGAAAATGTGTCAGAGTGAACAAGGACTTAGTGGTTCAAAGTGTCAGAGAGAGGAAAGAGTGCTGGCAGTGGCCTTGCAGCACCCTCGGGTAGTCAGGAGGAGCAAGTATGGCATTGCAGACTGCCCTAGTCTGCAGTGCCATACCTGGGCTAGAGCAGTGCTTTAGCACTGCCATGTGTGTCATCCAGCCTTTCAGTAACAGGACAGCACACTGGATAGTGAAGTGGTCATGACCTCATCAACAAAGAGCACCTGTACCTCCTGCCCTGAGGGCAGGTTTATAGGTCATCTGAATTAAGTGAAGCTTTTCAAGTCTCCATGATCCCCCAGGCCAGATTAATCAAAGCTGTGTAGGTACAGCCTGTGCACTCACTCCCCGTAACACGTGTTATGTTACATGTGTAGAAACCTCAAGACTAATCCTTTAAGGCTTAGACTTTTTGTAGATCACAGCTACTAATTATCACTGTCTAATTTCAATGCATCACTCTAAGTTCTTTTATGAACAACAAAGTAGGGAAAACAACCGGTTCTTCTGATACTTATAGTTGTTCTAAAGGACTGCTATTTTCTCTTTGGAGTGAACAAACTACAGCAAAAGAAATGGAATTTTTTTTTAGAATTGAAAGTGATGAATCAAATTTTTGATGCAATATGACTTGCTCTTACTGATGTTGGCTGCTGACATGATTTTCTTTACATGTACATTTTAATACAAGTTATGTAAGCATCACACAACAAAGAAAAATGAAGATGTACTATATCCCCTTACAATTATATGGCAAGTGGTGAGGGATATGATTCATGTCTGTAAGGCACTAGATGCAACAAAGACATTAAAAACAGACTGTCTGTATCTCTAACAGAGAAATCAAGGATTGAATCTTGCAGCTTTAAAAACAGAATTATGGGCAGAAGTAACAAAATCAGTTTGATAGTAATTTTTAAAAAAATGTTATGGAAATTTCTGACTTGGAGGGATAGAAATTAAAGCCGGGAGAGGTTATTTTGGGGCAAAGCTATTTTGCATTGTCTGTTGTAATTCAGGGAAGGAAATCCTATCCCAATCACCTATTTTGTGAGCACCTTGTAGTACATCTCCAGCTGCAAAGCCAAGGATATACCTTAGAGTGATAGATTCATGAAACCAGGAGAGCTGTGGTCCTGATTTGGAAAGAAATGCCCTGACACTTCCAAGTCAGTGAGTTTCAGAAGGGGTTGTGTTCTCCAGTGCCCTGAGCAGTGCTGCTGCCTTGGTGTGCAGTGCTCTGAGCAGCAGACACATCCCCACGCTGTGGGCACGCCCAGCCCGCATCTGTCACCCAGCAGGGCTCACCACACATCCCCCGGCCTCAGCTACCCCTGCTCCCTTCCAAAGGGACAAAGTAGAGCTTGGCTTTGGACAACAGCTTTCCAAAGCTTCAGTCTTGTGCTTTACATGAGCCTGATCCAAATGAGAATTTTGAGGAATGAAAGTACCAGGGGGAAAAATTTCCAATATGAGATAAATGCCACTTTGCTATCCTACATGTATATGGTACATATTTGCAGCAGGAGCTGGGCATAGATGTGGTTAAAAACTCTGAAGGATGATGCCATGATAATATTTTCAAGCCAGTAAAATACAGGAAATATCAAAAATGTTTGAGGGACTCAGGATGATGAGATTTGCACATTAGTTTTATCTATTTGTAGAATTCGGAGAATTTGGGAAGGACTTTGTAGAGCTTCTCAGGGAAAACCAAACCTCTAAACCTCAAGAAATCCCACTGTAGGTTCTCATGAGCTTAACTGCCAGGGCTGTCTGGCAGGAGAGAGTTATTATACATCTGGGAAGAGCATGTGATAATTTCAAACTTCCTTCATAAAAACAACAAAAAACCTTTCACTTCACTAAATGATTAGGAAACAAAACAGCTTCAACTATGAAATTCTTCATTTGCATTGCTTTCTTATACAGAATTTTGAGTAAATTTAACTACTAAAGTTTTTGAGAAGTAATTTGGGGAAGTCATAACGATTGGTTGCACAACTCTACCTTAAAGAGAGTGGCCTTGGCAAAATGTATTGTCCAGAAACTGGCGAAAATATGTATAGCATTATATTGCAAATTTGATGTTTAGCTGAATAAAGTCAGTTTTAAAACAATATATATTTGTGAATAATATTTTTTATCAGCAGATATTGATATACTCCTTCCAATTTCTGGGAGTCTAGCAGGTTCATAGTCTGGTCAATCCATTTGTTTGTTTCTTTTTTTATGGACAGCAGTTACCAGCTAACAGAAAATCAAGAAGTGTGTCTGATGATTTCATTTGGTTTGGGCTTCTTTTACACCAGGAAAGCTTCCTCAAATTCCATACCATAAACTCCCAAAAAAGTACCAAAATTACCCAGTTCATCAGGTCTTGTGGTCACTGCACATCTTTGGCTACCTTTCATCATGTGCCTACATGGTGTCATAGTTGATATGTGATAGTCAACATAGACATTGCTCTTGAGGTGCTTCATTAAAATCATCAGAAGGCTTCAAGCATCAGCACCTTGTTATTCAAAAGTCTCCCATACCTTTTCTCTGTAACTCCCAAGAGCAGCTCCACACAGCTCTGGCTCTGTCTCTCCTTCAGTTCTGGCTCGCTCCTTCCTGTCCCTGGCACGGCCACCTAACCCTGTCCTATGTACAGTATCTTACCTTTTCTGTCCCTTACACAACCTCCTGCCCTAGGCCTTCACTGCACAGCCAGCAGACTCCATCTGACTCCTTCCCAACTAACTCACTCTCTTATCACACCCATGGCTGTGAGGCAAGGCTGTTTCCACTCTAGGATAATTAACGCAGCTATAACATATCAGGGGGAAGACTACCTTCAGCAGCATCTCCTTTTGTCTCCCCACAACATGGATCAGAAGAAATGAGGAGTGTTCCTCTGAGGTTTTTGGTGAGTCTTATCAGCACTATGGGTCAAAATCTCAAAAGGCTTAAAAATGTGTTCTACAAATTTCTTTGTGCCTCTCATTGTATCAGTCATGTCAAGTGGCACTTTACCTATGAAGTCACCTATAGAAATATAGAGCCCAAATAGTCATCAACATCCTGTTCAGAAAATCATTCAGAAACAATGTGAGCATGGGAAATAAATGCAAATAATGTATTCATGCACTCAGAGAAAAGGCACTCAATGGCTCCAAATATTTTTTAGCTCTATTCATTTGCCTCTCCTGCCTCCCTTTTTGTGTAAAGTTTCCTCATATCTGTGAGATCTTAGTGGGATTCTTTGTGTCAGTAAGAGTTCACTGCAGCAGGGAAGTATTGCAAAATCTGTTCTTCTGGGGGAAAGTGAAAAGAGTTTGTTTTAGCCTGTGTGTTAGGAGCAAAGGGCAGGGAGGGGAAGGGAAATCACTGCTTGCAAAATATCAAGAATTCAGATTTCCTCTTTTGCAAATTCTCTCTTCCAGTTTGTTATTCCATGTCTGTAATATTTTTTGTTATTGTTATTTTCATAGGACCTCTTTTCTTGAATTTTTCTTGTATTTTTTTCTTGAAAGTTACAAAGACCATGTGACAAATTTTGAGTAAAGACAATTCAGTATGGAGCCACTGGATGCTTTACACTAGCAAAAGATCTCAGGTTCAGGTTGCCCTCACTGTTCCACTAAAGCAAGCTTATTTCATTTGGTGGGATTCCCATATTTCCAGCCAGGCACTGAATCTTCCTGTGCTGAAACAGAACTTAGGGCCTGAAGGGCAGAGGGGATATTTTGCAAGCAGGGATGTATTTGCACAAGCTGCTCTCCCTTTTTGTTCTGGCAGTGCTCTCAGGTAATGTCACTGGGCAAGCATTCCTCCTCCAAGAACTGGGAACTGCTATCCTGAAGCTTGTGGGGCCATAGTAAAATTCAGCTGTTGTACCTCAGAATTAACAATTTAGCTGCACGATTTGAGGAGGTTTAAAAATCTAATAGAAGAGATTGTTCAGTTCCTAAAGAAGAAATGGATTAGTAACTTGGGGGTTAATAATGCATTTGCCACTGGAAGAATGTACAAATAGATGTGACAAAGCCAGAGTGGCATAATTTAGACCAAGGGAGGGGTATAAATAATACTGAAAGAGGCAACTTCTCCAAATGACATGCTACATTGATGACTATAAGGATTTCAGTTGTCTTTTCTAGAAAAAAATGAGTAGCAGCTTTTGTGCGGGTTTCCCCACACTGCTCCTTGGCCTTTGTGAACCTTTGCTCCCTGCAGAGTGTGTCTGCTGATGCTCCTCCTCTGGTGAACCTGACCAACCTGTTCATGCCTTGGCACTCACGAGTTGTTTTCTGCACCTCTGTAACACTGAGGTACAGTTGAAGATCCCCATGTTGTTTAAAAGCGCTACTTTTCAAACAAATTAAGTTAAAAAAAAAAAATTAAAAAAAGTGTACAAGCTTTGCTTTCTCTATTACCATCAGCACATTCAGTCTCTGGAAATCTATTATTTTGCATGCAGGATAAGTTCTTTTTCTTCATCAGCTCTTCTAAAATGTCCTCACTGGTCTTATCAGGAAAGTGGTGTTATAGGTCCATTTTAAACAAACAACACAAACTTACACTCTGAACTACACCCATATCTTTTGTGAATATGTTGCATTTGTGTGCAATGTGTACAATACATGCATATGTACATTTGCCTGTTTTTCAGTTACTTAAAAGCGCCTGCAAAAGCTTCTTTAAGACTAGGAAACACAAGGGGCAAGTATTTACTCTCTTCTGTGTGTGAAGAAGGATGTGTTGCTTGGGAACAGTCCATGAAACAGATTTAGCTCTGTAACACTGATTTCCCTGTTAGAATATCCACTTACATTCCTCACACTCTCATAGTCAAAATAGTTGAAGGTCGAAGATGGTACTGAGGATTTCTGTACTTGGCTGTTTTCTTCACTGTTTTGGTTTGGTTTATTTTAGATGGGGGATTTTTTTGGGGTGGGGGGGTTGTTTGTTTGTTTGTTTCACAGTAATTTCTGAACAGCTGGATGTTGTACCTTTTAAAAGTGCATTTTTAAATTACATATGTGTGCATCTACCAAGACCAATTCATATCTACAAGAATTGCTACAGTAGTGTAGTTTGGGAAAATAACCACAATCATTCTAATAGAGTCATTTTGTATTCATTCACTTATTAAGCCCTTCTAGCACCTGGACTAGATTTACTATCACAATTTGTTTACTGAAAAATATCAGAGTGGTGTGGAGCTGTTTTCCATTGTAATGTCTTTAATGAGTAGAAGCTTCTTGACAAAACTCAGGCCTGGTACCTTCAGCGATCCTTATTGTTTCAGCAGACACATTTTGAGTTTTAAATAAACCTTAACAGAAGATTTAAGCCTCAAATATAGCCCCCCTTTTTAAGCCTCAAATATGGCAAAAATTGTTTGCACTTTATTTGATCACACAGAGTCAAGAGTTATAGTCATCCTGAGTCCGCTTATAATAATTCTGATTTTATATATTAGCTGTAACCCTGTGCCAGGTTTGTAGGTTCCTGATGCTGCCATCCTCAGCGTGTTCCCCTGCAGTCAGACGCCCTTTGCTCCAATGGCAGCTCTGACAAATTGTTCAAGCTTTCCTCACAGTTCTGTTATTTTAGCTCTTAGAAAGAATGTAACATTGTGAACTGAAACACTTTACTGCACACAGGATGACCTTACTAAATTCTTCTGAACCTTTGCTCTCATGAGACTCTTAAAAAGATTTTTTTATTTTAGATGTTACAAGACGCAGTCTTGTGTGTTTTTTCTGCTTCTCATCTTTCCTTCTTTGCAGCTTTTCTGCTAGCAGCTACTCCTTTATGTTAATATCATGATACATTCTAAAATGGCTATACTGGTCCAGTTTTCTAGACTCTATTACAACTGGAAGCATCTCTCCAAATTATGGTATGCAAATCTTTTAACAAAAAAAAAAAACAAACAAACAAAACAAAAAAAAACAAAACTGTATGTTAAACAAACATGTCACAGCCTTGACCCTTGATAATATTTCATCTCCATTTCTGTCAGATGTCAACAGATTGAAAGGATCTTTACTACCTTCCTCACATTTGATCTCATCTTATCTAGAGGATAAGTTGCAGTGGGTGTTTTGCTCGACTTTAGGCTGTAATCTTCATACATCAGAACCAGTCTTACTTATTTCTTTGAGTTTTCCAGGGAAAAATAAATCAGTGGAATATTCAAAAGAAAATTCTCTTTATGAAAATGTGCATTTTTGGATAGAGTAAGAATATTAGTGAAATTTCCTCCAATTTGGCAGCATCAGCCACAAATATAGAGATATTTTAATTTTGTTTTCACAAGCAGTTGCAAATTATTTCCCCTTCTCTCCAAATAATAGTACACTAAGTTTTTTGGACCAAGATAAGTTGGCAAACACAATTGGGCCTCTGAGAATGGGATGCTGAATACATTTAATAAGAGCTAATAATAATAGGTCATATTAAAAAACGAAAAAAGAGGTATAATTCAAGTCTCTGAGGCACTCATCTGAGATGTGAGAGCCCCAGGTGTTGCTTTTTGCATGCAAGTTTTATGTCCTGAAGTCAATAGCTGCAGTAGCTGTAATCCAAAAGGGGCAGCTGCAAAACAGCAGCAGTACCTATTTGCAACTCTCTGTTTAAAAGCAGATTTGCTAAATTGGAGGATGTACAGGATTCACCACCTCTCTGCAGAGGTGCACAGAAAATATCCTGGCCAAGGCAGCCTCACAGGCTGATGTAGGATATTCTTCTCAGGTGCAGGAAAACAGGCTTAAGCCCTGTGGGTCTCCTGACAGGCTGGATATTCTTTGGCATTCTCCAGTTCCAGGAAAGATTGGTGCAGATGCTTCTGGCCCGTTGTCATGTTTTCAAAAAATGCCTGTAGGCATTTCCCCAGAAGATACTTCTGTGGTCTCAGTCCCACAGAGAGGAAGGTCTTGGACTGTACAGCCACTTTAGACAGCAGGGGTTCATGTTTAGCACGGTGGGATGACCTGGCACCCTCCTGCTGGCCAGCTCTGGGCAGCTCCCTCTTCAATGCACAGATTTTTGTTGACATCCTAATGCAGCTCATTCTTGCCATAAACACCAGGTGTTGAATCTGGGAGGTTAAATTGTACACCAAGAAAACTGTATCAAAACTAAGGATGCTTGTGCTCTGCTTTGGATTCAGCCTCTACCTTTTATATTGATCATAGCTCAGGATGATCAACACATAAATTGGGATCATAATGCCCAATTTACATATAATCATTTAATTGGTTATGTTTTCACAACACATAGACATATAACATGAATAACCTCCTACTAATGAAGTTCCCTATACTTTTGTAATTCATGCTGCAATACCTGCTGTTGTTTATACTTAGATGCCTATGACAGCTAAACTTTATGTTATCAGAGAGACACTGAAAGAAACAGAGTGTATATTAACAGCTATTCATTATATTCCTGATTAATTAAAGTTTACTGATATATCTTCCTGTAAATGAATCAAATCCCGTTTTTTTACCGACTGATTAGCTTTGACCTGACTCTTCTACAACAATAAATCCATCATCATGCACTTTGACATTATAACTAGATATGTAAGATATTAACATTCTTCTGATTGTGCATATAATTTCTAGTAAAAAAAGCAAACTTTAAACTGAATAAAATTACCAAAAAATTATAAGTAGTAATTTTTTCCAATACCAGTGTAATCTGAGTGACAACATCATCCTCTATTTTCATACACATTTTAAAACTTTTTTTAGGAATTGAAGCCATTAGCAAAACTGGAATAGATTCAGAGGTGCTACTGACTTTAGCACAAATTTCAGTCCATGGTGAAACTTGATTTTGCTTTCTTTATTTGCATACAGAAGAAAAAAGAGACAATATCTGCTGAGCCATGCCACTCCAGAAATTCCAGTGAGGGACATCATGAAAACAAGATCTAAACCAGCTGTTCAACAACCATACACAGAAACCTAAAGCCACCCTACTTTCTCCAAGCATAGCCTTATCATCCAAAGACAGAGATATCTGTGGCAACTGTGCAAGTTGTAGTTCAGCAAGATTCCTGTAGGCATGCAAATTTGGAAATGGGACACTGACAGAATGGTAGAAGTAGGATGTGTGCTCATCTAGCAAGATCTCATTTTGAGAACTGGTTTCCCCCCTAAGCCTCACAGCACGTGTCTAGACAACACTCCACAGACAAGAGCTTTCTTTGGCCAAGGAATAAGAAAAATATTTGGGCCTCGTGTTTCCCTGTTTCAGCAGTGTAACTTGTAGTCCTTTCCCTCACCTCTTCACCTCCCTAGTCATGATTCCCTTTGTCTCTTCTATTTGTCCAATATGGGCAGCAGTGGCAGAAGCTGCAAATGTTATGGAGCACTTGAGGAAGCTCAAGAGACACTAGCAAATCTGCAAGATGGTATGAGGACAGGACAGAGACAGCCACCCCTACATCTTTCAGGGCAAAACTGCAGAAGGTCTCTTTGGGGGTCAGGGAGAGATTTCCCCCTCCAGTCTGCTTTGTGCCCACCACTGCCCTCAAGCTTTTCTTGCAGGTGACACTGAGCTGTGAGCTCCCCAAAGAGAAAGGCAAAATGATAGAATGACAGAGTATCTTGGGCTGGAAGAGAGCCAATTGGATCATCAAGACCAACTCCCTTGTTTCTTGCAGGACTAGACAAAACTAGGAGTTTCACTGAAAGCATTGTCCGGATGCTTCTTGGATTCTGACAGGCTCAATATTTTGACCACTTCCCTGTGGAGGCTGTTCCAGGGATTAATCCTCCAACTTTTCCTAATACTCAACCCGAACTTTCTGGTGCAGCTTCGTTCCTCTTGGTTGTGTCCTGCAGCTCATCCCCAGGGAGAGGAGATCACCACCTCACTGCCCTCCACGAGGAAGGTGTACCCTGCTGCGAAGTCCCCCCTCTGGCCTTCTTCAAGCTGAACAAGGCAACTGACCTAGGCCTCTGTTCATTAGATTTGCCCTTGAAACCTTTCTCCCTGTGGGTGACCCTCCTCAGCTTATACTCCAATAGTTTGATATTTGTCCTCTATTGTGATGCCCACAACGGCACTTGCTCCTGCTGAAATTGATATGGTTGGTAACTCCCCAGGTCTGCAGCCTATATAGATCTCTATATAAGGCTTCTTTATCCTCAAGGGAGTCCCAGCTGCTCCTCATTTAGTAATGTCAGCAAAGTTACTTAATATACATTTGACTTTTCTGTCCAGATCATTTGCAGAAACATTAAAGAGCACCAATCCTAACATGAGCCTTGGGACACCGACTGGTGACTGTCCACCAGCCTGATGTAATCTTGCTTACTGTAACACTTTCAGCCAGATCCATGTCCTGGGTTGTGGAGCCAAATATGTGTATTCTATTTTCATCTGTGGGAGAGAGGCCTGACACCTTCGGATAATGGGCCATTAGCACCTCCCCAGGCTATACCCCGCCCCCAGAGCGGTGCATCTGCATTTCCATCACCCTATTGTGAGATGCATCACATGCCCCTGGCAGTGGGGTGGGGGCAGGCAGTTTCTACCTGGTATAAACTGAGACAGAGGGACTGGAAAGCGGCTGCTTCACCTGGTTTGCTGGGAGGGAGACTGGAGCCCTTCTGATCCACTGGACCCTTTCCCATCCACTGGACCCTACTCATCACCACTGGACCCTACTCATCACCACTGGACCCCTGTTACCATCACTGGAACCTTTTTTGCTACAGGATCATCTCTACTCCACCAGAACCACATCTGCTACTTCAGAAGGACTTACCTTTGGACTGCACCCAGCACCCTGACCAGCAGGGTGTCAGGTTGTAGCTCTGACTCTGTCAGGCTTTCTCCAAAATTGTTGTTTGTTTGTTTGCTTGTTTTGGGTGGGTGGTTTTTGTTTTTTTCTACTACATTTGTATTATTAATATTCCTAGTAAAGAACTGTTATTCCTATTCCCAAAATCTTTGCCTGAAAGCCCTTGATTGCAAAATTATAATTTGGTGGGAGGTTTACATTCTCCATTCTCAGGGAAACTCCAGTTTCTCTGGTAGATACCTGTCTTTCCAAACCAAGACAATCCATCACCCTACTGTCCTCCCAGCATTTTTAGTACATGTCTAGCCATTTGCAGGACCGTTTGTCCAGAAGGCTACAGTCAGAGATAGAAGAGAAAGTTTTGCTGAATCCAAAACCTCACAACTACTGGTTTAACTTTAAACTAAATGGTTGATCCTTGTCACAAAAGAAAATTAAGTTAGTTAAGCAAGACTTCCTTCTCATGAACCTGTGCTGGCTATGACCAAAGGCTGCTTTGTCTCTCAAGAGTTTTCCAGTAACTCCCAGAACAACATTCTGTATGGTTTCACCAGGCACAGAAGTGAGACTGATAAGCTTGTAATTACCAGGATCTTCCTTCTTAACCTTCTTGAAAGCAGAGACAACATTTGACAGTTTTCAGTCAACAATGTGTTATCTAGATTCTAAAGGCCATTGTAAAATAGTGGAGGGAGGTCCCATAAAGAAGTTGTCCTGACCTTTTAGTACCCTGAGACAAACACCATCAGAGCCCATAGACCAATGTGCTCCAGCTGGAGCAGGTGAGAGGATCTGTTCTGTACAGGAGCACTGATAAATTGCCTGAAGATATTGAAAGCCCTAGTAATAGAATTGCAATTGTTCCCACAGGTTGTGTCATTGTTGTGACTGGAACGGCAATGTTAGACATCTCCCTTCAACATTGCTCTAAAAATAATTTCCTCTCCTGACTAACAGCTGTGGCTATTCTGTTTGTGCTACTATTGCTTGGGACAATTCGTGTCACAGGAGCAGCTGAAGACATCACACAGGCAAATACTGAGGCTGCAGATGGGAACAGAGGAGAGTCCAAAGTGAGTAGGATGTGTCTCCCATGGCTCTCCATCAGCTCTGAAGGAGATCATAGATTGTGCACAGGATGGGTCTCCAAATGTGCAAGCAAAATTAAAAGATTAAGCTTAATTAAACTCCTTTAACAATAAATAAACTCACTTATTCCTAGTTCTGTCAATTTAACAAAAGCCACCCTTTCCATTTGAGAAGGATTAGAGGAGAGGCAGACTTTGTTCACTCTTAGTTCCCTTAAGTTTTTGGGATAACACACTTTTCCTGCATTATTAATTGACACCTATCAAGTTTAGAATGTGTATTAATACCTCCCTTAACCTGTTTCTTATTAATTGATGGGAAAAGGTTGCTTAAAATACCTTGAACGTTTAAGAACAAAGATCCTAAGGTCCATACTGGTAGCTGGAAATATATTTAACTGTAGCTTCAAGTCACATTCTGTTTTCCTACACTTTGTTTTCTGTGTATTTTAGTTTTATTGGATGTGTGCAATAAAAATGCCTCTATGACACCTCTTCCACTTCACTTACACAGAACAGATTTTTTCTCTGTTATTGGGACATCTGGGGTAAAATAGATAATTCTTTGTCATTCATATACAATAGTCATTCTTAATACAGTGCCATCCTTAATAGTCTGTGTGACAAAAACAGGCATCATTGATTTTATGATTTTTTTTCTTCAAAGGTAAGTTTACTGTGAATTAAAGTACAGTGTGTGCCATTCCTCAGAGATACCTGAGCAGTTAGTCCTTTTCTATTATCCTGTTTTGATTATGAGACATATTTAAAGTGCGTTATTTGGATTGCTTTTGTGATGTTGATATCAGGTCAGATGCACATGTAGCTAAAAAAATAGCCATACAACTCTGAAAATATTCACTATTATTTCTGCATCATCAGAGCCAAGAACAGGCCCCATCTCATTTCAGCTGAGTCCAATTAATTTTAGTTTTTCTTAAAGTATATCTACATGAGGAAAACCTATAATGAACTAACAACCTTCAAACAGAGAAGATTAAGCAAATAACTGGATTTATCAAAAGGCAGAGACAATCACAATGTTTTGTTTTGTTCTCATATTGATTTTTTTCCACTTGAATTAACATAGTTGATATTGTCTCATAATCCATAATATGGTTTATTTAATGCAAGTGCTCTCTAAGAGATAGAGTGTCAGGAAGAGACTGCAAATGTAATCTCATAGATTGGGGCTAAGAATGATCTTAATCTAATTGGGTCCTAAGTCTCTTCTCCTGTAGCTAAAGAAAGGGCACCATAATATTGCTTTATTTGATTGCAAGGTCTTTGGAATCTTCCTCTATGTTTGTATGCTGTCTAGTGCCATGGAGACTTCTTCTCAGTTAAGGCCTGTGGATGTTGTTGCAATATAGAAAAATGAGGAGCAGGGGAGTGAAATGACATAGGAAGTTTCTGTATGTAAAGATAATGTTGTCTGTTTCTAGGAAAAAAAAAAAATATATATATATATCCATGTGGGAATATTTCCTCAGAAAATTCTTGTGCAAGGAGTAATCATCCTTATGGCTGGTCTTCCTTTAGGAGGGAACTACAACAGAATTAGGCTGAGAAACTTGCCTTTAGCTGAGGAGACTCCAGGAACCTATTTATGGTGTGAGCTTGCCCTTTAGTCTAAAAAGCAATAAACAACCATCATGAGAAACGGCAGAGTCAAGATGGGTTTAAAGGCTGGAATTTATTAGAACGTTTCCTCATACCTAGTACTAAGTTTTGTCCTCTGAATTTTCATTTAATTTCCTTGTTGGACACAATGAGAATTGCTCTCAAAAAAACCCACCTGTCTCGCCCTCTTGTCCTGTTTGGCAGTCCTCTGCAGAGCCAAACCTTGTTCATTTGTCTGGAGCAGTGGACACAGGGAAACATTCATCTGCAAGGGATAAAGCAAACAGGACCACAGGGAGCATTTGTTCAGTTACTTTGAAAAACTGAGTGGGTGAACCAGAGTTCTGTGAACAAGGTTCAAGATTTCAAAACAGAGCACTTGGAAACACACTTGTGAGCACCATACTCTTGCTCCTAGGTTTCCTGTGTAGCTCTGGCCTGTGCCTAGCCTTAAGAACCCCCTGGGCCAGAGATCTGAGCTGAGAATGGTGAGACAGCACAGCCAAGCAGCAAGGCTTCCACTTCCAAGGTCTCCTTGACACCAAACAAGGCACCTCTCCTAATGGAGATCCCACAGAAAAAGAAACAGTTCAATTCTCTTTGCTCTAAGCAGTCTCGAATAATCTTTGCAGGCAAACCGCACCAACAGCTTCATTGAAACATCCCTTGCATTTCACAATCTGCTCCCTCCAGGAGGCCTGAAAGAGGCCTCCAAAATCCACAGTGGGTGTGTGGCAGACTTTGCTTTAAAATTGGATTTGTTTTCACCCACAGACTTGCATTTCAATCCACACAGTAGGATCCCCTCCACTTTATTTCATGTCATCTGTGGGTTGGACTTAGGACAGCTGGAAAGAAGTGCCCCAGCAGCTTCTCTGGGTGTAAATAACCTTTTGCCCAAACAAATAAATAGTTCAATCATTTTTATCAAAAGGCCTTGTACATATCAAGAAAGGGACAAATTATTTTCCTCACACAGAGCCCTTCCAAATACAAAGGCAATGTCACAGAGTAGTCCTCTGACACCTAGTTTACATCTTCATACCACAGGGTAAACCTTCTCCTCCTCCCCATGAGCCTGTTGGGTAGGGAGTTGATGTTTGATTTCCTCTTACAGCCAAGAAAGCTGGCACAGCTGGTATGACGGAGCGAGGCACAGCTCTCAGCGGTTTTGGGAGAGCAAAAAATTGCAGTTGTAGAAATGTTTCTTGGCAGGGAGCTCTGCAGAACATTTAGCCCAACCTCCTGCTCTAAGTAGGACTGTTTCCAGCCCAGGATCAGCTGTAAAGACTAAATAACCACTGAGATCAGGATAAATTCTTCAAAATGTCATAAGACATCAACAGTCTATCATTTTGGACTACTGGGGTTTTTTTCCCATAAATCACAGATGTTTGTTTTAAAAATGCAGTGGAAACAATCAATCTTTATTTCGTTACCACACCTCAGAGAATTTATCAAATGTTATTATATGGTCGATTAAATCCTGTTTATTTTCTACATGAACAAACATAGAAGCATGTAGAAGCAACTTTAGCAACCTCCTATAACCTGAGCACATAATCTCTTCTTAACCCAAACTTCATGCCAGGTTTAGAGATGTGAACAGTGAGAATCACTGTAAACATGAGTCCTCTCAGCCTAATAGGACAGCTAATAATTTTCACTATTCACTTTTTTCTTCCAATACTGTTATGGTCAGTTACAAGCAACATGTGTACTTTCAAACCAAAAGAGACACAGCAGGTTCCATGCTGATTGCAAAATATTTTTTTCTTTCTTGAGGAATTTCCTGAGCATTTCATGAAAATGAATCATTGAACATGGATTTACTGTAAAGCAATCATAACCTAGACCTGAAGTGACTGGTGCTGGGAATAGGTATCAGGAAAAGGGTTGATACATTATCTAAGACACAGACTTACTGCCCATAAATGTATTTCTTGCTGTCAGTGAGATATCTGGAATTGTTTGTCAGTCCTCTGCAGCCCTGCTGAACACACCCTTTCACCCTTTCCCACCCCAAGGAGCTTGAAGCCAACAGACTGTTTTACAAGTCACTTTTTGCTCCTTTGAGAAATCAGGAGTAATGATGGCAGTGGAAGAGCAGCCAGGGTCATACCAGAGGTGGCAGGGTCAAGAAGTCTGCTCCGTCTCACTGGACAGCTGACCTTCTGAAACCCTAACAGAGAAGGTATTTCCATTAACCACAAGGAAGATAAGGATGGGACTTTTTGGCAGCCGTGCAGCTGGATGGATGAATGCAGCACAGACACAAAAATCTTCAGATGTATAAAATGTGTCAAGAGGATTTCTACTGTTCTAGACCTTAATTTGCAGTGGAGAGTGGGACTCAGTTATTCTTGTCTGGCTGTGTCACACTACCTTCTCCTGCACAAATTTTTTATCACTTGTGAGACAAAATCTCTCTGTTCCCTTGAGAGGGTTTTGTCTCACTCTTATCCCAGGCGCCGTTGGAAAGCCAAACATACTCAACGGACAACATGGGCAGATTTAGCTCCATTTAGAATCCAAAGCATCCTTCATAATTACTATTTTTTTTGAAAGACAATCTGTTGCTCCACATGTGGCAGCACTTTAGTTTTAAACAAATCCTTATTCAAATCTGTTTTACCCTGGTTTTACACTGTTAACACCATGCAAGTCTATGAGGGTTCCTGTGCCTCCATTTGGGTGTTTAATTCCACTGCCACTGAATTCAGTGTAAGAGGTCCTAATTTATATTGCAATGTGTCTCAGTCATGATTGTAAAATAGTACATTTTTGGTTGCTTGGCTAATTTACATATGATCATTTTCAACTTCCAGAAAGCCAAAGAGACAACACAAAATAATTTATTGAAGTACATAAGGGTGAAAACCATGACAAATTATAATTTCTGAGTCTGCAGTCTGCTTACCTGCAGCTTTCTGTGTAGTCTACCTGATCAAAGGATGTTTCTGCACTCAGAACGAGATAGAACTTCCTTTCATAAACAAGCATGAGAAATTATACAGGAAATAGCACCCAATTAAACTTTATGGTACTTACATAATGCTGAAGCCTACAGTAAGCTGACTAATACATTACCAAGCCAAATAATACAAAGCATCACACAAATAAATGACGTCTCTGGCTGAATTCAGAAATGGTAGAATATTAACCATCAATAGTCCCAATATAAAGTCGTGCTAAAAAAACCCCTCAGATATCAAAAATAAGAACAAGGAAATTCAGTCTAGTATCTGGCATGATGCAGAGAGATGCTACAAAACAAAACTTGCATGAGTTTGACTACTCTCTGCTCTTTTGAAAACAGAAATTTCTACCATGGAAAACAAAGATTTAAAAAAACAGGAACAGACATTGCAAGGGGAAACTCTGTCACACTTGCAATGACATGATTCTCCAAAGCTGAACACACAAGGGCTGCACATCTTATAGACAAGAACATGCAGGACTTCTACAAAGTTGAATTTTTCTCTACGTAATTAACCATAACTGCAGTGATCCACTGAAAATATTCCCTCAACAGGTTCAGCTTGTTACAAATAGACATCCTTAATCTTTCTGCCAATTCTTACTGGCCTCCTTTCTCCTACCCTTCTACTTTTTCACGACATGATAGCACAAAGGAAAAGGAAAGGGAAAGAAGAAATATAGCAAATGAAAAGGAAGAAAAAGTTTAAAATTGAATGTCAAAACAAAATATGGCACTTTCATTTAAAATTTTCCTGAAAAGTGCATCCACTCTGTCATTCTACCCTACTTCCAAAATTAATTTCCTTTCAAAACCTTTAGAAAGCACTTTGACACCTTCATGGTAGTTTTGTGCATGTGTTTGGAAAAATTTTAGCTTCCATCTGTATCCACATTGAATAGTGGAATAACAAAAACAAAATTAAAAGTTATCTCTCATGGGTATGAACCATGAAATATCTTAACCACAAGAGATGATGGGCCTTGGTCACTTAAATGTTGGATTGAATTATAATGCATCTTCAATAGGAAATATGGAGCTGAAGAAAAAAAGCAAGAACAGACTTCCACAGTTTTACAGCATTTATACAGTGTCAAAATTTAGGTATCACTTTCCTCTTTTTCCAGGCAAGAAGAAAATTGATGTACATAGCTGCTATGTATATATAACCTTCACCATTTTACACAGAGCTTGTGACAAGTATTTTTGCATTTTTCTCCTCTCAACCATTTCTACAGAGGAGTTATGGGAAAAGTGCTTGATGTAACACAAACAAGTAAATTATCTGAATATTACATTTCATAAGACGCTGTCTATCGCTGGAATTTATGGAATGCAGGTTGATTGTTGGAGTTTGGACTTCTTTAAAAAATTGAATAGCATTCAAATCCAGTTTCAGTCTGATGGATATTTCTTTGCTTTTTAGCTGAAATTTTTGATCCACTAATTTCTGATTTTGCCCCTAATAACGTTTCAACTAAGAAATCATAAAAACTGTTATGGGCATATCCTTCACTATTGTGAAGTGTTCTGATGTGGTGCCTTATCATCCACAGGACATACTAAGATATTTATAGGAGTAATTTAGAGAGGTCCAGAAAGTGACCTATGTTTCTTGTGCTATTTAATCACTCCCAGGGCTTTTGGGGTAGCATTGTTCCAGACCGCTTTGTCTCCAAGGAGATCCTAGGTAAAATCCAAGGAAAAGTGATCAACACCACTATGGAAATGGACTTTGGACATGGTGCTATTGTACCAAGGGTAAAGACCAGAAAATGATTCTTGGTAGTGGCTTCAGTAGGAGAAGATAAAGAAACCAGAGAGGAGAAAAGGCTCCATGTGTAAGACTTCCTGGAGATCTTTCTGAAGTTTGCTTTATGATCACCCATGTCCTCTGTCAGGGTTGCATGATTTCCCTTATGCCTATAACAAGTGCCATTCCTTCTCCTTCTCATCTTAGTCAACTGCAAATTTTGGAAAGCTGACTCTGCTCTGTGATGACAGGTGCTGTGACAGGTCAAATTCAAGGTACACTTCTGGCTATGAGTGCATATGTCACTCTTTTAATCCTCAGAGTTCTTCCTGATTAAACACTGTGGATAAAGCATGTAAACTTCATTTGAACTTAGTGCTCAAATGGCTCCCCAAAACTATCAGAAATCCTTCAGACTTACATTAGATGAGCACTATAGGTTGACTGATTTGTTTTTCTTGCTTTTTTTTTTTTTTTTTTTTTTCCAATTTACACTTAAGCCACTAAGCTAATTATCCGAAGAGCAGAAAGACTTGTAAAAGGCACTACTTTCAGGGCATCTGGAGAGGTGAATGATTACCAGCAAAAAAAAAAAAAAAAAAAAATCTGGGAGTATGTCCTTATAGAGGAAAACAGCTTTCAATTCAATTTTAATGGATAATGTTAAAAGGCAAAATAAAACAAGTAATTTCACTGTGTGAAAAATGTGTGGAGGATTCTTATGCTCATAAAACATCTGTGCAAATAAACTTGTCGCATTCTGTTGATCTCTTCATTCTTTCCATCAGTACAAGGGATGCTGTCTCTGTCATAACCAGAAATGGGCAGGGTGGAATTTTTAACATATTCAGCATTGGCTCATGTCTTTATCTCTGGATGCCAAGGGGATGCTTTTGCAGAGTCCAGTGGAAGAGCTGGGACAGAAATTTCTATTCTTTAGAAAATCTCACCTGTTTCTCTCTCTCTCAGTCTTTCTCTCTCTCTCTGAGGCACTGACATGTTGTGGTATACAAGTCAAAAAATATATTTTCTGAAGCATAAAATTATTTGCAACAGGAACCAAGTGATAAATGTAACCTGAAAATATTTACATACAATCTCAGAAAAAAATTTGGTCTCCTTACTTGTGGTTTTAGAAAAAAAAAAGTATTAAATTTACATTGTCATTTCATGCAGCACTAGATTATCCACTTTTTCATAGCAGTCTAGCCATTTTTTGTATTGATGCAAATGGGAAACTGATTGAAAAAAGTCCAAGTTCAAAAGTCAGTTAAAAATTCCAAGTCCTTCTTGGCTTCAGATTAATCTGTCTAAAACCAGTAAGTAGCATGTGCTGATTGTCAAAAAGCTGTGAATTATGTTTATGCATCTTAGAAACACTGTTCTCTTTGAAGCTTTCCAAGAAGTGCTTATTCACTGTAAACAAGTAAGAACATCTGAGTCTCAACCAAATTTCAGCTTTTTATCAAACTTGAGGGAAAACAAGACTCATTTTAAAGTGAAAACTTCATGATCTATTTTAATGTGTGATACCTTGAATTCTTTGAAAGGACAGCATTTCAGTTCGTACAAATATTGAGTATTCTTGTCCATGTAAATTGGGAAGCTTGTTGAATGGGAAAAATTTCACAAAGATAAAAGATTAATTGTTACTGTCTTTAGGATTTGGTACTTGACGTTTACACTGTGCAAAAGGGAGACAGTAGGCAATAAAAAAATAGAAAATATTAGAGAAAAAGGCAGAGAGACATTAACAGAGAGGTCTTGTTGGTCTGGTTGGTCTACGCCAACCATTTACATATGCAGAATGAGTCACTAGAACTGTCCAGACTCCTGATAGTCCCTTGGGCATGGGAGTCAGCTATGTTCAGTATTTCATTGACTCAAACATATCAGTTCACTGCTTTACATGCTTTCCTATTTTGTCAAGTTTCCCTTTTCCAATATCCTTTTTTCTCTGATGGTCAGTTTGGGAATTACTATTGTGTGGTGTTCGCACACTGAGATAGCACTTAGTCATCTCTGTCGTGGTATTCTTACAACTATGTGAACCTAGTTTCTGGGAATGCAGTCATCTTGCTTAGCTGTTCAGATACTGTGGAAAGCACACTAAGTTTGAGTTAATTTGATTTTTTTTTTTTTTTTTTTTTTNNNTTTTTTACTTATTCTCTATTTTCACAAGGTAATATGTTTGCTCCTACTTGTGCAACACAGACAAGTTCAGATGTCAGTGGAATTCTGCCCTGGTTTAGGAATTATTTGTATGTAAATCAGTTAAGTGCAGAAAACTAGGAGTTTACTTATTTCTTATATTTAGGGTGTAATGTGCACTAAAAAAACTACCACCAACAACAACAAAACTAATTTGAGCTAATCACATATTTGAGGATGGAGGACTGGGGGATACCTGGTTAGGTTCAGAACTGCCTTCAAGCTTTGCTTTGCAACTTGCAGATTTGTATATAAATTTGTACACACCAGACAGAGCCACATGCCAGAAACTATATCCACCACTGCTAATGACATTTAAGTCCCAAAACCTGTAAGATGCAGGTTGGACAGATTGAGAATTTTGTTAATTTCTTAAATTCCAGTTACAGAAAGGAATTAATTACTTGGAAATGCTCTAGCAAGCAGATAAATATTGGCTTTGAAGAATGAGATAGCAGCACATCACTATCCCAGCAATTCAGTGAATAGCCCCACTGGTAAGCTCCATCATGCACACATAAATTTAGGTTTATGCTGGGATCAGCATTGTCATGGATATCCAGATAAATTCAGAGGCCCAAGGGCAATATAGGTATGAAGAACAATCCTCATAAGGGAAAGAGTTATTTGGAAGGAGAAAAAATAAAATTGTGGTTTATCATCAGAAAGTAGAAAAGTCTGCCAAAAAATAAACCAAAAGAAAATTGTTTTCTGTGTTCAAGGGAACTAACTAATTAAAGCAGAACAGCTGACTGATCTGAGACTACACAGTGGCATTTAATAACCTCTTAACATCCCAGAAGGGGAGCATGTGGTTTGGTTGACAGAGGTGTTGAGTTCCTGAGGCACTTCAGAGTAGGAAACTGATGCTCTGTATATTCAAAAACAGGATCAGTGATCTTAACCAGGATTAAGAGTCCTGTAGCTTGTTCTGATAGTGACATTTATTTGCACAATTCTCTCTTACTCCCTTCTGGACTTGGAATTTCCAGCTTAAAATTTGTAAGAGAAGGAGATATTTTGGCATCTCTTCAAACAAACCAAACATTTACAGATGTATTTGAAGCATTCTGTGACATATGAAGCCAACATCTGTAAACATAACTGCATTGAGCATCGTGGAAATTCAATCTGCTTACTCAGAGGTCGGACACGACTCAAAGAAAAGCTGGGACTCGCCCAGAACCGTGGTGAAGAGTCAATGTCAGAGTTCCCAGCACCTGAGTCATGCACTTAGCTGAGTCATCAGCACCTCTGTGTGTGCACAACCTCATCCAGGATGCATCATGCCCTTTTTCCTTTCACTCACTCTTGGTTTGCTTCTAATTTAAACTGAGTTATTCTAACATTTATCCTGGTTTCAGGTTAATGTGTTTGCCTCTAGCAGTCAAGCTGGCAGCTTTTTTCCTTCTCCTCTCCCACCATTCTGTCCCATCCAAAATCTGTGTCAGTGATTCAGACCTTTCCTCCAGGTTCTATAAGAAGCATGGACTTGGAGCACATCTCCCTCATTATGCATTACCAATCCTTCACTCACGCTGTCTAGGAGGTTGAGGACAGCAGGACAACCCTAGACCCCTGTCCGTGGAGGAAGACTACCAAGCTTTCAGTTATCAAATCAAATAAAAACTTTCCTAAATCATAACCATTTCATTGTTTTGCATAGTCAGGATAAAAATCACTGTATTTTCAGACAGTGGTTATTTTTATTAGTAAATTAGCACAAGTATAGATAGCTTAATAATTGTTGTTTCACCTGGTCCCTATCTTCACACAAACCTCTGTTACTGTTACAGGGTTTACCTATAAAAAGAAAAGTGTCTCTGCAGATAGGGTCAATCTTGTGATGCCATGGGTGAGAAAGAAAAGTATAATAATAGAAAAATTCTATCCTTCAAAAATAATCTTGTGGTCTGTAAGCCATCTCATGACTTGGGAGTTGTGCTGCCATAGCTGTGTTATGGCTGACAGAATGTCAAAGCCAACTCAGCTGTGTGAGTTAAGGACCGGATTATATTCAGTGGTTCAGTTACTCTGCATTTTAGCCTCAAATACAGAAAGGAAGGTAACAGTGATAGTAAGGAGTTAATTGACACATGACATCCTCTCTTCTTCTCTGTGTCTTTTATTTTTACATTATTTGAAATTTTTTGAGTGTCATATCTCTGTCTTGGGGTAACATCAAAGTTGCATGACTAAGTCTTTTTTTTTATAACACACCACCATTTTCTGTTTGGAAAAATTATAATAAACATGTTTCAAAAACAGTCTTCTACTTTTTTTTGCTCCAAATAACTACAAGGGATAATTTAGCAGAGGTATAAAGTACTTAATATTCTCCAATTTAAATTCCATGCAACAAGCACTGCATTCACTTGCAGTAATTTTATTAATTTCTTATATCCATGGTCACAATATTAAAAAATATCATTGGGTCAGACAATACTGTAATATAACTACAATTCCTTATCCTTCATGAGAAAAGTCTCAAATGTTTACCTGTTTTTTACTGACTAACACTTAAATCAAGGATGTTTGTATCTCTGTGTGGACATGCCCCAAACAAATGTACATGCCTCTTAATGGGCAAAGAGCAAACACAGCTTTACAGAAGGAGAAGGAAAAACAAGCAACATCTCATGCTGCTCAGATAATCTTTGGGAAAATTACAGGAAAGGATATTTAGTAAATTGAAGTTCATGTAAATGAGTCGTTGACACCACTACCTGCTGAACCAGGATTATCCCTATGTATGAAGCAAGCACAAGAATCATCAAAGCTTCCTCATCTCTTTCTGTGGTACCATTAAACTGTAGCAGTTTTGATTTATAATTAAAAGTCCTAATGTTCTCACATGAACAGCAAATTACTGGATGGAGCAATTCAGATTCTCAGAGGTCATAAAGGTTTTGTCCAGTTAAGCAAAAGAAGTAAATAGGTGGGGTAGCTTTTAAATAACATGACCAGCAGGTCTGCAAGGTGCCCAGCTGCTGCCAGGCATGGGCAAAGCTGGAAAACTTGGAGACACAATCCCTGCACACTGAGCCAGGCTCTGCCAGGACTGGCACCAGGAACCACTGAGCACTGGGGTCTGCCCTTAGCTTGAGACTTTTGGCAGAGGCTGTGTGTTCAGCCACCCAAGAGTTGTAGCCCCAAATCCTCTTGTGGAGGCTTGTGCTATTTTTCTTTCACATGACTTAACAGGATGTGCTATTGTGTTGGTGACAGTCAGAAATAACCTTTGCTTCATGTGATAGCAAGATCCTCACAGCTCCTGGGAAACCTGATCATATTGCCTTCCCATCCTGGAGAGATTTAAGACAAGCTCTCTCACCTCTACCTGATCAGGGCAGCCACTTCCCTAATCTCTGCTGAATTCAGTAGCCATGGGATGTTACAGAAGCCAGCTTGGGAAGCACCAAAACTCATTTGCTCACCTCCTGCTGCATGTTGAAACTACCAGCCTAACGGCTCATGTGCTCACTCCTCAGAAGGGCACAGGTTGGACAACTGCCCTCACACTGTGTTTTGAATGCCCCTTAGGCTTAGGCACCTGCCTGTCCAGTGTGGGAGAGCCACCCACAGGCTCAAGAACAGCACTGGAGACACTTTGGGAAAGGTCAAGTTGTAAAAGGAAGCACTGTGTGGACTTGGGTCCTGG
This sequence comes from Rhadina sibilatrix, assembly GCA_013400275.1. Classification (NCBI taxonomy): domain Eukaryota; kingdom Metazoa; phylum Chordata; class Aves; order Passeriformes; family Phylloscopidae; genus Rhadina; species Rhadina sibilatrix. Next base: position 119,543 of record VWYO01008047.1, read on the forward strand.
TACTGTTGGGTCTCCACTGAACAGAGACCACTCCACTACTGGGTGGTGTTTTGTGAGATGATTCAGGTCTGCCAAAGTCTTGGATTTTTAAATATTTACTTTGATCCAGTACTGAATTCCCAGATTTTTTGGCAATAAAAAATATGGTTAAACCACAGCTTCAGTCCATTTAAAGATAATATATGTGCCCAAATGACTTAGCAGTATAAATAACTTTAATAAATCCAGGCCCTCCTAAACTGATCTTGTTAGCCTATAACATCAGATCAAGTTTCATAATGATATGTAAACAGAATCACATTGAATTAAAACATCCCATTCATCTATAAGACAGAGCTTTCACATCTTCTGTCAAACCAACCTCTTCCCTAATATTACAAAACAATAAAAGGAATTGTATTCACACCTTCCCCAGCAGTAAAGTATTTGCCAGCTCTGTGCACAGGTTTTGTCAGACTGCAGCTGTTTTTTTCCAACAAGCCTAGTACTCTTCTCTTCTGCCAAGGGGCAAAATACAATCACATAGAAAAATGGTAAAACATTTTCTTACTCTTTTCATCTTCAGAAGGAACATCAAATTAGAGGAAGGATGAAAGATGTGAAGTTGCAGAAAGTCAACAGTTATACCTTTGCTATTTCATTCAGCTGTTAACTTGAGCAAACCTTGTAACCTTTACACATGTAATGCATTTATATTTTATCATGAATTCCACTGAAGAGTATGGCATGTTGCAGACGAGAGGTTCAAATAGATTGAGACTTTGAAAATATATAAAATATCAGATGTACTACTGTTAATGTAAGGCTTAATTTGTAAGGGAAAGAACAAATTTGTCAATGACTACAAATTACTTGCATGAAGAAATAAAAATCATTAGAAAAAAATCTGTTTTCTTCATGGCAAAAGACAAGTAAGGTTCCTAAAGTTGTGTGAGAGACAGGTCTGGGCACAGTTTCAGTGCTGATTAGGGAAGGACTTGCAGAGTTTCTCCTCCACTTTGCGATGACAGATTATACTGTGCATTTGTACCAAGGGGGATTTAGTCCTATTAGCCTTCTTCCCTCTGCCTCATAAATCATTTGCTGCTAGCAACAGATTTACTTAGCACATATCTCAGTGATTTAGTAAAGGTAATGAGCGACGAAAGGGTTTGATTTGCAGCCAATCCACACTACTGATATCTTTAAAGTGTTTCCAGCTTGGCCACAGTTGGAAGAGCACTTTTCACATTGGTTATCAGAACAAAGCTGAACTTCCTCAGCCAGCTCAGGTCCTATTGCTCATGAGCTTCCTTCAGAAAAGTCTTCAAGCTTTGCTTTGCAGCTTTCAAATTTGTATATAAGTGGATGTGAATAGGTAATTATATTGGTCCTGGCAAACCTTTTCATCCATTTTTGCTTTTTGATCATTAAATCAAGAGGAAAATGGCTTTTTGGGTCATATTTTCAAATGCCCTTACCTTATGTATTTATTTACATCATAAGAAAAATAAATCTATTCTGTTCAGATAATACCTAGTAGTCTTATGTACCTCATACATAAGCAAGGCACCTCATTCACCTTATTCACCTCTGGTAAAGCAGCCTTTGCAGTTGGGTCCTGTGAGTTTTCTCACACGGAAGTCCTGATTCCCTCTTAGATTTGCCTGAGACAGAGAAATTAGCTAATTTGAGGGGAATCTTTACCTGAAGTCTTCAAGGGACAGACCAAATTCTAGACATTTAGTTAATTCAAAGTATGAAATAGGTCTCACTGAATTGAGAGCAAGAGGAACAGCGCGGTGAACAAAAACAGCCAGTATGAACTTTCCAAGGACAAGTAATGCCTGGTTAGCATTCCTACAGGAGGCTCTGTGAGCAAGGGGAGAGCAGTGGACACCAGTTAGCTGAAGTTTAGGAAGACTTTTAACTTGCTTTTCAGTAATATCCTTATAGCCAAACTGTGGACATATGAACCAGATGTGTGGGCTGCCCAGATGTGTAGAAAATTATCTGAACAATGAGACTCAAGGTGTAGTGATCAGCGATTTGATGTCCAGGTGGTGACTCACCACTTGTGACTGGTTTTGCTTAGACGTTAATAAGGAGCACAATACTCTTGAGATTTTAAGCACCACTTAGGCCTAAGAACAGAATACAACCTAGGCAAGGTGGAGGGGGCACCAAAAAAGCCCAACACAAAGGAGGGCAGAACTGTGTTTCAGCAGAGTCTCGACAGGCTGGAAAAATGGACAAACCAAAAGCTCATGATGTTCATCAAAAACATGCCAAGTCCTATCCTTGGCATGGATCAGCCCTCTGCAGCTGTGCACTCTGGAGGTTACCTGGCTGGAAAGGAGCTTTGAAGAAAAGAATCTGGGCAACCCTGACGTACAACAGGTTTAGGATGGGACAGTGTGCCATTGGAGGATGGAAGAGCTGCACACAGAGCTGTACAAACAAGGAATTAGCAGGCAGATCAGGGAAGGTGATTATTCACCTTCATGTAACACTCCCCAGGCCACACCTGGAATACCCTGTCCAGCTTTGATTTTCCCAGTAGATATTGACGGACCAGGACAAAACAGAGAAAGTTCAGCAAAGGGCTACTAAATTGTTCAGCAAAGGGATACTAAGTTGCTCAAAGTCTGAAAGTTTGAGGGCCAGGAGATGGGGTAGTCAGGCCTAACTTCAATGACTGTGGAAAGGATATTGCATCAGACAACCTCCAGAGGTCCCTTCCAACTTAAACTATTTTACGACTCTAAGGCTGCAAGTAAAAAAAAAGCTCAGAGTTTTGTCTCACTACAAGTGATGTAAAAATGAAATGTAGTGAAAGAAAAAAAACATACTAACCAACAAACCAAAGAAAATCAGGCTTTCTAAAGAGAAATTTTTCATGAAACACAAAACTGTTTGCATTGTTGTATGATATCTGAGAAAAAACTTTCATTCAGAACTGGCAATGTAATGAATTTTATTCTCAGAGAGCAGTCACACTGAGTGAGCATGTGATGAAAACTGATGTGATGAAAGATGCTCCTCAGCAGATTTGCTTAGGAGTGTCCCAGCCCATACATATTCACAGCCCAGGTGCCCTCCCAGCATTGGCATCATTAGTATTTTTTTCCAAAAGTCAATCAGTGTTTATTCTGCTGTTTTCCAGTGTGACACTAAGAAAAATTCTTATATGCCTTCATTCACACTGCAATAAACTGTCCATATTGTCACATGGGGTATGTAAGTGATAAAACAAATAAAGCAGACAGTGAAACCAGACACACTGAATATCATTGTCCAATCAATCTTATTGTAACAACCTTGCAACTGCTATAGGTTTTGTTCATTGTTTCTCCTACCTCACCACTTTTACTGAACGTTCTAGTAATAGATAAAACAGGGATCTGAAATGTCATGGGGTTATCTGGCACCCTTCAGCTCGACATATCTGCCTGGGAATATGCCCTAACCAGAGGCTATCAATTTCTTCTGGCACACATGAGGAGGACACTCTCTGGTGATGTTATACAAACCTGAAAAAAATTATAACCCAGTGTAACTTTAAAACAGTATGTGAGAGCAAGACAGACTGTCTTGCTAAACAGAGCACTCAGTCAAGTGCAGAAATCCTGAATTGCAAACACAGTGAGGTCTTAAAGTGACAATCTCAGAAATCTTTGTCAGGTGCCCAGTTATGCTGCTGGCCCAATGTCTCCTGGATAAATCTAGTCAAGCCCTCAAAGAAGATACTTTGGGCTGCTTCTTCAGCTTGGAAATTGATTAAGTTCCAAGTACTTAGTGCTGTGGACACAACTGTAATGTTAGAAATTAGCAGAGCTGTAATTCTAAGCAACTAAGCAACTCTAGTAATTCTAAGCAATTCTAAGTAATTCTAAGCAATATTAAGGTCAAGGTAACTGCAGGGTTAAAAAAAAATAGATGACAATTAAATATAGAATTTCCAGACCATGATGCCATATGTTGTCATATAATTGTGTTTTAGTGCTACTTTGGGAATTTATGTCTTTTTTGGCACTATACAACTTAATGTTCAAGTTAATTTCATCATGGAAAGTGAATGGAAAAATCACTTTAAAAATGACATTTACATTTCTTGGAAAAAGGATTTAACAGTCATATAAGACATACTTTAAATAATTTCTTTGGGGATTTAAAGAAGGCTATACATACAGAGGGTCAGGGGGGAAGATTAGCAGCATGCATAGGCAGAAAACCAGCAGCCTTGCTCAATCAAATGCCTTCAAGAGAGCAACGTTTGGCTTTGCTTCCAGATGTGAAGCTGAATCCATAACCTTATTAGGAGCTAACCACATTTCAAGTTCCATTTGCAATGATCATGGATTAAGTTGATTACCTAAAATATTGCAGCAACTATGGGCTTAAACAGACATTTATGTGTCTATTAACATCATTATAATTAGCACTTTGTTCAGAGATTACAAAATAATTCTAAACTAAGCTATGAAAATCATTTACATAACTACAATCCTTGTCTAGTGCTGTGTGACATTCCTGAACAGTGAGTGGGTATAAGAAAGAGCTTATATAATTTGTTCTTTCATTCTTTTGGTGTATGCACATTTATACTTGGATATAGAAACATGTGTAATTTCTATACTCTAGACATTATAATGTTGATTATGTGGTAACTCTTTAACAATTTGTGGTGATCATAGCCTACAACGTCACATACTCATGTACTGCAATAAGCAGGGCTTAAAACCACCACAAATTTTAATTGGTTACATGCAAAAAAAAATAAAAAGGTCTTGATTTTAAAAGTCTGCATAATATTTAGGCAGCTCCTGACCACAGTTAGCTCCCTTGTTCTGGCATATGTTTAAATGTCCCATATCCCCAAAAGGAAGCTATAATTCTACTAAGTCATGCCTTAATGGTCATGAATCCATGACAGAATTTTGCCCTCTGTGTATGTGAGAGGAGGTTGCTGTTGGTGCTGCTGACATCTCCCTGCAAGCCCTGCTCTCTGGAGGGGGGATGATGTAGAGGACATGACAGCTCATGCCCAGAGTAACCCAGCCGTGTTTGCCTCAGCAGATCAGGTGGGATCATCTTCTGTCAGTGCCAAGAGTTCTGATTCCTCAGCAGCTTTTATGCCAGACCCACCATTTGTCTTGTGATGGAACCCTGGCCTGGACAGCACAGTCACATTGCCCACAAGCTCCTTGTTACTCACAAGCCATGACCCCTCTGAGCCAGGGTGCATGACTGGCACAGCAGCACAGCCACCACCCAGAGAGCTGCTGACCTGTGCCACCCCCTGCCTATAACCTGTGTCATCCTCAACCACCACTTGAACAGTCCTCCCTCTCCAAAAGTATTAAGCAGTTATAAGACAAATACACAAGTAAATGATTTTCAGTATACAGTCACATCCTTGATTTGAAACTTTCTCTTTTCCACCCTGAACCTGAGCCATGATAAACGAAGTCAAACCAAATATCACCTGGAAAAGGATAAACTGAGCTCTTACGAGCAGACACTAGTGCATGGATTGGGTTTTTTTTACACAGATTAAAATTTCTTAGTATATAAATAATGACTTCATCACATGATATTTGGAAAAAAAAAATATTTAAAGACCAGTCGGTGGAAGCTGAAATAACACATTTAAATTCAGAATGTTTAATTTTAATTCACTTATTCTATATGTTAATAATACATTCTTTGTATTCCTGAGGATTCTTTCCCTCCTTTTCCAGGTAAATCCACCAATCCTCTTTTTTGAACATGAGGCAGTGAGAGGAACAACTGCATCTCTTTCCAGGATGAGCCACATCCTTTGTGGCACTCACATAGCTTTTCTTCAAGATCAGGCAGACTTCTCTCCTTCACAGATATTTTTCAAGGAGCATCTTGGCATTACCTTGCTTTGAAGCCTGCCTAGGGCTAGAACAGCCATTATACTCCTAATTTATTTGCATTTATGACAGAGTTCATATCGCTTGTCTGTAACAGCTGTAAACAAGATACTTCCTTCAGAACTGAGATTTTGGGTTTCATGGTAATATCCTAAACCTCTTACCTGGGCCTTGGTATTTTCATCGCGTGGGAGCTGATTCTTGGTAACATATAATCCCTGAGCATGGAGAATATGCTTTTTTTTGAAATGCACTATAAAATACCAGTAATAACTGCCATATTTTTATGAATATAAGTATGTAGCAAAATTACATACAACACTATTAGCAATGTCAGTGGCTGACAAAAATGGCTAACTTGTGTCAGTCACAACTAAATGCAGAAATCAGCCTAAATCCAGTCTAGTAATGGAATTCCCTAGAACCCGACATTCAGTAGACACCAGCATCTTTTCAAAAGCATAATTTATTCAGATAACAAAATATTATCATTCATAGAGTCCTGCTCAGTGGCTTACTCTTACCACAAAGTGACTTGCAACTCACATGGGCAGCAGCAGCTCCCAAATATATTTCCACTGGCCATATACCACCCAGATATATTTTTTGCCTTACACCAGTTAGCTCACCATGGCCAGTGGCTCATCTCAGCTCTTCACAGATTGACACAGATATCTTATTGTTCCGTAGGATGGATGAAATCAAATATTTTGGGGGGTTTATACGATCACAACATCTACAACACATATGTTGAAAGAGAACTGCTAAGTACCCTCCTTACAGTTCCCTGGCTGAGCCCTGGGAAGGACTGTGAAATTCACTAAATATATTAAAATATGTTGCATATGTGATGCAGATCCATTTCAGAGTTACATTTTCTTTAACAATGTGAAGTCTAATCATTGCTACCAATTACATAAATGCATACAGTGAGGGCTACAGAGGGAAACACTAATGCTCAGAGTAGCCCTAAGAGTACAGGGTTAGAAAGAACCTCTGAGGTTTGATTCTCTTAATGACTTTGATCTAGAGGATAAAATGGAAATTATTCTGAAGTTCTGTTTCTTGTCAAATGCTCTGTGGGGCAGCTGATGAGGCTGTGAGCCATAGCTGTGATCACACCAAGCCTTGTACTCCTCTTCGTGTATCTTTCTTTGGTATTGTGACCAAGGCAAACAGATTCAATGGGATTCAAAGCAAGAGCAGTGATTTGTAGCCCAGATCTGAACATCAACATCAGTTGAGGAGGTTCATTAAAGATAAAATAATTTGAAAAGCTGTTACCCACTGCATCTGACAGTATAAAGCCACTTTAGAAAAGCAAGGATGAAAATTTTGTGGTAGCAGAAATTATTGCAGTTCTGAAAAGGTAGCTGATGCATGCAAAAAACCACAAATTACTCAGATCTCTGTGGAGATTGAATATTGACACCCTGTGCCCCTCCTTTGAAGATGGATAAGTCCATCAACAAAGAGCATGGAGATAGAACTGCATGAGGTCCACCAGAGTCTTATTTACCTTTCTGCTGTTTTGAGGCCAACAGCTATTGCCAGTGGGAAAGAACATGCAGTCTTTGCATGTTTGCATATGCATATGCAGTCTTTCTGTTGTAGGGTTTGGAGTTTTGTTTTTGTGTTTGGTTTGTTTTGGGGTTTTTTGGTTTTGTTTGTTTGTTTGTTTGGTTTGGTTTGTTTTGTTTTTTGGTTTTGGGTTTGTTTTTTTTTTTTTTGAGGGGAGTGAGGGGAATTAAGTCCTAGGAATTACAGAAAGGTAGTATCTGACATGGTATAGGACCTAATTTAGACTCCCTGGCTAGGAGGATGTCTCACCAGGTTCCTGGATGCCCTGTTGAACCAGGTCTTCTCTGCTCATGGAGTACCATGGTGTACTTGAGGACAGCAACATCCCCACTATGAGATGTTCAGCTGGAGTTTCACTACGATGCCATGGAACCTCCAATTTACATGATGACACCTGGCCTCTGGCATGAGACCCTTGGAGCCATCATGCACGTCAAACTAGATTGCACCAGATCTTAGCTCCTGCAGCTGAATCCAGCAACAGAGACACCGTGCTTTTCAGATTATTATTCAAAAATTATCAGAAACACAAATATTACATATACTGCCTGACTAAAATTGTATGACTCCATGAATAGCATTCAAACTGTTGGGACAAATTAACAGAAAGCTTTCTTCTCTACAGAAGGGTGAAGTGCAAATGTACTTGATGGTGAACAGGTTTAAGTGACCAACTTCATGTGGTTAACAGCTTCTGGTCTATTAAAAACGATGGCAGTATTAAAGAAAGTCATAAAATAAACATCTTCTCATCACGCTGTCATTATATTTGACTAGTATCATCCCCATGTGGAAAAGGTTGATGACAAAAGATTCATATTTTGGCCGAATAATTGAATGGAAATTATGGACTATGTTTGTGCTACATGAATGGTGTCCATTCTTTTCTTAAAGTAAAAAGGGAATCAAAGTTTATAATTTTTAGTCATTAGTTTAAAATCCTAAGCCAAGATGCTGTAATATGTAATGGTTGTTATGATGAGCATGATCATTAAGCTTCTGCTGATTACTTTGGCTTAGGAATTGATAGGAAATTCGATAACATATAATGTTACCTTTTTTTTTTTTTT
>VWYO01008047.1:128110-142372 GCA_013400275.1 Rhadina sibilatrix
TAATATTTTTTTTTTTTTTTTTTTTGTGTGTGAAGTATAATATTTTGCCAAGACCCACACTTTGCAGAGGTGTCAGTAGACCACTACAGTTTTCAATTCAAGGCTCATTTTCATTGAAAAAGAAATTGAGAAAACAATCTTTTTCAATTTAAAAATGAGTGTTTCAACAGAACTCCTTTTCAAAATGCTTGCATGGTTTCTTTTCTATTCTAACCCAGAATAAAAACAAATTTTGAAACATCAATGTTTTATATACTGGAACTGCTACCCACTGACCAACTCCACTTCTTTATTGAATCCTTGTGTTCCACATAATGAGAAAGCACTTTGTACTGTTTGTTCCCAAGTCAGACATGACAGAAAATCTGACTGTTTCAATTATTTATTTCTTTATATGCATTTTCTGTGGAGCTCATAGATGGGAGAAATTCTTCTGTGGATTGGATTACCAAAATACAGTTTTAGTATTTTCAAAAAAAAAAAAAAAAAAAAAAAAAAAAAAAAAAAAAAAAAAAAAAAAAAAAAAAAAAAAAAAACCCCCCCCCCCCCCAAAAAAAAAAAAAAAAAAAAAAAAAAAAAAAAAAAAAAAAAAAAAAAAAAACCTAACAATTACAAAAAAACCTCCCCTCCCCCCAAAAAAATAAAAACTGAAAAAGAAAATAGACAATCAAAGGTAGAATTAATTAAAATTTGCCTCATTTAGTAGTCTTTTTATTTCTGCATTCAGACTTTAGCATGGTGAAAATAGGGTTAAAAAACTAGTTTAAAATTGTGTATAGATACAATTAAACTTACATAAAATCAATGTGTGGAGTTTTAAAAATGTTTCAGTTCTTCTAGAATGTCTAAAAAGTCCCACTTAAAATCAAAATTTAAACATAGCTCTTTATAATATGCACATAAAACGGCATATTCATATTATCAAACTGCATCTCACCACTTGGGGTTTTGTTTTAAAGATCTCTAGTTTGTGGACAGTTTAATAAACAAAGATTAGGAAATCCTAATTACGTCTGTATGTCATTTATGAAGTCAGTAGATTTACTTGTATAATGTTCATCCTAATCATGTGAATTTCATTCTGTCCAAAGTATTACGCTCATTTATATAACCACCCCATTCATTTCCTGTTTCTGTATTCAGTGTAGAAATAATGAAGCTCTTGAGACTGCTCAGCTTGGACTCTTTCTTGTGATTGCAAATGAATGGATTTGGTTATGTAGATTTTCCTCATGCATATTTGCAGACAATTATAGCTCAGCTCTATACTCATTTTACGGAGAGAACTTCTTGTAGATAAGTGACACAATTAATTATCTGTATCATCATTTTTATCATCTTATTTGGGTAAGAACAATAGCAGCAAGAAGATTCTAAATTTCTTTTATTTTAACTTTCTTTAGGAATTAGGATAACTATGAATTTTGTAGAATCAAGGATTCTACAATGGGGACTTTAGACCAACAGGAATTAAAAAGAAATAAAATGCATCTTGTGAGCATTAGGTACTAGGATCAGATAAAAATATAATTGCACTAGTATAATTAATAACAGTGTCATAAACTAAAACAATGAAGATGACACTTAACTGAAAAAATCTGTTTCAAGTTTTTAAAATCCACTAGAATATATTCCATTAAGATATTAACCTCTGAAGCTCTCTGAAGTGAAATTACATTATTCTAATGCATTGCTTACTTTATGAGAAAATATATAACTTTAGCTAACTGTTCAAAAATTTAAATTCAATGAAATGTTCACTTTCATTTTATATTCCATTTGTTTCATTCATTGTGTATGTGTTGTTTAATATGTTTACAGTAAAAAAGGAAGTGTGTACTCTAGTGAATCATGGTCAAAATTGAAATTGCAGGTGTTTCTAGGATGCAGAATTTCTGTAAGCAGAATAATGTAGCCCCACTAAAATGCCTTTTTCTTTTTTTTTCAGGTTTGGTTGGACAATTCTTTCCCATATTTCCAAAATAAATTAACATATCTTATGAAATCATATTTCCATAATGTTTTGTCATCTGGGAAACAGAAGGGCTGGGCTTATTTGAATAAATATAGGTCTCTCATTTCCCTAATTACTAGCTAATGTTGTCCTCCTTCCATCATTAAAAATTCATTTTTGAAATCCTAATTAGGTGACTAACAAATACAATATTTTGTACTTAGTAAAGGAAATAACTACATGATTTCATACATTTTATGCCATTGTGCTCTATGAACATCTTATGATCTTATGCTTCCCCATGCAGGAATTAAAGTCTTCTTCACAGCTATACGTGTGAACAAAGGGCAGAACACTGCAGAACTGTTGTGTGTGTGATGTTTTATGGGCTAAACTTACAGCCAAAAAATTGTTCAAAATGTTTTTCATAATGACTTTTTTCTGAAAAAGAAGGAACAAAAAAGAGCCAGGGAAGGCCATGGCAATAAGGGCCTTCTGCAACAAAAGACCAAATATTTGAGAAAAAGTACCAGCAAGATGAATTGTTACTGAAAAAAAATATATTTCTAATGAGTTGGTTACTAGCAGGTACTGTGATTGTACGTTTTCTTCTTTTTTGTAAGAACTGTCAATGAAATTCATACATGCAAGGAGGGTCATGATGTGTAAACACTACTCAAGTACTGGTCAAGAGCTGCTGCAGAAAGCTTCTGTTCTAATGATAGAAAGGAAATGCATTGGTGTGCATAATCTGAAATGCTGCTTCTCACTAGGGAAGAGCTGAAGACATGAGTGCTAATAGGCACTTTTATTTCCCTTCTGTGGTTTGCAGAACAAAAAATGCTGAGGTTGGTACTGGGAATAAGGTTCTGAACTCTCGTTCAAGTCACATAAAAGACATTAAAGATTGAGAACAGATGAAAGTTTTTAAGATGTATTAAACTTTCTTTCTTAAAATAGGGAATAATAGGGTTGTTTTAGGGGACTATCTTTATTGTAGGCATTAAATTATTTGAACCTTCAGGAAGTGACTCTGTATATTCAGTTTCTGTAGAAAGTAATCTAAGTGCCTGTACTGATAACTCAGGTCTTAGATATTCTTTAGAAAATTACTGATCTGCAAATGAATATATTATTTTAGGAAATGTACACATGTACGTGAGTACATTAGAAGTTTTCCTTCTGCAAACTGACACCGAGGCAATAAAAGAGAATAAAAATATATTCAGTATATTAAGATTAAAAAATGAGCAATAATACCATCCAAGAAGGAAAAGAATTTATATCTCATATCTTATGAACCACTTTTCAGAAGGAAAACAGCTGAAAGAGGTAACACACATCCCTACACAGGCAGCATGGGAGGTCTTGGTAGGGCAAGGTCTAGCCTGTCATGTCACAGCCATGCTTATTAAGCTCTCTTTCTCCAGGAAACCAACAAATGCAGAAATGCAGAAGCCCTCTCAGGTGAAAGCCACTCCCTGGGATGTGCCTGGACAGAACCAATTTGCTGGGACCTGGCACATCATCAGGCTGTGGCGCTGAGCAGTATGGAGAACATGAAGCTGAAGATAATGGGATAGTTGAAACTTTTTCCCCACATGACCCTCCCCGGTAAGCAGGCCCAGAAGGAGTCTAAAAGGATCCCTAATGCAATTAAATATCAAATTCTGAGATTTCATTTTCCCACACTACTGGCATAGGTGAAAAATTAGGTGGATAAGCTGGCCAATATTAAAATTTCCAAATCTATGGAAGTATACATATAATAAGACACTATGGTTAAGTTCACCAGGGCCTTCTGGAATGACTGCCAGCAGGTCCTTTATACATTATTTATAGAGAAATTAACTACTGCAACAATAAAAGAGACCAAAAGAAAGCAATCTGCTTAGAAATAAAAAGCAAAATAATGTCACTGATGTCAAGGAATGCTCAGAATGGTCCTCTGCTTCTTGCAAAAAGAGCTGATATCTGTGTCCTACCACCAACAAATTCCTGAGCTCAGTTTGAAGGATAGCAACAAACACCTGATCAGAAAAGCTGTTTCAATCAAACATGGTTTGATATACCCCTCTAACTCACTTACAGAGAAGGGACAGTTAATGAATAGAGTGAGAGGTTATTTAGGTTTATGTCTTCGTTTGGCAAAGATTTCTCAAGCTACTTCCAACCTGTGCTGGTAAATCTTCTCCAAGTGATACAAAATCCCAGTTTATGTACACCTGGTCAATTTGTGCAGTTAATTTGTGCAGTTCTGTGCCCAGCCAAATAAATTCAGGTGGAATATTCAAAGATTATCTACCCTTTAAACAACAAGCACAGAAACACAAGACAATACCTATACTATTTCAAATCAAATGTGGTTTCCATTGGGACAGATTAGGTTTCTCTACACTTCTCAAACAGATGCATCCAGAGGGAGTGAGAGTAGGTGGGTTTCACTTGCAAACATCTCTCAGATTGGAGAGGCAGCCACCCTCTGTGGTCTACTGAACAAAACAGATGCTTCTACCCCACAATTCACTTTTCCTATTTCAGATTACTCATTTTAATATTAATTTTTTTTTTTTCCCAAATTAAAGTGCCTGATTTCTGGCAGAGTATAATCTAAACAGCTTTAGAGGTACACAACTTTCCTGGAAATTACCAGCATATGGGAAACTACCCCTCCTTCTCCATCTTTTCAGAGTTTGTTGAGGGTTAATAAAGGTTTTTGAAGAAGGTAACAGACATGAATCTCAAAGAGACATGCTATGATGAGGAATAATTTCAAGAACTTCTCTGACTGTGGAAGAGAAAGGGCTTACTTTATTTCAGTTATCATTGACTCAGCAAAGGTAGAGACTTTTGATCTCAGCAGAAAGAAATCCCTCACTAACATAAAGGGAAGCCAACAAGCTGTGCCTGAAAGCAGATGCAGGTTACTGGAAGATATTGTTGTAGGACCCCATGAACAAAAAAAGTTATTGAGGTTGTCTTATTGCCTCACACCCAAACTTATGCAAGCATTTCATTGCTCTGTATTTTTGCCTAGTTGCTGGCTCCTTTTTCGTGGCTCATTTGGACACCAGCACACAGCACTGTGGTCTATCAGCAGGGCCTCCTGGCTCAGGCTGTGCAGACACAGCTCTGTGGTGGCCAGCCCACGGCAAGCAGAGCCACACCGTGCTTCCATGGAGCCACTGGACACACAGATGTGGTCTCTGCTGGCCAAAAGAGTCGTGGCACCACACAGCTTTCCTGCAGGCTTTTTGTGGCCTGTTTTGAGAAATCTGCAGTGATTTTCAGAGTTGCAATGCAGTATAAAACCAAGTGAGTTTCATACAGTTTCAAGTTTCACTGCTAACCCTCTAGGCAGCTCCCAGAGTAAGTGTAGGCAAGCATTTCATGACCTTAATTTCTCATAGGGTTGACTCATTATTCTACCTCCTGAAGTCAGCTCTTGATTTCTTAATATATTTACCTTTCATCTTCTGCTCACAGCTGTCATATTGGTTAGAAGATACTCCTGCTATTAACATCAGGAGTAGTAGCCTTCCCTTTTTCAAGACAACTGGGAAATTTAGGGCAATGATCAGAGTTATCACAGGAATGTGCCATATTTAGCATAGTTCCTGGACATATACAAAAATAAGTAAATATCTTTCAATCCACTATAAAAAATCTGCTTATATGTGGATTGCTACATGTGCTTCCTAGCACATATATTCATCATGGCTACAACTACACCAGATTTGCTCACCCTGGGCCTTTCATTTTGCTCCTTTCACCTGAGGCATGTGGAACCACAGACTCAGCTGCAGCAGGACACCAGCATCTTTCCAGTGCCTGCATCACAGAGGACTGGTCAGAAGATAGGGGTAGCCCTCTTACGTTCTTGTTTATGTCCTATCCCCATTGTAAGACCACTCATATCACCTAACTCCCCACCTTTCCTACCAAAAAGCTTTACCTTTTCTTACAGCTTAAGTGACTCAGTGTAGTGAAAGCACTGAAGAGCCATAGCTCCCCACACACCAGACTCTGCACCAAGCAAAAGGAAAAGATGACCACCCAGAAAGATTTACAGTGACATTAGGTCTCCTTGACAGCTTAATTCAGAAAATAATAGAATCACAATGGCCAACTGTCTCTTCTGTTAACAGATCAAGAGCCTGAAAAAAAATGCAAATTGTGTCCAATTATTTTGTAGGTTTTAATTGTCCTTTTTGAGAAGAAGAATATCATCAGCAACACCAAAATAACAGATGGTGGATTACCAGATCAGTTACTGGTATTCTCAGTTCAGTAGCTCTGACTAAAGAGGACAAGGGTCTTGAAATTCTTCGCACTACTTATCCCTAAGTGTCTAATTGTACAAGATCTTTAGTTCCCTGAAAGCAGACTCGTATTTCAGTACTTCCTCATAATGGTAGATGTGGCATTGCAGAAAAGTTGCTAAGAAATCTTCTTGTGAAGTTGAGCAATGATGTTACCATAAGAAGTAAATGTGTCATTTAGCAAGAGGGAACACACGTTTTTATACTAATTGCCACAGCCATTACTGAAGTGATTTTTCTACTTTGTAAAGCCTGCATTATTTTCAGTTTCAATTTAAGTTCAACACTATAACCAGTTGTGATTAAGGTGTCTAGAGAAGGACTTTGGCACCAAATATTTCACTTTGTGCTTCAAACTCTTTCTTACTTCTTTAAAACTAGTGAAAATTTTATTTCATGCATTGCAGGAATTATTAGCAATTAAACTAAACAGGCAGCAAACCAATTTCAACAATGCAGTGTCCGGAACATGTATGTCCTCAAATACATCAAGAAGATTACATGAGTGGAGTGGGGAATGGTCATTCACTGGAAATAGGTGGAAAGAGTCTTTCTTGAGGAAAAAAAAGCCTCAGAAAGCCTTGAGAAAGGCCTGAGAGATAACAGTAAGTATACACCTGTTGTAACCCTCTGGGAATGGTACACCCCAAGAAAAGCCCCGAATGCCTGATCATATGGTCTGACTCTACTTTCACCCCCTATCTCTGGCCAATTGGCTCAGTGCCAGCTTATCAGTCCTGGACAGACAACCTAGATAAACCCATGCTCTTCCTTATTCAGCCTCTTTGGCCTTGGGAACCCTTCAAGAATAAAGCTTTGGAATAATCCTGAGGTAAGGAGCCTCTTTTGGATCTCTTCTCCCTATCCTGAGGTCTCCCTCACCCAAAGTCCCCCAGAGACTGAGCTAGCAACCCAAAAGGGGGTCAGAGGGGAGGCGAAACTTCATACACGGGGAGATTTTCCAGACAAAGTATTTATTCTAAAATGGGATGAAAAGATTCAGAGATGGTAAAGCAATGACGAAGTAGAAGTTGAAAGGAACAGATTATAAACTCTCATGCAAAGCCCTGAAACACGCAACATTTTCTGGGATAAAAGACTTCTGCTACTGAAAAAAGTAACATTCATTTTGAAGAATAAGAATGACCAGTGTTTTATTGAGCTATAAAACTTCCTGAGACAGAATAAAATTGCTTAGTATTATATATATATTTTTAACCCTAAGTAGATGTAGGTGAGACTTTGAAGTATGATGTGCTATACAGTCCATGACCCAAAACATTAGATAAGAAGGAGGAGTTTTTTCTTGTGGGGCAGTCCATAAATTCCTCTATCATTTATTCACTTTTCTAATTGCCCTATAAACTCAAGAACTCTAATGGCTTAGTCATGAATCATTATTCTTTGATTATGTTTTTGTAGTTATAGTGAATGAGCTATGAATGGGTTATAAGTCTCATTGAGATGCAGAATTGGAAATTATTAAGTGATGTTTTATCTTTTTTTCTTATTCTTTTTCTAGATATATTGATCCATTTTATAACAATATTAAAACACTCTGAGGCTTGCATTACCATCAACTGCCTGACAACAATTTGCTTCTCACTTTCTATCTTACAAAAAGAAAATATTTTGCCAAGATCACAGTGAATTCTTGGGTTTCTGTCTCTGTGGAAGTGCCACACATTTTGTAGCATGCCATTCAAAGTGAGTTCCACATAGTTACAAATTTCATTCAAGTTAAACATGGTCTTTTTTCCCCAGAGTTTGGTCTAGGAAGCAAATTTAAGAAATCTTCTTGTTAGCAAACAGAATTTAATGAAAAATCCAAGGACATTCAAGTCATGAATATGAGACCGTTTATACATAACTTGGATGTGTAACATGTTTTAGGGTGTTTTGTATACCAGTGACAGATGAAAAGCTGCACTAGCTTTTCTGACTTGTCTGAACTGAGGGAAACCAGAATCTTAAATTTAAGGTGGCTCTGAAGTGAAGGTAAAAAAAGGGAGAGAGAAAAAATAATGTAATGAAAATCTACATCTGACAACGTGTTGTAGTAAACTTGGCCAACATGTTTGAGATAGTAAAACAATATGTGGAACAAATTTCTTGTTACCATAAAAACTCAGGATGAGTATTCCTACTTTTAGTTTCATCTCATTTTGGAAAATCCTGGATTTACATCAATTTGGATTTTGAGATATGAAAATTATCTGCATGTCTTCAGTGTATTTATCTTTTTATAGACTTTTTGATTTTGCTTCCAATTTTTCAATATTTTCAGCACCAGCCATTTCTAATATTGGCAAGATTAACAGTACCACAAGTGCAAGAAACTGGAAAATCAATAGAGAAAACAAATCCTATGCAAACCCCAAATTAAGGTATTGATTAAACATCAACAAACCCAAAATTCCTCCCGCCATCTGTGTTGTAGCTCCTTAATCCCAGCCATTGTGGCGAGAAAGAAAGACATTAAATAAAAATGTGGTTTGCCTTCCAGAGCAAGGATGCATAATCTTTCATTTGGTAGATGTAAGGAAAAAGCACCATCAAATGTGTGCTAAAAGGAAACCTTTTAAAGACAAGTAATTCACCAAAACAGTATGCATGTTTGGGTTGGGTCATGTGTATCTAGGTGTGGGTGATAGGAAAATACAATGAGCTTTCAATTCCAACACCAACTTCCCAGAATCTAAATGAACACTGATATTTATAATATGCATAATGATTTAATGTGCTGGAAGAAATCACTGTTACCTGTGATTGTTTCTCTCACCAGGCAGTAGCTGGGTAACAGCAGGCCAGCAACAAGAAAGAAAAATCCCAGATTTACATAACAGGCCACTTTGATTTCTTTTGTATTTTATCTGCAGGAGATTTGTTATAAAATTACTCAGCTGCTGTCTTCACTAACAAGCTGTGCCACTGCGTATCTGTCCTATGACCTGTAGGCCTCTTAAATGCGTACGTGTGACAGTGGCAGTTTTGCTCCTCACTCTGGAAATTGTACATTTTGTGTTGGGAGCAGGAGGTTCACATTTCCCGAGGATTGCAGTGCTGGGATTTTCTGGCAGTGTCGCTCATGGTGCTGCTCCCAGTGATGGTGCAGAGTCCTGAGGAGCAGGAGCAACAGTGTGGAGCCCTCATGTGCTCGGGACACTGCAGATGCCACGCTGGCAGCAGGGACCAGGGGAGTTCTGTGCCCACAGCATTTCAACTGCAAGCCCAGGGATCAAGACTGCAAGGGACTTGCTGAGGATTACAAGGCATATCTAAGATCCTGCTCAACCCACCTCCACACAGAAACATCGATGGGAGATCAGGAATATCTTAATACTAACTCATTTGTTTTTTTACATGTCATCATTCATAGCTATGCCTTAACTGCTGTCATATGCTAATCAAGTTCAAATGAGCTCTGCCAGATAAGTACTGTTTAACACAAAAATGGCTCAGGTTTGGGGGGTTTTTTTGGTTTTTGTTTTTTATTTTTTTCTTGGTTTTGTGGGTTTTTTCTGTTTGTTTCTTTGGTGTATTTGGTTGGTTGGTTGGTTTGCTTTGGTGTTTTCAGTTTGTTTGGTTGGTTGGTTGGTTTTGTGGAAGTGTTTTTTTGTTTTTGTTTTTTTTATAAATAAAATCCTATGTAATAAATTGAAATCATCTTATATTAAGACACTGCAGCCCAGGTCAAAGCCATCACTATAACCTGGTTATAAGGTATTTTATAGTTCAGGTCTCATCAGGCAGGAGCCAGATGTTCTCTTTCTAATGGTAGATTCAGAAGTAAACTCTCATAGTGGAAGGACACTTTGGCTCAGTTGTGGCTCTGCATATAAAAACAGCCATCAGCAGTTGGATTTCACTGGCACTCATTGGGAAGCTGCTCTTTGCTGGCTGAGTTGGGGTAAGTATGAATGTGGATTCTCCCTGCCCCAGGCTGGGGTGAAGTAATTCCAATTAGCTCAGCCTTCATGAAAGAATGCCAAGCTCATATAAATTCCTATGCATTGCCACAGGCAAGTAGCATACATGTGGGCATTGCCCTGACACAGTTGATGTGCAAGAATGTGTTTGAGTCCCTTCTCTAAAGAACCAAATTGCTATTATAATAGTTTTTTAATGATGTTTAATTTTTCCTATAAAGAAAAGTGCTTTACCAGATCAATCTGATCCAGTTCCTCTTCCTGCTTGTTACGAAACCATCAGGAGCTTTACAGGAATAGTATCAGGGGCCTAGATGCCATTTAATTGGATTGCCATTTAACTTGACAACCATTTAACTTGACTGTAAGCTAAGCACTTAGCCATTTTCATCAAGGTCAGTTAAAGCTGAGTATTTTGTTCTCAAGACCATAAAGAATGAGCTCTCTGCTTCTGAGGGGCTGATATGTTATTGTTTTGTTCACAGCATCTGGGATTAGTAACATGAGGCAAAAATGGTTTTTATTTAAAAATGATACTCTAGCTAAACATGGGTGGGAAAGGTCAAATGATCATACAACACAAATATGAACAGTTTTTCAACTGCAATCTTTTTTGTGAGCAAACGGGAAACAAACTTTTTTTCAGACCGAATGCTGGATGGAATGGATCACCCTTGGGAATACATTAATACTTGTAACAGCTCTACTGCTGGATCTAACTTTGTGAAACAGAGTCAATGATAAAAATGGGGAATATCAAACATCTGCATTTCATTATGATTAGCACTAGAATAAAAAGGAATTTTATTTAATCTCTCAAAGCATTTCATCATTGTGAATAAAGGAGGTTAGGAAGTTCACCACAGTTTTGCACAAAGCTCTTAACACAGGCAATTGAACAAGAAATGTAAAACAAAGCTGGCAATCTACATAAGCATGACAACGCATGAAAATAAATCTTTGCCCACGTATTTAAAAATAATTTAATATTTCTGTCAAATACATCAAAAAGATCACAAAGATAGCTATCAACCAAACTTTAATCTGTAGAGTTCCTCCCTTTCCACTTTCTCATTGATTTAAGGGTTGTTGGGAAACTGAGTTTTCTTCTTGGGTCACTGCCCTGTGTGTACAGAGAGGCTCAACATCTACTTTGCAAACACTTAATGTAAGTGACTCCTTCTGATGAGTGGGAAGATTGTAAATTAGAATATCTCATGTCTCACTAAGATGGTACGGTTGTATATAGAAACAGAAGTCCACAGAAAGAGCTTTGACATTAATTCATTTTCCTGGAATTCCTAACTTTTTAATGCCTTTTACTTATAGTGAGGAAATTAGGAAAGAGGCGAGACAGAGTGGGAGGAAGAATGCATGCCGAGCTCCATACAGACCAAGGAACAGAATAAAATTTTGGAAAATGCATGTCATTCTTCTTTGAAGAATGTCATCTTTAATATCTTCTTCACAACTTCTGGAACTTCTGACACTTTACAGTTACTTGATGATTACAGGAACATTTACTTGTAGGCTCTTAAATGGCCTTGCCTTTTCCATTTTATCTTCTTCATCTTCAGTAGTTTCATGCATCATGTGGGCTCTGCTACAAGCCAAAGAATGAGCATGGCTTTGTCCCAAACCCATCATTGAAATTCCTGAACCAAAGGGTTGGCTGTTTGGCAGGTCTACACTGTCTCTCTCCTAGGCAGCAGCAACCAACACTGCCTTCTCTCCAGAGACAAAGATCTCACTTTCTAAAAGAGGAGTGTGTATCTCCTGAATGCAGCACCATTTTTGCATTGGCTCCAAATGCACTAACATTTTCTGGATCAAAGGCAAGTACAATTTCCCTTTAATAGTATTGTGCAAAAAGCATGACCATCCAAACTCAACAGCAAAAACATGGATTCCCGAAGTGTCTGGACTGGTTCCTAACTTTCTGGTAATATTTTTTAGCATAGGACATCTGCTCCTATTTGTGCATTTCCTCCGCTACTAAAGATAAAATTTGAATATAGAGATTTTGGTGTTAAATCATAAACACAGATGTGCTTTAACTGCCACAGCTCTTTTAATGGTAATGCTTCAGAGAGGGAAGTTGGGAGCAACTGGAAAGGATCAGCTTCCCACTGCGAGTTTAATTTTGAGGTTTTGAACTTCCAATATATCAGAAGACAGTGCCAGCTGCTGAAATATGCTGTTAAGTTTCTTAGCAGAGCTTCTAATTTTGTCGCAGTAATTATTTTCAAGGTATTTTCCAAATGTGCCACTTTGGGAATCTGTATCTATGAACCCATTTCTGGGAAGATCTTTCACAAATTCCACACACAAGCAGTAAAAACTGTAAAATGTGCTAAATTGCACTAGCTCTCCCCCTTTATACAAAAAAAAAGCAGGTTGGATCCCAAATGATTGCACCATATGCTCCCCCTTTCCAGACCTTCTCTTGCTCATAGGTAATATATGACCCTAAAAAGTTACATAAGATGATACCTTTTGAAGTCATATGCCTCAGTTTGTCATTTTAATAGAATTTACCAGTTCAAAGTCTATAGATATAACAGATTTTCCTCAAATTTCAGATGCTCTCTGAAAATCTGCTTTTCTTAAGCATTTAAAGTAAACACCTCAGAGACAAGTTTTGAAAAATGTGGAACCCACGAACATTTAGTGTTTGGTCTTGGAATCTACAAATTAGCATGAGGTTTTAAAATTAGTCGATAGGAACCTAACTTTCTAGCATGGAAGGAGAGTTCATCAAATCTGACTTCCTGCTTGTGGATGAGAGGCTGGACATGACCTGACAATGTGCACCCACAGCCCAGGGAGCCAACTGCATCCTGAGCTACATCCAGGGCAGCGTGGGCAGTAGGATTCTGCCCCTCTTCTCTGCCCACATGAGACCACACCTCTAGGGGCTCTGTAGGGGCACCTGTAGCAGCTGCATCCAGCTCTGTCGCCCTCAGCACAGGATATGGACCTCTTGGAGCAAGGGCAGAGGAAGGCCCAGAATATGAGAAGGCTGGAGCACTTCTATGAGGACAGGTTAAGAAAGCTGAGGTTGTTCAGCCTGAAGAAAAGAAGGCTCCAGGTACCTAAAAGGTACATAAAGGCTCACAGAAAAGCCAAAGAGGGACTTTTTACAGAGGCATGTAATAATAGGACAAGGAGGAGTGGCTTTAAACTGAAAGAGGGTGGATTTAGATTGGATATTAAGAGGAAATTCTTTAAGGAGAGGGTGATAAGGCAGTGGAACTGATTGCCTAGGTAGGCTGTGGATGTCTCATCCCTGTAAGTATTCAGGGCCTTGTTGGATGACATTGAGCACGCTGGTCTAGCAGAAGGTGTCCCTGCCTGTGGTGGGGGAATAGGAACTAGATGATCTTTTAAGTTCCTCCCAACCCAAACCACTCTATACTCCATGAATAGTCCTACTCAAGGTCATGCAAGCATGACTGAACTGCCATTTGAAAATTTCCAGATTCCAGAAATCAAAACAACTTCCATCTTTTAAAAACATTTAAAGCTTCTAAAGACTAAAGCATAAGAAACTGAATTCCCAGACCACATCTACAAGGCCGTTGAAATGCTAATTTGTTAATTTGGGATCACTGGATTCTGGGACAATCCAGGTTGTTGGTGCTTAGTTGCACAACGACCATGCCAACATTTCCAAAATACTGCAAGAAATATGTCCAATTCAATTGTCTAAATAAACAGACCGCCTGCTTTCCACTGGAGTTCCATAGGAGTCTGAAAACATTCCCATGAAATGATTCAATTTTCACCAATAAATGTTAATGTAATTGGAAAGAAAAATACTATGGTAAAAAATCCCCCAATTTTCATGTTTTCAAACACATTTTTTGCTTCTTTTTTTTCAAAAATAAAATCTCCTTATTATGAAACACCACAAAACAACAAGTGGTAAACCAGAAAGTAGTGATTGCCCTCAAAAACTCTCCCAGTTCAATGAAAAAACCAATTCACATCTTAACCGCTCACTTATCTCCTCTGAATAAACAGAAAAAAAAAAAAAAAAAAAAAAAAAAAAAAA
>VWYO01008047.1:142753-169943 GCA_013400275.1 Rhadina sibilatrix
CAAACCAAACTCAGTATGGGGTGCACCAAAAAGGCAAGGGCCAGAGGCTTACAGTAATTTGTATAGGGTAGGATAAGGGCAGGCAACCAATTGGGAGAGAGAATTAGGAATATGCAAATTGTTGCAGCAAAAAGTAACAAATGATAACAAGGGGAACAGAGAACTTTCTAGTCTAATCTACATGGGAAGCTCCTATGAGGCCTTGTGGGTGAGATTTCCCTCATCCTAACTAGGGGGATTTTTGCCCATGGCCTTAGCTTGAGGCTTTCTTCAACCCCAACAAGAGGTGAAATGGAAATCCAGGAGATGTGAATGCATGTTAACATGCCTCTGATTGAGAAAATAATCTGTATCTCTTGCAAAAAAGCAGGATTCACAAGCCATATTAGAGTTCATGGTATAACACATACTAAATATAGTCAGGCTATGTAAAGTGGAGCAATAAGGTTCTTTGTCACTTTTTCAGGAGCTGTACAGAAGAAAGGCCAGATACTTTCAATTCAGAACAATGTGAGTCATTTGTTACTGGAAGACCCACTTAATACAAACAAGATCTTGCAGAAACCGGGAAGGAGTGAGAATGTTACTGAAAGAATCAAAGCATCTGTCCTCTGTGAGGGTCTCCTGAAAAGACTTCACAAGTACTGAGTCATTTTCAAGGCTGAATCTCTTCTCAAGAGGCAAGGATATTAACACTTACCGGCGTGTGTGGGGCAATACAGAGGTTTGGTGTTGGTTTGCCAGTGAAATAGCACACCTGCAGGGAAAGCCTAAGCCTAAGATCAGTAAGTGAGCTGGGCTTCAGTTACATCAGTGACTCTGTAACAAGGCGATTTTTTTTGCACTCTGAATACATTACCAAGGAATCAACTTCCCTCTCGGCTCTATCACAAGTCAATCCAGCATCTTCTTGCTGTCGTGCTGCTGAATACCACAGGTCAATATACCATAACTGGACCCTCTCTCCTGTCCTGTACACAACTGTGGAATAGATCAACCTTTCTTCCAAATGAATCCTGACTGTGGAGTTCCTCCATAACATTTTGAAGCTGGGTGGAATAATCAGGGTGTTCCTGGATCTGCACAAAGGGAATATTCTAGGAAAAGAGTATTATACTAATTTTTAAGAAATGGAAAAGAGAAAGACAAAGAAACCAAAGACAAATAGAAGGGAAAAAGAGTGGAGGGAAAAAAAACCCAAACAAACTAGCAAACAAACAAACAAAAAAAACCACCCCACCAATAAACCCAAATACCAGAAAGGAAAAGGAAAAGGAAAAGAGGGGAAAGAGGAAAATAAAGAGGAAAATAAAGAGGAAAAGAGGAAAATAAAGAGGAAAAGAGGAAAAGAAGAAATGAGGAAAAGGAAAAGGGAAAAAGAGAAAGAAGAAAAGGATAAGCAGAAAAATGTGTTTATCATTAGTTAAAAAAACAAGAACAATTATATAAAATTATTTAATTTTTAATTTTTTTATTATTTATTAGACCAAGGAATGGAATAGTTGATCTCACTCTTACGCCAATATTGTTTTCCTCCTTAGTCTGCTGGAGACAAAACTGCCAGTCAAGCATGTCCCTTTTATCCTCCTGCAAGTAACACAAGTCAGATAAGACATGGATGGCCAGTGCAGGAGAGACATTAGCACCAACTTTTCCTTCAGTTGTACCTATTTTTAGTAAGTGAGCAAAACAGACAAGCAAGGCTTTCAAAAAGAGGACTGATGTGAGAAAAAATTAAGGAGCAGCACTTTTAATGATGTGGCCTTTGCTTGCCATAATAAATGGAATGTAGTGAAGATCTAGTACCAGTCCCAGCATCCCAACAAAAGTGGTTCATAAGGTCATGCCTGCACAAGTGGAGATGTCTCAGATTATTCCTCTCCTGTGGTGGCTGAATTAGAGCATCTTCCTTTAAAAGAGCTGCATACCAAAAGCAGCTGTTTGGGAGGCAGGCCTGTTTCTGTGGGCTCCTGCCCCAGAGGCAGCCCAACAGGGTGTGAGTGATATTGCTGGGTATTACAAGAATGAGGGGAGTGAGGAGGGAGTTTCTAGGGAGCTTGGCATAATTTTAGATAGACATTTTCGCTGCATAATTGGAGAAGTTAAGACTGACACTTTCTCCCTACCACATTTCTCCTTCTGGGATTCCAAACACACGTCAATCTGCACAAACAAATGCTCCTAAAGTCACTGGGAACTGCTCTTATGGCAGCTGTCCCCAAGAGTATTGTGGGTGGGATATTTCTGCTGTTTACAGCTTCTCTATTTTGGGTCCCTTCTTGTTTGTGTGAAGTGCCTACATGTGTTTATGAATGGCATGTTGCAAAGATAAAAGAATGTGGGGTGCTGGCCAGTCCTGTTTTCCACTCTTGTTTTTGTTTCCTGCTTGTCTTTTATGTCTCCATGTCTCTCTCTCTCTCTCTCTTTTTTTTTTTTTTTTTTTTTTTTTTTTTTNTTCTTTTTTTTTTTTTTTTTTTTTTTTTTTTTTTTTTTTTTTTTTTTTTTCCTTCTTTTTTCCCCATCTGCTTCCTTCTATGGCAATGAACACACTTTGCTCCTGGCATGGGCCAGTCAGGCCCTGCACACTTTGCCCCCCTTTCTCAACAAGAAAGCTGTTTGGAAAGAAAGGAGAAGAACAGAGCAAGAAGTGTTCTGTATCAAAAAGCATCTCATATTAAGCTACACAAATTTGGTGCCCTGTGCTCTAAGAATAATACGATGTGGATCCTAGGTGATATTGGCTAAGCCGTGCATTTTGAGGGTAACTATTCCTTGAATACTGAAACAATCATTTCAGATGAGTTACTAAAAGAAGCACATCCTGCACACTGCTGCTAAAACAGGAGCAACATTTTTATACATTGTAAATGTGGGTTACAGTGTGCTGTTGATCCTCAATTTCCAAATACCTCTTTGCAACTGAAAAATATTATGACTATGCACTTGCACCTTTGTTTCATATTGGCAGTGTAAAAAATCAGCAGGCTGGGATACCTGCCATTTGGCTACCACATTCTGCTGTGCTGGCACCATGGGGGGACTTTGTGGAGAGCTGGAAGGCTCACCAGGCCATCAAGCTATCCTATCCCAGCCTGCAAGATGTCCAGCATCTCTCATGTAAAAAGCACCTACATGTCTGAAGGAAAAGCAGGGGTTCAAGAAGGGGTATTCATACTTAAAGTGTAGTACTCTCTGTCTCTCTGTGCCAGTACAGCTGAAACTTGCACTTTGCTGAAAGCAGATGTAGAAGGTATTGCTCTGGTGTCACCTGTGTATTTTCTAAAATTCATAAACCATTCTGTTCAAGGTGTCCACCATGCTCACCAAAGTCATTAGGAATCTCAAAGAGATTTTGCATGAGATCTGTACTAACTCTTCAGCTTCTTTTGGGATTAAGTTGAGCAATGTAAATCAATTTCTTCTGTCTTAATACCATCATGCATTTAATTTTTGGCTTTTCTTGTCTGGATGAAAGTATTTTTACTTTACACCAATAAACATTTTGGTTTCAATTTTGTGGCAAAAATGTTTGTGTAAATATGTAAATATGTTTGCAAACTAACTAACTGTACTGATCAAAACTACAGAAAAAATTTGTGTTCTAAAAAAGATTGCTGATGGAGAAAAAGTCAATATGCTTTCAGGGTGGTCTTTCTTTCTTTCTTTCTTTCTTTCTTTCTTTGACCTCATAGGCACAGGATAGCTTATATTACTATGAAAGAGCACCTTTTCAGGAACACATCATATTAAGTTTCAGAGTAAAAAGCTCTCCATTGGAGAAATCAGTACTATTTGCTGCAGTAATTCCCTCTGGGATTTCTTTATTTTGAAACACTTGTTGATGTTGTTGTGTGCTTTGGTTTCTAGTAAAAACGGATTTAAGGTTGATTTCTTAAATCAGCCTAGATAATTTATAAGCCTGTGCTAGATGGAGCATTATCTTAGATTTTAGTAAATATAGCAGGCTCAAAGGCAGTGTTTTCAGTGGGAAAATAGCTGGATTGGTAAATGCAAATATGTTTGGATTTGGATAAATACTACAAAATACAGCTTAAATGTCAAACAGCTGAAGAGTCACTCTGCACAGCAAGAAAATAACACCATGCTGTGTGGGGTTGATGGAATCTTCTAAGCATTGAGGTCTAACATGAGATCAGGCCTGACTCTGCTATTGTATGGAGAGCAGTCTCAGCTCTCTGCCTCGACACTTACACTGAAATCATCCTCAGACAATTATCCTGGGAACAAAAGATTTAATTCTGGCCTCTGGAAGCAGTCCACTGTGGCAGCAGGGAACAGAAGGTTACTTTGGTGCCATTCCAGTTAAAGAAACAGTAATATGTGACTCAGCATTAAAGTTAGCATAGTTGGAAGGAAGCCAGGAAAATAGCTTTAGCTGATTCTATTTTTCTCTGTGATGTTGTCCACCACAGCAAATGGACATTCAAAGGAAGCATCAGAGTTTGCTGGAGTTCCCTGCGCTGATGCCATTTACTGTGCACTAGGTTTGAGAAGGTGGCATTTCAGCCCTTGCAAGTAGGTCATATGCTCTGATGCCCAAGCAAAAGTATCACTCTGAGTTGTGTTCTTTCCCTTCTTCCCTTCTTCCCTTCTTCCTTCCTTCCTACCTTAGAAAAAGCAAATTGCCATTGCACCCTAAGTGGCTGCTCTCACATTTACTGACTGTGTAGGGATTTAAAACCTGGGCTGATTTCATGCAACTGACAGAGCTGAGACCTGGCCAGGATGGACTTTGTCTGAGGTCACACCAGGTCTGAACTGGACCTCAGAAACCTGGGACAGGAAAGTACTAGGAAACCATGTACGTAATGTCACTGTAATGTTCTCTGTAACACCTAATTATTGGAGTGGGGCTAGCAGCCCCTGGTACCCTGGTTTATCTGGCTAAGCCCTGGAGAGCTACTGCTGGCTGCTTGCAGTTTTCCTGGTTTTATCCCTAGGATATTGGCTGGCTTCTGACAGATGAAGTATGAAGCAATCTGTCTCCTCTCTTCCCTGGCTCAGACATGGTTCACCATGAGAGAGGTCCCTTTGGAAAAATCTCCATAATTAGAGTGCAGTTTCCAGCACTGTGCTCCTTCCCTTCCTTTTGGCTGCCTTCTGCTTTGAATACAAGAACTTGCAAGAAATTTTCCCTAGGCAGACCTGGAGAGATCTTGGGGCTCTTGTCATTTGCCAAAGAACTTCATTTGCAAGTCTTCACACCAATCTGTATGATTCCTGAGGATATTTTTCAAAACAAGTAAAAGAAACTCCCAGTAGTTTCTTGTTTGAAGCCTCTAATCCAGACCTATCACGCCTGGCAGTCAAAAGCCCTCCTATTGTTGCTATTTTATTTGCCACATTTTTCCCGACAGAGAAGCTCTTTGTATAAATTAAATCCAGTGATTGCATAAGTATGAATTCCATTGCAGTGGTCTTTTAAAGCATCTTTAATTAAAAAGAAGGAAACAGCACGTCCATCAGCCACTTCAGGCTGAGGCCTCCAGTCATCCTGTCCTGACTGATGAAGAGAAGCAGGGGTTGCTTCCCGGCACTGACAGCGTCTGAGACACCTCAGCGCTGCCAATAACCCGGCAGCGTTTTCGTCAGCCGGGTTAGGTAACGCCTCTATCCTGAAGCTTTGTTCCAGAGGTAGCCTGAGTCACCCAAATGACAGGACATGGACACAGGCAAAAACACCTGAACTGGCTCCGACTGACTGCGCTCAGATGCAGCAGCTGGAGAGTTATCACTAAGATTTATTATACTGCCCCAGACTTCTGTCACTTGTTCTGCTTCGGTTTTCTGGAACCCTTGGACAGATCCCTAAATTCATGCCAGTCTGTCCGAGATCTGTTACTCAGCTGAGAGCGGGGCTTTAGCAGCACTGCATGAATTAACCATCACTGGCTGCAGCCCCACTGCCAGCACCCTCTGTGTCTGCATTGTAATGAAACAAAAGACAACGTGCTTCCTACACATAAACTAGAAATAATGCCTCCAGCAATACTAAGTACTCAACAGAGTTTGAAATTATCATTTAGCTTGAATAAAATAACTATATATTGGTGTAATATTTGGTTTTTATTAAAGAAAAAAATTCAGTGCTCGTCCTTAGTCCTAGTAGCAGCAAAGAGAGGTCGCAAGACATTTATTTTTTAAATATCAGAACTCTGTAGTCCCATCAAAGATATTAGCAGTGCCTTGATATATTTGACTGAGGCTTAATAACAGTTTCAAAACCACTCAAAATACATTTTTCTTTAGTCAATGAACAGATGTATCTAGAATCAATTTGCAATGAGGGCCAAAGATTAATAAAGCAAATTACCTCTACCTCCATTGTGCTAACAACCATGACCTTTGTGACCTATAGCAGAGGCCATCTTTTGTTTTGAGTATTTGCTTTTCTTGACTCATTTTATAACTTCTTGCTGATTAGTTTTTTTTCTTTTGTGTCTATTTCCACATGCTGGTGACAGGAGAAGGGGGGGCTGCCTGCATCTGTGACAGCCAACATCCACTGTCATTTTCAAGCACTGTGTCCAAACACATCACTCCTGCTGGTGCTAAGGAAAGACATAAAGGTGGTGTCCTGTACACTTTCAACTAACGTTGACCTACTGAAAGGCTGTATTTTTTACTTTTTCACAGAAATGTATTTTCTGCCAAAAAGTGTCCTCTTCAATCAAGGTTCGGGGCCAGAGAAAAATCTTTTTTATGTAACAATTCAGAGATCTTTTTTATATAACAATTTACTCCAAAAGTGTGAAAGATATAATTTCAGGATACATACCACAGCACAGATATTAATTGCTTCATGAGATGAGATAAGTGTTAGCAATTCCATAAGTTAGATTCCTCTTTTATTTTTTTGGAGTGAAGCTCAAGTTCCTCTGAACAAGGTACATGATTCCTTTTTTAAGGCATAAGTAGCCTTGATCACCTTGAAAATCGGAAATTTCACTTCTCAAACTGGTCAGGAATTTTAGTGAAACAACACTTAATATTATCCAGCGGGGTTTTTTCCTTATTAATTTTTTTTTAATATTTACTTCAGAATGATTATTCTTGTCTGGGGATATCAAAGCCCAAGTCTTTTGGAAACTTTGCCAGCTGAATTACTGCCTTGTCTGTTTTTTACAGCCCAACATCAAGATTTCTAGCCTGAGATTAAATATTAATAAAAGTATAAACCACAATACTTTCTTTACCTAAATGGATATTCCTTAAGTAGATATTCCTCAAGTAATGATGACTTGTTTTAATTACACTAAATACATTCTGGATTTTAAAGTTGTACTCTCCGGAGTGATACAAAGCATGACAGAATGTCAAAGAAAGAAGACCAGAGCAACATTGTGCAAGGTAATGGAATAGTTTACCATATTGCATGAAAAAAGACAATCCTTCTTGAAAGCTGCACTTAGATGTGTATTTTACTACTCACAACTTTATTATTTCTCTCCCAGTGGCATTTCTAGTTTTGAGAGTCCTAAACTTGAAGTGAATCTAGAAGGAATGCTGCTGAAACCACACTGCCTATTCACCCAGGAAATTAGAAATCTTTGCATCAGCTCTGAGTCACATGTTCTTTAGAAGCTTGTATTTATGGCTTCCTAGGTTTCTTATTTTGCCACTGGGATGTTATGACCGAGCCTGCTGTCTCAGTGGTCTGGAGACAATACTTGGATTCATATTTTTCTCACTTACAGAAGACATTCTGTAGAAGACTAATGAAGACATTCACCCTGATTCTGAGAGCCTGAGAGCCTCAGTGTCTGTCGACTGCTTTTGCTCCGGTGCTAACACTGCAGAGTTTCAAAAAAGCTTGTTTTGATCCAGACTTTTTTATTAAAAAGATGATAATGAGCTGTGAAAAGAAAGTGGTCTAACTTTCAAAACCACATAATTACCTTGAGTATCAGAGTGTTGTAGCTGTCCTCAGTGTCACTATGTTGCTTTTCTGATGTCATAAAGATAAGGCAAAGATAAGCCATCAGCAATCTCTGGACAGCTAACTCATCCTCATAAAAAATACAAATAATATCAATTTACTGAGAGAAGAGGAAAAAAATTGATGGTGACCATGATGGAGTGTTTAGCATAGTCCTTCATAATGTAAATAGTATTAAGATCAAACACCAGAAAACTACAGGAAAGACTAGTATAAAGATCAGATTGTTAAAGCTTTTTTTTTTTTTTAGCAAAATATATTAATGCCGTTTCAGTGTTGAACTTAAATGAAAAAATACATTTTTAATCCCACTGTATAGCAACAGTGAACTGGAAGGTATGCCATAATTGTCCCATGTTTCCAGGCAACAAATGTGCCTGTGTGGTGATGTTGAGGATGTTTGCTCCCAAACTCTTCTGCCTGGATGTCAAAAACCAGCAGCACAATGTTGCAGGACCTTTTCTGAGTCCTGCTGACTGGGGAGGAGTTTGCTAAATGGCCTTTGCACTACCCTGGTCGCAGAGGGTAATCTGTCAGACACCCCAGGTGAGCTGACTGCTAGACTGAGTCAGAGATACCAGGTGAGCTGCCCTGTGCTAGGACAGACCTACTCCTAGCACACAGCACCTTCTGAAACCCTGTGTTTCAAAGCTACAGAGCTACAGAAGAAGGACTTCAGGTTGACAGGGAATAGAAATGTACGACGTGGCTTCTGCCTAAAGGGCTGTATCAAAACAGGATAAAAGTGTGGGAAGAAGGAGCATGAACGTAAAAATGAAACAGACCAGTATTCTTTCAGATCTGCAACAAGTGAGTTTAACTTTTCAGCAAATGGAAAAGGACTTACCTAAAATGAAAAAAAGGGACAGGAACAGATCACACGTTAAGGAAGTGGACTAGAGGAACAGAAAAGAAGAAAAACACCAGTCTGCTGATGGAGAAAGGATAAAGCAGGTGTTCGTGGAAAGGCAGACCATCTGATGGGTGATATCATAATTTGCCGTCTTTGAAATTGTCAACATGATGCAAAATGGGTGATGGATACGCTGAAATAAAGTTCAGGCTTTTCAGGTGTGAGTAATTGTGCTAGTTGATGCAGACAACAGGAGCTCCATAACACAGGGATCATTAAAAGGAGGGTAGAAGGGGATTTACACCCAACACAGTCAACTACAACGAAGCCATATGAAAAGGTGAAATAACTGTAGAGGCTGGACAGAGCTTCTGGTTAGAGGAAGGGCACGAGAACAAGGATTTGTGGTAAAGGAACCAAAGCAAGACAAAAGAGTGCTGCTAGATAGGAAGTTGATTTGACAGCTGAAGGGAAGAGTGTGGAGGACAAGAGAAAGGAGTTAGAGGCTGTACTTTTTAGCAGACATATGGGATTGGAAATGTTAAAGAGGAAATGACAGCTGGTACATCTCAAAGAGTGGAAAGATACTTGTCTGAATGCTAGTGGAGTTTTTTGTTCAGCCACATAACAGAGGCTGTTAAATATTTGCATCAACAAACTCAGCTCAAAAGGTGGGACTGTGCACAAGAACAAGCTACATACTTTACTAGAGTAACAGATGGGTGGAAATTAATTCCAGGACATGCAAGACCTGGGAATACAATACATGACCAAAGAAGAGTGTCTTGTGATCAGCTAAGAATATCTTGAGAGAAGAAAATCTCAGATATGAGTTGACCATAGAATAGCAGTGAAATGCCAAAATAATGCACTTATAACAAAAGGCAAGATAATAGTCAGGATTTACCGAGATTTTTTTTTTCAGTTGTAAAAGATTTTGGTGATAATTTGCTTATTTGTGCTCCTGTTCAATAAAGTTTCAAAAAGAGCAAACTGAGCAGCTCACTGTAAAGTTGGTCAGAAGTATTCAATCCTCAGTTGATGACACTTGAAAGACTTCACTACTCTATTAAATAAAGGCTGAATTAATGGAGGCTAAATGAATATGGTTAAATGGACTATGCTTGCTGTCCATACCTTTCTGATGAAGGGTAAATTAGGAGAGAAAAGGGCTATTTCTATTACATGACAATCCTGACACAAGAGCCAAGTATTTAAACTGGCCATCTAGACATTTTGGCTGAAAACTGTGAATACAAAAAAGTGATGATATATTTTTAAAAAGGTCATTCCTGGAGCAGTGGGCAAAAACTTTTTAGTTTTGCTAAAATATAACCCTTCATGGGGTGCTCTTAGGTGCTTTAGATCAACAGATATTGCAATTTTACTGTGTCTCTGTGGAATTTTCCCTTTTGGCGTTATCAGGTATTCAGATCTCCATTCAAAACTCACCATGAGCTCCAGCCTATGATCAGAGTTTTCAAGTGGTTTTTTTTCTGTGGGCCACATTCCTCAGTTTTTGTACTTTTACAATTTCAGCCAAAAACTAGCCTGGCTTCAGTAGCCATGTTTTTTATTTGCATCTTCTTTTCTTTGGCCATCTGCTGTCACAGCAGCTGCTAGTTTTATTTGCCTAGTTCCTATGCCTAAAGAAAAAAATACTGAGAACTCCCAAATTCTCATAATTCTGCAGCTGGCCTCTGAGACTTTGGTCTGCCTCTTTGTTCAGGCTTGGCAGCCACTGCCAATCTGCAGTGATCAAAGGCAGGAAGCATCCAGCACACCCTCATCCCCAGACCTCATTGCAACACAGTCCCTGAGCAGGCCCTGTAATATGGTTCTTTGGGCTGTGATCTATTGCACACCCACACAGAGCTCCCTGACTTCACCGTGTTTCTGCCCATGCATGATATATGGCTTTCATTCCACAGTCAGGGCACTTTGTATAGAAAAAGCTGCATGCCATTTGGAATTCCCCAGTGGTAGGAAATAAGTAAGAATTAGACGTAGGCAGCTTTTTGTGCCTTTGTAACAGATAAAGCTGTTCTGAAATGTTTGGTTTGGTTTTGTTTTTTCTCTTTTTCAAAACACAAGTCTTCCTTTTACTTGGCTTGTATTTTTTGCAATATAAATTCAGGTTTTTGTTTTTCTTCCAAGACTGTGTGATGACACGGGAACTGCTGAATAATGATGTCATGATAGACTAAAGAGAATACAATTGAGCAATTTGACAGGAAACCTGACTTTTTGTTGGATGGTGCACAATCCTTTGTTTTTGACTGTTTTACCACCCCAACACAATAAGTGATATTTTTGCCATTTCAGCTAAGACATAGTGGGCCACAGTAAAATTCCTAAAAACTCCTTGGAGTTTCTCCCAGGGTAGAGAAGAACAATAAAATTGAATGTCAAAATGGTTTGTTAATTCACTTCAGTATATAACAGTGATCTAACTGGATGGGAGTCCATTTAGGTAAAAATAATAAACTAATATCAGGTAGGAAAACACCCAACAATCCTAGTATTTCCAAAGAAAAGGATCAAATAAGATGTTTTTCAGTGTTCATGAAATGGCAAAAAAAGAGGACACTTTCAAAGTCCCTTTCAAGTCCAATTTGAAGCATCAAATCCTGCATCCCAAACTGTGTTTTTTATACATAACAAAGAAACAACATCTAATATTTTGGAAGATAGTATGAGTGGTTGCTTGGCAATTTTGAAAACTATGGGTTTTTTGAAACTGAAAAAAATTCTTTGATTTAATCATTATTTTACTAAGGGAAATAATAAACTTGAATACTTCTATGAAGAACTACCATTTCTGGTGTAATCACAAGTTGTTTATTAGCAAGATATTATCTAAAAAAATCTAAAAATATATATGAGCAAAAATTTTTGGTGTGAAGTAACACAGCATTCAAAAGAGGTCCAGAGATGTTAAAAACCATTAAGGTGAATTATAACAATATCCCAATTTTTAATTTCCCATAGGATGGTGCGGTCCAAATAGTTCAGTTTTTAAAATCTTTGAAGTCTCTGCATATTTTCCTGTTATTGGTTTATGAAATATTTACCTGGAAGGGCTGGATGGCACGTGCAGCTAAAAAACTTTCTGAAATATTTACTTTCAAAATACCCCACATGCTTAACCTTTCAACTTGCATCTTGCTTAGAACTGAAAAGCAGAAGAAAGCAAGATCAGACCTTGTAGTTCTTGTACAGTCACCACTGTACTTATTGCACAAAACAAGAGATGAAGGAAACTGTGATCAGAGACTCTCAGATTGGGCATTTGAAGAGAAAAGGAGCTGCCACCTCACACCACCATATCTCACTCCTTCTTCAAAGGAAACAGGAGAAGACATTTCTCTGTGAGTTGGGCTGGTGCTGAGGATGGTCACTGCAGCAGCTGCAGAGATACAGTATGGGATGAATCCATGAGACTGCAAAATGCCATGACACAGGGCAGTGCAGCCCTGCTGGTGCCACACTGAACCTGGCGGATCATTCCCACCTCTGACAAATGTTGGAAAAAGAGCACTTGTCTGTATATCTAGGGAACAACTGCCACTAAGGTGCAGAGCCATTTCCCACAGGTGAGGGAGAAGAGACACCAGTAGCTAAAACTCAGCAAGGCAGACCTAATGCACAATCAAAAAATGCAGGCTGGGCTGTGTGAAGGACCATATGGAAACACAGCCTGCCTAACCCTGAAATCAGATCAATTGAAACTGAACTATAATACACTATTCAGTTAACCTCTTTACAAATAATTCAGTTGATTTAATAATATAAGCTTTTTTTCTTTATTGAACCACATTATTTTGGTACAAAATATGATTCAAATTATTAATTTCCTCCCATTAAGCAGTATTAACATTATCTGCTTCCCAGGATCAAGTTTCTATTAGGTGTATTAACTCAAACTCTTAGCTTAATTGTCTTTGCTGGTCTTGTCCTTGCTGATAATTTGGCCTTCTATATTCATTTAGTATGATCAGGGGCAAAAAAAGGTTTCTTTTTTTGTTTTTTTCCACTGCTACTTAAGTAAAACTAAACCTAGCAGATGAAAATGAGCTTGATCACAGAAAAAAAAAAGCAAAGTACCTGAGAAAGTACCTCAAATCTAATGCAGTAATACGTGGTGAGAGATTTGACCACTGCCTGCATGGATGTGCTACAATATTCTTGAGCATGCTGCCCCTTTCCAAGTACATAAAAAGTACAGCAATGGAGGTGCCGCATTAGTAGCCAGCTCATTTTTGCATCTATCATCTGACACACTCAGGATAATACCAAACCCAGATGACAGCAAGACATGCTGCACAAAGAACTGCAGAACTAACTGAATATTTCTGAGGACATTTTGACTGAATTTATATAAAATACACCTTCCAGTCTCAGTAGTATAGGCTAGCTAATATTTATATTTAATGTTTAGAAATCACTGGCAACAAATACTAGCCAGAGAGCAACACATGGGCATCTGCAGGCAGCCACTCTGGAATCTGCAGAGGCAGCAAGGTTCCAGTTTCCCTGGTCAACCTCTGTGTATTTACTTGCCAGCGTAATGCAACTGAAAAATGAGGTGCTGTGCATTGTCAGAGAGCTGAGGCAGAAAATTTCATAGTCAATACCTTTGAATTCTTAGGTCTTTGAGTAAGTAGATCAGAAGTTGTCCAAAGATTTAATGCTGGAACTGGATGAACTGAAGAACCTACAGAATTTGCAAAACATGTGGCACAAAAATCAGGTATATTCATTATATCTGATATTGGATGACAGATTGACAGAGCACAGGCTGACTTCTTTGAATGGATTATCATATGATGGGGAGGGATAAGGAGATGTTCTTGCTCAGGAGATGAGTCCTGGGCAATTTCTGTGTCCAGCACAGTGGGGAGGACACTGGTGATGAATGCAAGTCTGTATCCTGCAATTTCAGCAACACCAAAGCCCACGCTGTAAATCTGAAGTGAGTTGAAGGTTGTAATATCTGATAGAAAAAAGTAAATCCCAATTTAATGGTCCCCTTGATGTTGTGAAGAATTTACATTCTTCACACTCTTGGTGTTCAGCTGTTAATAGTTACATAAGTAAAAAAAAAAAAAAACCAACACACACACACCCCCCCCAAAAAAAATCCCCAAACCAAAACAAAAAACCCACCAAAATATAAAAATAAATCTTTCACTTCCCAATAGAAAAGACAGTGGCCAACTATCCAGGCAAATTCCCCGCTCAGTCATATTTTGACTGTAAATTATAGTGATGTAACTCTTACCTGTAAGAAAGTTAGAATAAAGATATGGTCTGAAACTTTTCTACTGTTATGTTTCTAGAAGATGCTATGCTACAGGTGAAAACACATAAAAATACATTCCTCCTTTTTGGAGAACTCTAAGCTGTGGATTGAGCTTTCCCATTTCTATTTCCATGTTTTACTGGAAATCTCTGTTTATTGAAGTCAATTTAAATGATCCATCAGATGAATCACTGCATTTTAAATGTTAGCAAGAGGCACATTATGAAAGGCACCAGTTTGTGTAAGGTCCCTTCTGTATGTAGTCTGCAAAACCAAAGCACACACAATTTTGCACAGACAGATGAAGTGCAAATGATTGACTAATGAAGACAGTAAAAAATACGCAATAATTTGGCTGTCATTAGCTAGTCCTTTCCACAACCAAAAAAACCCTTATCCATAAATGACAAGGGATACACACATTATTTGTATTCCTTTCATCGTAAATTTGAGGGAACAGAGACTAAAAATCTACTAGACTTACTGTGCTTGAACTTCAGAGTCAACAGTGCTGAATGAACTGTGATACTGAACGTTCCTCTGAAGTTGCCACACCACTGGTTATGGTAGTCTGGTGCACTCCAAGTTGATCAGTGACCACCTGCCTCTGGATACCATGCCCACACAGTCACTAAACACCAGCTTCCTTGGGCAAGGCCTCACTTTCTGAGCTGTGTGGGGAGCTCTGTCAGGTTCCTGAATTGCTTGTGGTACCATGGGTGGCAGTTTTTTCCTTCAAGAAGGCTCAGTCCCAAGAAATAACTGCCTTGTTTGTAAGACAGAATTGAAAAGCATGGTGGAATCAGGCCAGCATGCAAGTAAGCACAGAAAATATCCTAGATGTCAGACACCTGGAATTATTACACATAATATTATTGATTGTTGGCAAATCCAATCTGTTCACATCACCAATAAGGGCTTGCAATGAGCCATGGGCATTAAATTAAATTTTGGTGTTTGCACACAAGAGTTGTTGTCAAATTACATGTTCTTCATAAAGAACTATGTGTGAAATGCTGTGAAAATTTTATTAATATCCACTTGCCACAATGAAAAGTTGATGGATTATAGAGGGTAATATTATCTATATAAACAACTATTATATTAGTTGTTTAATTAAGCACAAGGATGGATAAGAATCCCAGCATAAGTATGTCAAACCTGTCTCCCAAGTAAGAAAAGGTTTATGATTTCACTTCAGAGGAAAAAGGGTTGGAAGAGCAAAGATGTGAGTTTGAAGGAGTCCTTGATTAACTCAAGAAGATGCTGGGTAGAAAATGTCCCTTTGCCCTTGAAACTACAATATTCAGCTTAAGGTTTAAAGATTGCAGTGTGTGCCAACAACCAGACTTCAAGGAAAGCCCTGGGAAAGAAAATACATGCATGATTTTCTTTTATTTCTAGTAATCATTGTTACTTCTGTAACCATGTTGTCTGTGTGTGGATTTTGTAAATAAAATGCTTTTACTTGCTTTACCCTATCCTGATCAGGAGTGAGGATGGCTTCAAAGCATCTGGCAAACATCAAAGCACAACATCCAGACAACACACAGATCTTCTAATCTGGTGCTGGCTCACTCCTGCAGAGTGAAGTGCTCCAATCCATTTCTCCAGGACAGCTAAAATGGAAGCACAAATTATTTCCATTAAGGTGTAGAATGGGTTCTGCAATCCAGATAAACAGAAATAAGTTCTGGGGCTGGTGGTGTCTCCAAAGACTGCCTGGAATATGAGAACTGGAAAGTCTCTAAACACAGACCTTATTTGTCTGTGATTTATGGGCTCACAATTAAAATTATTTAATTAATATATTCAAGTTAATATATTCAAGAATTTTCATCAGCTTTAGAACAGCCTGCTGTGCATCTGATAACATTTATTGCAAGTGAAATTGCCATTCAGAAATCTCAAACTTTCAGTTATTCAAATAAAAAGAGTAAACAGTACCAGCTTGCATCCAGTAAAAAAATCACCCAGCTCAGGCAATGAAAAATAAGCAGTCAAACAGAGTAAGTCACAAACAATTTCATAACCATGGAGGTACAACTGGCACAACAAGAACTATTCAAAATCTCTAGCTGTGTCAACTAAGTGAGTCACTGATTGTTTAATGAGAGTGCAACTTGTTACTAACAATGAGTGATAATCACACTCTGTTTAGTGATTCAGAATTTATGATCAACCCAGCCCTCTGGTCAGCCAAAGTGGAAATTACACTTGAAACTACATTTTCAGTGTTTCCTACTTTAGTTAAGTCAGAAATATATGAAGACATCTTTCTGCCACTGTTTTGGCTCTTTTGATAACAAATGACCTAAATAAATGTGCGGGTCAAAAAGTACTGCAGGAACAAATACATTTTGACTGAATTCAATGAATAACCATTGGTATAACATTAATAATTTATTCTAAATTATTATGCTTATTTCAATAAGCTTTATTTCCATGATTCCAGTGTAAAATTCTTGCATCATTTAGAGAACATCTAGAGGAGCATGTGATCTTGACTTGTCCAGACACTTTTATATTCCTTTTCTGGCATACACGCCCATTTTCCCATCCATACGCTGTAGTTTTTATCGTTGAACCTACTTTAGGCTAGACAAACAGTAACCCCTTGCCACAATGATCTGTGGCGGCTGAGAGGTAGCAATTCAATAAAAACTTTGAGTACCTCTCAGTTTTCGTGGGTGAATGACTCATGTTTAAGGTGAAACCTGCAGTTTCAGTGTGGTTTGATTTTTAGATATTGTCTGTATGAGTGCATCTACTAAAACCAACATTTGTTTCAGCTCAGGTAGATTCAAACTACCTGAATATTCCTCATCAGAGTCCTCCAAGGGAAGCAAATAAGGACAGAAATGAAGCTGTAAAGCTTAACTTACTTTATAAAATCAAATGAAGAGTGTTAGATTTTGCTTAGAACTTTTGGAGAAAATGTAACTCTGAAATGACATAATGGTTCGGAATACAAATAGAAATTCATAAGACTTTAATATACTGATCCTGCATGGAGACCATAGCAGTGAGCCCACATCTGATACAGAGGTAAACACGACATTCCCATCACTTCATCTCTGTAGCCCATGCAGAACACTGTCTATTTCCAGCCCCCAGTGCACAGGAAACAGAGAAATTCCAGTGGGCCAAGTGGGCTCCAGAGCTGTGAGGATGTGCCAGGCAGCAGAGACCAGGGGAACTGAGGTAACTTATCCCAGTGAGGAGCCTCACTGTTCTCTTTAGACCAAATGGGTGGTTAAAGTGATGAGTGATACTGATTCTTCTCTCAGAGGCAGGCAAAGGGCAATAACTGCACCTTGCAGCAATGAAAACTGAAACCACTTTAACAGAGAAGATGACTGGGAATGAGCAGGCTCTCCAGGACACTGGGCAATCTCCATCCTTGACAATATTCAATATTCATCCGAACGAGGCACTGAAACAACCTCAGCTCACTTTGAACATGGTCTTGCTTTGAGTGGACAGACTGATTAGAGACCTCTGGAAGCTGGAGTTGCTCCATGACCACATGACTTCATTAGAAATTAGGACTGTAAAACATTATGTTATTTCAGAGCCTCAACAGACCTGAAGAAAAAAAAGGCAAGAACTTGAAATCGGGACTTTTTCTCACTGATCTTTTCTTTCAATCATAAGAGATGCCTCATCAGAGCATTTTAAACTCATTAACATAATTTAGTTTTCCCTTAAAAAAATAAATAAGGAAATGAAGTTAAAAGGTTGTTTGTTATTTGTCTTCTGGGATTTTATGATGTTTGAGGCTTTTTCTGTTTTGGTTTCTTGTAGAATTTTTTGGTTTTCTTGTTGGGGTTTTTTGGGGGGGGAGGAGGGGGTTGTTGTTTTTTTGCATAACATAGCATGATCAAGTTCTTAAAGTACTTACTTATAATCTTTTTAATGTTGTTTCCAGGGACTTTTCCAGAAAAACACCAAATATTGTAAAACAACTGAACAAAAAAAAAAAAAATGAAACACTGAACAAAGATTTTTCTCAGGTCTCTATCTTTAATTGAACTTACAGTTCTTAGCTCATGAGAAGAGTAAATGTGGGTAAAAATCATTAAAGATTGTGGTGGCCTCAGCTGCAATAAGGTGAGCCTTCTTAGCAGCTACATGTGAACATTGTGTTACTGATTCCTATGAGGTATTTCCAAAAATCCCCTTTAAATTAACTTATTTTTTCCTTCATATGTACTTCCCTTAAAAATGTATTTCTGCACTGGCTATGGAAAACTGCTGCTGACTTTGCTCTCAGATTCCATTTGGGCAGATGACTGTGCATAAATATTGAAATGTATGAGGAGATAACAGGAAACACTTTTCCAGTGGCTTGTGTGTACTTTATGTAACTTAGTTTAAAAGCAATGTCAGGTAGCTATTTTTTCATGCTTTACCTGGTAAGAAACAAACTCCTAATACTTAAGTATTCTACATCAAATGACCTTTAAAAACAAGCTTATCTCCCTGCTATGAGGTGAAAGGAATTAAATAAACGCAAATACAGACTGTTAAACTGGGAATGTAGCTAGAGACACTTGCTAAAAGTGAGTCAGGCTGATCTGAAATTAGGACATAAAAATAGTTTTCTCAGCATATATATCTTCATGCCCAAATGAGCTAGGATAAATAGAATAGTGGAAAGTTTGCAGGTTGGCTCTTAAATATAAGAGATTAGATGCTTTTCTTCAGAATCTCCCTCCCTCTTCAGGCACCTTGAAATTGTTCCATACATAATTTATTTAGTCAAAAGTCATAAATATTCAGCCAGCTTGGGGGGTGACATATGAATAAAATTTACCCAAATTTGCACTTCACAGTAACTGTTTCACAAAATCTTGTGGTTGTAATAACTGCTTAATAGTTTCAGATTAGATGTGACCAAGATGCAAGGGCCTAGTTTGAGGAATCTAATTTTTTTTACAAATAGTAATACGAAATTTTGAAAAGTATTATCTCCCTCCAGTTTATGCCTATTTTATCATATTTACTCTTAATAAAATTAAATAGTTCCTGTCCATGACTAGGTTTCATGGACTTTAAAACCTTAAAAGCAAGCCATGTGAGGTGGAGACGTTACATGAACTGAAACCTGTGGTGATGCCTTAGCACAGTTAACTGTAAGATGAGAAACCAGCAGTTGTCACACACCACTAACTGGGCTATCATGTCAGTCAGCAAATGAAACAAATGCATGACCTACTAAAGAGGCATTGCTAAACTACTCTCTTTTCTAATTTTAGCCATCTGATACACTAGAATTTAATAGCAGGCATGTGATACCAATCAAATTCATGATTCAATTCTTTGTTCAGGACTTCTCCATAACTACTCAGTGTACTTATACAACGTCACTGCCTAGTTTCCTTTTTTCTATGCCCTGTATTTCAGGGACTCAGGAACTTTATCCTGAAAAGTACTGACCGTAAAAAGCAGTGTATTTCACCCTATTCCCCTTCAGCTCAGCTCTGTCTCATTTTGGAATTTTTATTACTCTCTCCAGCCTTATTCTGCAATATTTGCATAACGAGTTTTGATACTTCCAGCTGACTTTGCCTGAATTTATGTCATTGTTCATAAGAAATGTACTAAATTTCCACTGTATATCATGGCTGCCAATTACAACATATGTTTTCTCTTGTACCACTGCACTGTCACACAGGTGATAAATGCAATATGAAACATCTTAAATGAACATTTGTCAGAAAAATACACTAAAACTTTAAATATACAAAGTGTACTTGGAACATGTGCAAGCCTTTTGTCATAGATGGCAAAAACAGTATCCCAGTTTGTATTCTAACAGAGGACTAGAAGAAAACCAGGGCAAGACTGAGTGAAAAATAATCAAATAGCAAATTTTGGGGAAAAAAAAATAAACAGTAGAAAAGAGAAAAAAAAAAAAATTAAAGGATTGGCCTCCAAGAACTAAGTTTAATAAGTCCAGGCACAAGAAGTGAGAAACAATTGCAAGTGAATAAAGAAGTTATGAAGAACTGTTA
The DNA here is from genome assembly GCA_013400275.1 of Rhadina sibilatrix. Classification (NCBI taxonomy): domain Eukaryota; kingdom Metazoa; phylum Chordata; class Aves; order Passeriformes; family Phylloscopidae; genus Rhadina; species Rhadina sibilatrix. Next base: position 162,892 of record VWYO01008047.1, read on the forward strand.
GTCTTCTGTGGAAGTGGGAGCGGAATCAAATTTCCCATTACACAGGTGGGATGTGGGAGCAGAGGGGCCTTTCACCAAGGTCAAACACAAAAAGCAAATATGCAGGAAGGGGCAGCTAGGACAGGTTGCTGAGAATGTATAAGTAAGTATTTATGGTAGAAACCAGAAAGGCATGTCACTAACAGAGATACAGCTAATGAGGGACCTGAAGAAATTTGTTCTGGAAGCTGAAAGAAGACCAATATGAGCAGTGGCCATATATTCAGCAGGAGGGAAGGCTATTGCCAAATGAGATGGAGAAGGCCAAAGTTTTTATTGTCTTCTTTATATCAATAATCATTTAAGAAGATTCAGTAGAACCATCTGTCTAATACCAATGACAGAAGGGTGTTATTTCAAAATAGAAACATTAGGAGCAAATTAAAGAGCATGTGCTTCTAGAAATTTATTTTTTTTAAATCACATAAATCTGGCAAACTAGGATTAAAAAAAAAAAAAAAAGGAAAAAAAGAAAAACCAAACCAAGCAAACAAAGAAAACACCCACAAACAAACAAATCCAAACAGAAAAGAAATAACTACACAAAACCCCAAAGGCCTTACCAAAACAACCTGAGGACTGGTGAGTAGTTAACTCTGAAAATGCAAAATTCTTGAACTAAAACATTGGAAAGGGCACTAATGGACTTTTTCATAAAAATTAGAGTGAAGACATTGCAGACCACCTGATTTAATGTCAGTTACTGGATTGTTATATATATAGATATATATAGAGAGAGATGCAGATATAGATACATATTCCTAAAGAAGATAACAGCAAGATGATCAACAGACAGCTGTCGAAGGTCCTGACCTGTTGAGTATTCTACTGGTAACTGGGCAAGACAACAGACAGGAGGTTTATTGCACAAGCTGGCAGTCGTCATGTTGGACCAGACAAGGAGAAATCAAAACCCCTCAGACAAACCAGAAAACTTCAGAAAAGTGTCAACTGTATAGGAACAAGAACAACAACCTGAAGAAAAAGATATCCAGATCACTATGATGGCAGAACAAGAGTCCTTATCATGATACTGCAAACAAAATTCAAATTTCCAGCTGGAAGAATATATCCCACCAGATGAGAAGAAATCCTTCTGCTCTACTTAGCACTGGCAGGGGCCCAGCACTTTGTCCTGTTTGGGAAGCTTCACTAGCTTGGTGCAAATGAGAAGAGTCCAGAGGAGAGTGGCCAGACACCCATAGAACCAAAAAACGTGAGTTGTGGGAACACACTAAAGGAAATTAGGTCCATTGGGCTATTGAAGAGAAGCCTGAGGTCTGGCTCATGCATCACTTCAGTCCAGAAAAGACTCAGAAAAGGAAGAAGTAAGAGTTTTCCTTCTTTTCAGCAAATAGGATAGATATGCCACTTTCACTGCTAGATAGAACCCAAAGACCAGTTTACAGATCTGCATGCACTGATCATCACCGTCACTTTAGAATAGACAGCTGTACATATTTGCACAGCTACAGAGGCAGACTTTTAGGATTCTGAGGTCCATTCCTTTCTTAGCCTCCATGGCTATTGTCATGAATGACCTGATAAGTGAGAAAAAAAAAAAAAAAAAAAAAAAAAGGGGCTTTTAGCCAAGAAGGGAAGGGAAAGCTGGTNTTGTGATTTTAGTACCTCTCTTGCCTACCACCGTCATTCACTCCTTTTGTCTATGGAAAACAACTGGGTTTTGAGTGATGCCTGATGAAAAGCTATTTTCCTAGAACATTCACTCTAAAGTCAAAGTTAGAAAAATTGGAGGAATAATTCTATTCAGAAGACAAATGGATAGTTCACTGAGAAATCTGGCAGAAGAGAACATCCTGTCTCAGGGAAGGAGCCACTTCCAGACTTCTGACTCCAGCATGAGTCACACCTCAGCTGTGTCAGAAAGCCACTGTAGCCAGTTGTCAACATTTTTTTTCCCTAGGAAATCAGCTAAATCCACCTGCTGACATACACTGAATGAGCAAATGACACCATGCAGCAGTGGTGCATCCTACTGCAGGTAAAGAGATGGACACAAGAATCCAGGTGTAAAATCGCAGAGCCAAAGTATGAAATAGGGCTTGCACCTTCTGTCATCTTGCATCATGAACCACATCAATCTGTCTTCCGGGTGCAAGTGGCCCTCTTGCTAGGGGCCTGCCATCAGCCTGATGCCAGTCTCAGGAGAGAGGCCCCCACATCCTATCAGTCCAATGAGCTTAAGGAAAAAAATCATTCTCTTGCATCATTATAAGCTTTAAATAACATCATCATCTCTTGCATCAATATAAGCTTTAAAATTTTGGGGTTTTATTACTATATTTCAGGTTTACTACTATATTTCACTTAAAATTTTACTAGTGTATTCCCTGACATGTGGGAGCTAGGGCATCTCATGCCTCCTTTAAAAAAGTTTTTTCATCACTTATCATGCTATCTAGCACAACATTTCATCAACTTTCCTATCTGCTTATCTGCCTCTAGTGATTTTTTTTGTGAAAATTGTAGCCAACATGACTCAACCATTTCCGAGCACAAGACAAAGAAAAAATACATTGTTAAAAGTCCTGACAATGATGCTTCACTATCATAGCTTTGTTTGTGTAAATACAAATTTTAATTGAAACAGCCACTGACAGTGATGGCAGCAAAAGTCAGAAGTGGCTTGATTGCATTTTCCCATTGCTCCAAACTGTGTTGCTTTTACAGAAGGCACTGCTGAGAAATTACCCTGAGTGTCTCAGGAAAATAAAAATTGTGGTGTGATTTTAGGTCAGGCAAGAGTCCTTCCATGATGCCACAATTTCAAGTGGCCTTTGGTGTAAGGTGCATACACAGAAACAAATGAACATCAAGCAGAAGAAGTGTGTCTTGGCCTTGTCTCTTTGCTTAGCCCCTCTGAGATATGGAGCTGTGCCTAAACTCACCCAAGTTCCTCACAAATCACACCACACTTCAACATGATCAGTGACAGGTTGAATTTTTTCCAAATTACAGATCATATCTCCTAGCACTGATATAGACCAGAACTAAAAGGAGTTGATCTGTTCCTTAGGCAATGTAGGAAAAATCATTTATGTTTATTGTTGCCAACTTGGTTATTGGTTGGTGAGCTGAAGCCTGAAGAGGTGAGCACCATTGTTGGGAACTAGGACTTTTCCTTTCTTTTCCCCTTTCTCTTAGGGAATTTCTCCCATTTTGTTCCTAAGATGATGCCTTGGGAAGGCTGACCTGGAACAGACTGAAGAGAGCTAGAGAATAAAGAAGATATTTATTGAAGGACCTTTAAGGATACACCTTGGGGAGTACAAGACCCTGACTAGGACTACACCCAAAGTGGACTTAAAGTAGTCACAAAATGGACCACCAGTCAGAATGTTTACACTTACATAAGTTTTGGTACATTTGCATATTGTCCAATTTGTCCATTGTTTAATTGTCCAATTACAGCTTTGAGTTGTGAAGCCTCATCCTTCTTTTTTCTTTCTTCAGTCCTTTTTGTGCTTTTGAGTCTGAATCTTGTACTCGTTGTCCTTGATCTTCAATAGGAAAAGGATTTGTTTTGTGTACCTACTCTGTGAAGAGAGCTTAATAGCACTTAATATGAGGCTCAGAACTACATTCCTAGGCAGCACAGAATCTGAAAAACATGAAAGCTAAAACTTAAGGCATCAAAGAAACAATACTGATCTTTAATATGAGAGAAACAAAAGAAGTAGCCACAGAGAGGGCGAGGAGTGCAGCTGGCTTTACTATGGTAGGTAAGAGACGTTCTCCTGGGAAAGGCAGAGATACCACAAGATGTGGGCTGGGGAAAGGGGCTGGGTGCAGCTCCCAGCTTGCTCTTGCTCTCCCAGCATTCGGGGAAAAGCAGCCGCAGTTGCAGTGGGAAGAACTCGCCGCCACTGCGAGGCTCCGTCTCCTGCTGCCTTTCTCCTACCGTGAGTGGAGTTCTGCTCGTAAGAGCTGCTACTGCCCTGGGACCTTATTAACCTCACCAAACAGGGGGCCCTTCACCATCTGCTGGGGTGCCTCAGGGGAAACCTGGGATCCCCAAGCCCCTTCCCCCTCTGATGCTTTTGTGTTTTTCAAATTCTGTACTGCGTAAATCTGAGCTCTATGTAGAATGCTAGTTAACTTCCTTCACATTTTGGTCAGACTAAACAAGCCTTTTGGGCCTGTGAACCAAGGTCATACCATTCGCCTCAGGCCCTGGAAAGTATAAACAAAAGTGAATTGGGTGATGGGAGCAAACCAGGGAACGAAACTTCATTACCTGAAGCTGTAATTGGACAATTAACCTCTGATATACAATAGACAAAACTTATATATGTCTGAGAAAACTCATGTCTGTTGTCCTTCTTACATGTAGCCTCTGTAAGGTTCTTGCACTGCCCAAGGTGTACCCTTTGAAAGCCTTTCAATAAATACCTACTTACTCTCTAACTCTCTCTAGCCTTTGTTCTAGGTAGCCTCTCCATGCATCACCTCCAAGGGAGCCTCTCCCTGCCTTGTTAGGGAGCTGGGCTGTGCTGCCCAGAGCCACTGTTCCTTTGCCACTGCTCAGATGTTTCTTTCTACACTGTAGCCCCAGAGCCCCTGCCAGCCTGGACACCCTGTGGTTCCCACTACATCTACAGAGTTTCTGATACATCTCATCTGCAATCCTGGTATTTTGATCACCCGTGCAGTTCCAGCTTGCTGCTTCTGAGGTCCCTGCTACAGCTCCTTTCGCCATCCCGAGGGGCAGTGCGACCAACTGCCCCAGGGGTTTGTGAAGCAAACTTTTCCATTCCTTCCCATCTCAGCTGAGGCGCCATTACCGCATGCAAAGAGGCAGCTGAGCTCGCACCAGCGCCCCCTGCAGGCGTGGAGGACTCATCGCACCCAGCCTGCCCAGCCGGGAGCCAGCAGCACCCATGCTGGCTGTGACCAGAACTGCACCGAAGGGCAGTGGCTGGGAGAGGGCTGCTGCTGGGTTTGTGGTTCTGGCTGTTGTTGCTGCCAGCTATTGTTTGCCTTGTCATACACACACTAATAAAGAACTGTTGTTCCTTTCCCCATATTTTTGCCTGAAAGCCCCTTAATTTCAAAGTTGTAATAATTCAGAGGGAAAGGGGTTGTATTCTCCATTCCAAGGGAGTTTCTCGCCTCCCTTGGCAGACACTTGTCTTTCAAACCAAGACGATCAGATACCGAAGCACAGCAGGCTCTTGCCTGTACCTCAGGAATTCTGATCCTTGAGCTGTTATCAGCAGCCAGGATCTAGGAAGGCTTCTCCTGTCCTAAGTCATGTACAGAACTCCTCAGCTTTTGAAGAGTTTCTCTGGAGATGCTTCTCAGAATAGGACCCTGGTTGGCACATCTAGTCAGATTTTTGAGTTTTGTATCTGTTAAATCATAAGTAGTAATCATTCGTTTCCAGGGGAGAAATAAAAAATAAGTCTAAATTGAAATAAAGTCTGCCAGTTTCCCACTTTAGAGGAATCTCTCAGTCTTAAAACAACTGAAAATGGGTGGGGAGCATCTACAGAAGGCACCAGTTCAATTGCAACTATTGGATTTTTCCTGAAAAAAGCCTATTATGAAGAAGATTTTTTTTATTTTTTTAGAAGTATACAGTTCCCACCTGTGTTCTGCTAAACAATCTCACTTTGCCTGGCGATTTTCTGGGCTGGTTGTCATATCAGGATGCCATTATACAGTATTCCATTTAAAAAAGTATCTGGATTATTTTGTGACTGACTGTCATGCTATCCAAAAAAGTAAAATAGAAAAATAAAGTTGACTTTTTTGAAGAAGATAACTGAAAATAATTGTTTTCCACAAAAACATAATTTACTCAATTGCACCTTTGAGAAGAAAATGGAGGAATTCTTGGTAGACAGTATTTTTTCTTGTTACTTCAGGCACTAGATATAGCCAATATAATGACCTGGAGCTAGCACGTATCTCTTTTTTTGTTCCCTCTTCACACTGACTACATTACATCTTTATTTTTGGCCATTTGGAAAATACAATGCAGGTCATGTAGTTGCAATTCCATTCTTCCACAAGGGATGACAGGGAAAACTTCTCTCAGCATTTCCACTTCACTTTGCAGGCTGGGGCATAATGCACATGTTTTTTTCTCACAAACCCATGGGATTTATTTCCACAGTACACTGTTTTTTAAATGATATAGGTACATCAGGTTTTGGGGTGGTTTTTTTGTTTGTTTGTTTTAATGGCAGACAATTTAAGATTTTATCTTTTATCAAGATACAGATAATAAATTTCAGCTGCATTTTCTTTGCTGCCTACAAGTACAATCTTCTTTGGGTTGCTGCATTCTGAAACATGGAAAAGTGATAATAGAGTATTTGTACAGACAAATCTGTCCAGATGAGACAAGAACCAGTCAGAAATCCATTACTTATCATCCAGAATGCAAAAGCAGGAACAAATTCTCCTCTGATCACAAAATATTTTCTGGTTCATCAAAATTTTACCCTGCTGCTGAAGTTATCCTTTCATGTATAGAATAGCTGCAATTCCCTGATAGAAGTAGTGCTGCACACTTACCACCCCAGAGAAACAATCCTTAAGTGTAACACTAGAAATAAAACGTGGTACTGAAGGCTGGGGAAGACACCTCTCCGTTATCTGGTTCAATGTAAAGTTCTTGATTCTCATTAATATCTCCTGATATTTTCAGTAATTTTTCTTGCTGGTTTATTTGTTTTATCACAATGTTTTTCAAGGTGATAGTTAGGTGAACATGTATGATTAGATTTTAGTAGATAATTTGTGAGTTGGCTGCATCACCTTTTCTTTCCTCCCTTGATGAGAGTCTGTTTTGCAAATGTCTTGAATCTAGACACAAACTAAACCAAAAATATGCTTATTTCTAATTCTATGGTGTGTATTATTTTATTATGATTTACACAAGTATATTGACTCATAGAGGCAATAATGAAAATGTAAATTTTAGTGATTAGGATGGAAAAAACCTAGATATGTCTTCTGAAAAAGACTTTTTTTTTTTTTTT
>VWYO01008047.1:170393-200474 GCA_013400275.1 Rhadina sibilatrix
TCTCTTCTCCTCTCTTCTCCTCTCCTCTCCTCTCCTCTCCCCCTTTCTGTGCATGAATGACAAAATGCACTGTTCCAAGAGTAGTGTTGCTTCAAGATAAGCATAATTTAGAATTATTATGTATTACTGAGGGATTCCAAAATCACTAGCACAAGCTGGATTTGAATAATGTGTCCTTCTCAGACAAATTAGCAAACTGTGGGTTCAATCTGATTGGAAATAGGACTTAAGGAGTGTTATTTTTGAGTTAAGTCTTGAAATTTTACTTTGCAAAACTCTGGACAGAATATCAAAACCACTTTTTTCAAGTAGCTCTCAGTTTGTTTAGTTTAATTTTTAGCAACAAGTGTAGCTGCAGCTGCTAGTAACTGGTACACATTCTGTCACAGGAACTGCTGTGTCAAAACACATATGTCTTTAATGGGGCTTTTGGCAAGCACACCGCAGATGTTATTATGGAGGTTGATACAAATAAAACTAATAGTTTATTTCATGCTTTACAAATAGAAATAAAAGATTTAGAAAATGCAGCTTACACACAGTAAAAATATTTATAGAGACAAATCAGATAATAGGCGCAAAATATTCATTAGATCTTTATTGATAGATCATGAGCTGACAGCTACACATAGCTCTCAGAAAGGATACCTTTTTAAAAGGTAAGTTAAATAAATGTGACGTTTTCAATGTTGCTGTCTGATTTCAAGAGGCAGGATTTCTAAATCTTGTGACATTACAGATTTAGAATAAAACTGCAGACTTCCTATATCTTTCAAATTAAATACACTTGGCTTAATTCTGGCAGTTCTTTGGCTCTGAGTACAAGTTTTTTGTCTTTCAACAACTCAGAAAACACAACATAAATGCACTTTTAAATATTAGAAATTTCTGATTTAAGGGATTAATTGTAATGTCTTTTCTGCAGAGGAAGATGAATTTTTTTTAGATAAAGACATGCCTGGGGATTAGCAAACTGCAGGCTGAACAGCAAAACTTCTACAGATGTAAACCATTTCAACACACTGTGCTGACCCCAAGCTAATGCTCATTATAGTAGGTCGTAGATTAGTGAATTATTTTGATATAGCCTTTTTGTTATTCAGATACTGTCTATGTGCTCAGATTTCTGTGTACCACTTTAGAGGAAGTTCTTAGAGAGAATTAAAGGATACGGCAAAAGAGTATGCCCCTGCTTTCAGACTCAAGTAAGACTGCAGCAAGGTAAGAACTGGAGGATCCCAGACAACACATAGCAGTTGTGGGGCCCTCTGCATACCCTCTTACTCTGTGGTGTCCCTGCAACCTCTGATCTCCAGCAAAGGGGACCAGACACCCATTGTCCTGCAACAAGGCTCTAGTTGCACAGACTCTATGGAGCAACAAGGAAAGCCGGGGAGTTAGTTCAAATTCAGCAACAAGTACGTTTCTAGAGGGAATACTGAGTTTGTGTGGTTGTGGGATTGTACATTGGCTAAAGCCCGAAATCAATTCTATAGAAGCTTGTTCAGAGTTTGTTATCCACACCAGCTGAAGTAAAATGCATCCTTATCTTGTTTTAAATATTGTGCATCTGTTTGCCACTGCCTTTGCCACTGTTTCAGGTTGATTTTTTTTATTCCTCTGTGTGGTTTAACTGTCCATGATATTTGAAAAGTCATAGCAGTCAGATGAAGTCTGAGGTGACTGGGAAAAGAAAAACATAGTATACATACAGCTGTAAAAAGAATAGAAATCAGGACTCTGGGACCTCCCAACCTTTCAACCTTGCCTCTGTGCCTGGGAAGATCACGGACCATACTCATGGAAGCTGTGCTAAGAAACATGGAGGATAGGGAGGTGATTCAGGACAGTCAGTATGATTTTATCAAGTCGTGCCTGACCAACCTAGTGACTTTATGCATTAGTGGAGAAGGAAAGAGCCAAAGATATCATTTTTCTGAACTTTTAGAAAGCCTTTTGCATGGCCACCTACAACATCTTTCTCTCTAAATTGGAGAGAGATGGGTTTGATGGGTTTGACTGTTAGATGGATAGGAAAGGGGTTGCACACTCACATCCAGAGGAGAGTGGTGAATGGCTCAGAATCCTGATGGAAATCAGGGACAAGTGATGTCCTCAGGGACTATGTACTGGGATTATGTTATTTAATAACTTCATTAATTACATAGATAAAGGGGTCAAATTTGCTATCAGAAAATTAGCAGATGACACCAAGCTGACACCTCTGAAGGAAGGAATGCCATCCAGAGGGACCTGGACAAGTTCGAGAAGTAACCCTTGGGAATCTGACGAGATTTAACAAGGCCAAGAGCTGGTGCTGCACCTGGGTAGGAACAACCCCTGGTATCAGCACAGGGGATGAACAGACCCAGAGCAGCCCTGCCCAGCAGGACCTGGGGGTGCTGGTGGGTGAGAGGCTGGACATGCCCCAGCCATGGCACTCCCAGCCCAGAGAGCCAAACGTGTCCTGGGCTGCACCCAGAGCCCTGTGGGCAGCAGGGGAGGGAGGGGATTCTGCCCCTCTGCCCTGCTCTGCTCTGCTCTGCTCTGCTCTGCTCTGCTCTGCTCTGGTGAGACCCACCTGGAGCTCTGCATCCAGAGGCGGGGTCCCAGCACAGGGAGGACAGGGACCTGCTGGAGCAAGTCCTGAAGAGGGTCACCAACTTGATTAGAGGTTGGATGGAACTCTGAGCAATCTTGTCTAGTGCAAGTTGTCTCTGTCCCCATCAGGGGCTGGAACTAGGTGATCTTTAAGGTCCCTTACCAATCCAAACCATTCTATGGTTCCATGACCTTGAGACTACTGAGACTAAGATAACTGAAGAGCTCAATTTTGTTTGTTACACTCACTTTTGGGTCTGATGAAATTTACTCATGTCTTGGTTTAATTTTTGTAAAGTGGAAAGAAACAGGATATAAGTAGCCTGTTTTTGAAGGCCCCAGGCCCCAAAGTTCACTGTGATGAAATAGGCAGATGGGGATAGTCACATACAGTGAAAATATGTGTGTGTTTTACGTCAGCACATGATGAACCTAGTTCTGAAAGACTCTCTCGCAAATCGGTTGTTGCTTTTTTAATTTCTTTGTGTTGCAAAAACAGCTTCAGTCTTAACACCAATCATGCCAGCAACTTCACAATAGCTGAGAAAGCAAATCTGGTTCACTTTCCAAGGACTTTCCCAGGGTAAGATGAGTAGCTTTAAACAGTTGAGCCTCTTAGGTTAGGAAAGCAGAAAGAAGAAACCTATTCAATTGTCTTTCATGCCCAGTGGGGCAGGAAAAAAAATCAATTTAATTTGTTCTGTAAAAATCTGCTCCTTTCAAGAGTGCTTATTACAATTACGAAGACCATCTACCACTTGGGGAAAAAGCTAGCTCTGGTTGTTAGAGAAAATCCTTAGCTGTGGGATTTTAAGATAGATATTTTTATAGTTGGTCTCAATATAGCCAATCCTCTTCCAAGTATTACAATTTCTGCAGTGGTTTTCTTAAGATCTCTCCTAGCTATGCATATCCAAGACACTTGGGAAATAATGTGTAGGTAAACCAGGCAGCTTCAGAGAAAGGATGTATGTTGAAAGCATTTGTGCAGTGACTCACCATTGCACAAGGTAAGAATTTGAATGGTTATTTACTTTTGTTCTATTTGTCCTTCAGATTACTTTATTAGTGGAGAGCTGGTACAAACTTGTAGGTTTCAGTTACCTTACATTTTCTATTGGACAAGATTTTTGTTGTCTCCAAAGAGCAATTTAGTTATTTGCAAAATGATTTCAATAACCTTCAGGCAAAAGTCCAAAAACTAGAGAAATCCCCTTTTTTTCCCATGAAGTTTTGTTCAGAGTACACCAGGTGATATGCTGCAAAAAGTGGGTTGTACACCATGAAAAAGATTATGTCCATCCACAGAAATATCTTTCCCAAGGAGTAGTAGTAACATGAAATACCCTAAAGTGTTAGGTCCACAGTACACTATGAGATTCCAGAGAGCTGGCAGCACATACACTGCCAGAAATAAGAAAACCAAGGATTTTACATCTATTTTTTTCTATGATTGAGTGTATTGAACAGAAAATTCACATACAGCTATACAGGGTTTGCAGGTGAGTATATATTGCCACTTATATTGCAGATATATTCCTTCTGTTGCACACCCACACAGTATTAATTTTTTCAAGAGCTATCTGGTTTATTTAACTGAGCAACAAAAAGCTAGCAGATTTTGGCAAGCAAATTCAATGTCAGTGTCCTAGTAAACCTGTATATCAGATTTAAATTTATGTTTTTCATATAGTCTTACAAAAAAACAAAAAGATGATGGAAAATTAACATTACAGGCTTATAAAATTATATGACACCATATGATGAACATAGATTATCTCCTCATAATATTTTTGTCCCATTTTTGTCCTTCTTTCTAGCAACATTCTTTCTCCTCTGTTTTTTTCTGTATTGTGAAACTTGATTCTTGATCTGGAATGGAGTTGCTACCACCTTTATTTCTTTTGTCAATGTTGTTATCTAAGTTCCTTCTATGTCCACCTCCTTATAACAACAAAATCTAAAAGAGGAGAACCTCTTTAATTCAGCACCAGAACTGTAGAACTGTTAAGAATCTATTCAGCAAACACAAAATTTTGTGCTCTCTTTTCCACTATGTTTGATTTTAAGACTATTTATAAGGCTTTTCAAGATGATTTCAACAATTTAAAATATTTTATATGTATATAAAGCATTTTTATACATAAATATACAGTCATGAAGGATAAAATTCACACAACACCTTCATAGGGAGTCTGGCCACAGAATTTTGCCAGCTTAATTCTCAAATAATGGTATAACTTTTATCAGTGATGGCAGCAGAGGGTTGCAAAGACAGCTGTGCAACAAGCAATAATATGAAATAATCATATTTTCTCCTACTGAAGACTTGTATTTTAAACCTAATTAAACACTAAACATGTTGCAGCTTAAGGTAACTTTCTGTTCCTGAAGTACATGATTGAGGGAAAAGATGCTCTCCAAGTTCACCTGCAATAATATCAAATCACCTAAAGTAAATGTAGGATTATGGACCTAATCCTACTCTACCTTAAAGCTGATGTAAAGTCTTTTGAAGTCTTTTATCTTGAACTAGATGAATTTGGGCTACATAGAAGAAGCTGAGTTTTGCTCTGATAGCAGTCCCATTGGATATGATTTACAGTTTTGGTTCATAATGACCTGATTTTAACCTAATAATCAGACCAGGGGAATAATTTCCTTTAAAAAATCCTTCATTTTTTTGGAAAAAAAGATCAAACATAGCTCACTTCAAGTTTGAAGAAGTGTCAAATAGATATATCTGAGAGGAAGGGTCCTTGTGTATGCCTTGAAAATATAGACAGTGAAACTAGAAAATAAAAAGCANCACAGAAAAATGTGGGATTTGGTCAGAGCAAATTAAAACCAGATCAACTGATTATCAGGGTACAACATTCAGACTCTTTCTACTCTTCTGAAAAGAAATGCAATATGTTGCTCTGTTTCTGACAATATGTACAATAGGATTCAAATCAGGGTCTAAGTGTGAGCTCAGTAAGATGCTCAGATCACTCCAACCTTTAATAACACAGATAAAAATTAAATGGAGATGTGTTTCTGCATATTTCATTCATCTAGAAACATTCATCCACATCCCATGCTGTCTTACTTCGTAACAGAGATGTGAAAGGTAGGGACATGCCACTGTGTCAGCTGCTCAGTCAGAAACACTGAGACAGGGGCTAATGATACCTGAATAGAGTCTCTGTCATCTCAGTCAGTTGTTTGCATTTCCACACCATAACCACAAGATCACCCTTATCCCAGCACTACAGAGGGCTGTGAGCAGCACGGCCTCTCTGCTTTCCTTAGCCTTCCCAACATGGTGGGCACATTTACACTTCAGCAATTAGCCCTAAAAAATCAGTCCATTTCTAAACATCCCCAGAGATCTCTTTGACCATTCAAATAGGTGAAGAATAATGAGCTGAAGAGTTTATAGATATATGGGAACAGACAAGCTGAGGAGTACCAGAGATGTTGCATGGACTATCTGCTACTTTTCCTCCACAGAAGGAGTATAAAGGCAGGAGGGGCAGTGATAGCCTCAGGACCACACTGTGCATAGACAAGGACTGTCCATGACTCAGGTGAAGATGACACTCTCTCCTGCAGGAGCCTTCTGGCACCAAATCCAGTAATCTGGGCTTGGTCAGGATGGGAAGGAGAATTAGTCCCATTTGTTTGACTCTATGTTAGAACAAATATCTGCTTAGCCTTGGAGCTGAAATGCAGATGTGCATCAGGCAGTTTGTTATACAAATATGTTTCTCTTTTCTCCTTTTGAGTACAAAACAAAACCTCCAGAAAAGAAAGATAAAGATTATCTTAAAAAGAATAAAGAAAAAAAAAAAAAAAAAAAAAAAAAAAAAAAAAAAAAAAAAAAAAAAAAAAAAAAAAAAAAAAAGAAAAAAAAAAGATAAAAAACAAAAAAGCTATCTGTGACCTTCATGGCACATGAATTGCTCTCTTAAAAACAAACAGCTCTGTGAGCAACAACAGCACAGATGAAACTTGATTCCCTACAGTTTTGTGTCCCCGTGTTGCTTGGTAATGCCCTGACTCCAGTTCTTCTCCACAGCCTTTATTTATACTCATTTTGCTTCCTGGTGGATGATGCAGGTTGTAACATGGAGAGGCTGGAGCCAAGCAGGATATGTGGTCTGCACAGCCAGGACAGCTCTGTGGCCTGCACAAGGCTGGCTATGAGGGCTTTTAAATCCCAATGGCTAAATAGCCCATAAAATTGGAAACAACAGCAGTAGCAACACAAATTAACTGAATTCCCCTAGAAAAAGGGATATACTCTCAGAAGCTGCTGCTTCCTCTGAAGCACATGGCCTTTTTATGCTAACAGTGAGCGAGAGTCTTTTAATTGCCCATAAGGATTTTGACACAGGAGCCTCATGAATTCCCAAAGCTGTGTCACAAAATTTTTCACAGCAGAGTTTTCTTTTAGGATGCTGTTAACATACGTAGATATAGAAGACTTATATTTACTGATCATTGACATTGAAATAATTACTTTATACACAACCATTCATGATGCAAAATACTGCAGATAGTTCCACATTTCTTCATTCATGAAGAATAACCTAATACTTACACACAAATTAGACTTGAACACAGTAATTAATTCAAAGAAAGCTACAATGATTATGGGAACAGGAGAAATTTTCAGTCTAAAATGTTTGTTTTAAATTTGGCTCAATACTTGTTTATGCTGAGCCATGACTGTACCCAAAAGGATCTTACAAAATGATGGAGAGATAACTTTTTGCAAGAACACAACAAGAGGAAATGGCTTTCAACTGAAAGAGGATATGTTTAGATATTAGAAATAAACTTCCTGCTCAAAAGGTGGTGGAGCACAGGACCAGGTTGCTCAGAGAGCATGTGAATATCCCTGGAAGTGTTCAAGGCCAGGTTGGATGGGGCTGTGAGCAACCTGTTGTAGTGGAAGGCATTCCTGTTCATGGCAGGCAGGGTGGAATTACATGATGAGCCTTTCCATCCAGGCCATTCTGTGATTCTATGATTCTGTGATTCTGTGATTCTGTGATTCTGTGATTCTGTGATTCTGTGATTCTGTGATTCTGTGATTCTATGATTGATTCCATGACTTTAGATTCTATGAAATGAAAGTCGGATTGCTGAGTACAACACTGTCTATAATGAAAATGAACCAAAAAAATGCTGAAGTTTCTTCATGAAACAGAGCTCCTGTGTTTGAAAAAAACAAACAAAAAAAAAAAGCTGTAAGTAAAATAAATACTTTCTAAATCAGGCTGGGTACTAGTTCCAAAATGTTGGTTGAACAAAGGAGCTACATAAAGTATGATTACTCAGTTCATAATCTGGCACGCTTTTCTAAACCAACATAGAGATACATATTCTTACACTTTTGCATTTCCTCCTTGGCTGAGTGAAAAATCACTGTCTCCATGTACTGTAAAATCTGTACCAGACTCGTGAGGAAACAGGCCAGTGGGTTTAGTGGTAGACTGGACAACAGACACCCGATTTCTTCCACTGACTGATTTCAAATGACTCACATAAATCTATTTTAGAAGAATCTGGATTTGGAGAAATTTAATATTAGGTATCTATCATGCAGCTATTCTGAGAACAATTTTAAAGGTACTGGAAATATAGAGTAATTTTAGATGTTTTACTGGTTGGAAAGTTTGAAGGGTTGTCAACTGAGTAATTTGCTTCACTTTTTTTTTTTTTTATGAAAGGGACTTACTACAAATCACAGGAGTAGCTAAACTTTTGTACTTTGAAAATAGTGGCCTTAATTTCTCTGGTATTTCTCATCCTTAAAAATAATGGACAAGATCTGATAGTATCACCAACTACTCCCATAGTTACCAAATGTGACTATACAAACATACGTAAGGTCAAAGTGGGAGTTTATTCTTCAAAAATGTGTTCTTTAGATCATTTCATTTGAGAATACAGAGGTAGCAGTTGTAAAAAAAAAAATAAAAAAAAATAAAAAAAAAAAAAAAGGAAACTGGAGAGACTTTTTTCTGTTAAATGTAATTAATAATTTGTATATAGGATCCTACTGCAGTTTCACAGAACCTGCATGATGCTCCTAAACATGATGGGCTCTTATTGTGAAGAACAGAAACTAGGCATCAGCATTTTTTTAGCTACTATTCTCTGCTGCCTAGCAGGAAATAGTTTCCAACTTTCCTAGGATATATTGGCACATTCTCTTTGTCCTTCAGTCTATACAAGTTCATGCAGTGTACATCCTCTGATTTTCCAAATGTTCCACTTTGTTTCCACATGATTATGACAGAATTTACTCCACAGGCAACATAGTAAGAAACATCACAAAGGAGAATATACATCAAAGTGGAAAGACACACCAGATCACTATAATTAGCATATTAATTGCATCTCAGCTTCTCTGTAGCCAGCCACCAACTGTGTGGCACTTAGTCTGGAGTCAACAGGAGATCCACAAAAAACAGATGTGTCACATGGAGCCTTCTGTTTTTAAAATGTCCCAGAAACACTGTCTTCTGTCAGAAAGGACTAGTGTTAAATTTAATTTTCCCTTTCCTCTTCTGCAGTTATCTTGATTAATGTATTTCACCAGTAGAACTGTATACTAAATTTAAAACCTTGTTGCTTTACGCACACATGAACACACAAAGATGTCTCTTCCTTTTTCTCATCAGTATTTTCCTGTTGTAAGAGGTGTCCACTTTTGTTGGATTCTGGTCATTCAAAATGAGGTGCACCTTTGCTGCTGCCAACTCAGTATCACTGGAGAGAGCCAGTATCATCTGGGCAGCTGCTGAAGCTCCCCCTACAGTCAAAGGGGTGAGGACATCTACTGTGTATCATTTAGAGCATCCTTAACTATAGCATCTTAAAAAGTTTTTGTAGCAAATCACTTCCCTGCAGGCACCTCCTCAGCATGCATTGCAATACAACCTTTATGCATTAAAATGAGCTCTGCATAGGTAGCCATGGAATTAACCTTATGACTAGGCTCTCTAGCATTATGGCAAGTTAAAGTACATAGGACTGAATTTATGACGTTAAACAGATAAATGAGCTTAATAGTATGACAGTTGAATTGTAACATCTTCACCTGTGAACACAGATTTACGAGTTCCTCCTACTCAGCACACAATGTAACATTGCAACATTATGCACGAGAATGTCAGAACACTTTCATTGAGCAGATTGCAAGAAGATATGCATTATAATTGAATTATATTTTTAATTTTTTGGTGAAAAATAGCTGCTGGCACTTTGAAGTGAGGGCCATATTTCAGACCTTTGCTCAAAATGTAGGTTTATTTCCACTACTTCTTCCAAAAAGTCACAAAGGAAATAATTCTGTCTGGGCCCTGATTATGTGCTCACATTGGGTGGAAGTGATTGACATGGGAAATAAAGAGGAGTTTGCTTGCAAAGAACATCTTTTTGTGAGGAAGAATCAAGAAGCATGAAAAAATGACTGCTTCATTAAGTTAATTTTTACAAAGGCTCCATCCATCAAGATGCATTTTGAAAAATTAGATTTATAGAAATAATTCTGATTGTTGAATTTGGCAAACATGTTGAAAGGAAAGCTTATTGTTTGAGGGATCTGCTAATACATGGCTGTTCTAATGAATACTAATCAACAAGTTTATTTTTCATTTTTTTTTCTCTAATCTACAAACTAGAATCTTGACAATGTTGTATAAAATAAAAGAACACAGGATAAGAGGTGCTAATATAAAGATGTTTCTTCCATGCACCATGTACTGAATTCTGACCATTTACACCTGATACATACTGCATTTACAATTGATTTGGGCAGATGTTTGTCTTTCACTGTTTTTACATGATCAGAAATTTTTCAGATATCTGTGGAAACTAAAGGTGTTCAGAGTACTGTGTTAGGATAACAATAAGGTATTAGAATAAAAGTGTTTTTCTAACTGTAAATATGAAATCAAGGTAGCTTATAGATATACTACATTACTGTCCAGTATAATTTCAGACACTGAACAGCATATACACTTTTTTGCATGATACTTTGTCACCTGTGTTCTCATCCTTTGCATTTTTGTCCTTCTGCCGTCCTATGGATTTATTTACAGGAAACAGACCTGTAAAGACAAAACAAGGCAAAAACTTCTAAAATGTTTGGTTTACTAGTACCTAAAAATAGGGTTGGAGTTAGTCACACAGCTATTTATGGACTTTATCTAGGGCTTGTGAACATCATGCAAATCAAATTTTTCCTTTGACATTTGGTTCAAGATTAGATTACATTATGCATCCTCTATTACATGTTCATTAAACATCCTTATTTAAAAGAAAGATAGCTTCAACCTGATTCATTTACTTATAGCCAGATTAGCACATAAAAGAATGTATTTTATGGTATACACAAGACCACTGGAAGATCATGATTTTTTCATATGGGTTTAATACGACATATGCCAAAGAATCTCTGAATGCTCCCCAAAGGTAATATTTTCTGCAAAAAATAAATCCCTTATATACTTATCTAAATAAAAACCTCTTACTAAAAAAATCTAAAAAAAAAAAAAAAAATGGTCTGAGGGGCATTTGTCTGTGTGTATATGCAAATTCCAGTAACTGAGTCCATCAGGGTGAACAACTTTAAGCTCAGAGGCAGGCAGAGAGCAACTCTCTCCCAGCAGCTGCTGAAGGAAGAACCTGCTCCTCATTCATACACCCACACACAGGCAGACCTGGCGCAAGGCCTGGACAGCTATTCCAGAAGCATGCAGTCAATGGATAGATAAAAGGATCCTGGCACTACTTCCTCTAGGATGGCTGTATCCCTGGCAATAACTTCGTTTATGACCTCTTAAAATGAGTTAAAGAGACAAATTAGCTTGGCAACCAAATTCTTCTCTGATGGCAAGGAAAGAAGAGGCAAGCCGGTACAGACTAGCTCATTGGTTTACCTGCCATTTTTTGGCACATTTGTGCAAATTTTATATTTCTCTCATTTCTCCGTGCAAGAATAAAAGACAGTGACCTAGGCAGCACCCCTGGGTATAAACTTCGTAAAAAATAGAATATTTTGAGTTGGAAGTGACCTCTTAAAAGTCGCTTAGTCCAAACCCCTGCAATCAGCCAGAACATCTTCAACTAGATCAGGTTGCTCAGAGTTCAGTTCAACCTGACCTTGAATGTTTCCAGGGACAGGACATCCAATACTTCTCTGGGAAATCTGTTCAAGAGTTTGACTACCATCATTGAACAAAAAGCCTTCCTTATACCTCCTCTGAATCTACCCTCTTTTAGTTTAAACGATCACCCCATGTTCTATCACTGCAGGTCTGCTGATAAAGGGTCTGTCCCTATCTTTTGCGGACTGAAAGGCCAGTAAAATCTCCCCAGAGCTTTCTCTTCTCTAGCTTGAACAGTGCTACCCAGTTACTAATTTCTCCCAACTTAGCTCATCCTGGTTTGCACAAGGACCTGTCTCAAATCAGACACCTAAAGCTTCTCTCAGCTGAGAGCTTCACACCTAAGAAAATGGGGGCTCTGGCAGTGCCCAGCCTGTCCACCTGTGGCTGGCTCTGGTAGCATACAGCTAGTCTAATTTGCTCTCCAACTTTACTCTGCCCACTGGAACAAAAGAAGTAGCATGCAGCTGAAAATCTGGTCTTTGGATTTTTTTTTTTTGTTTGTTTGTTTGTTTCTTTGTTTATTCTACTCTTCTTCACTGAAGAATGTCTTAGACATGGCAGCATGACTGACACCTGGACATCACCCTAAAATTTCCAAGTTCTAATGTTTGGAAGTGTTAAGCAAATTATCACCCCATGCAATGGGACTGGGTGTTAAATATCCTTACCATTGCTTCTTTTGTGTAAGAAGCAAGCAAAGCTTTCATACTGTAAAGTATGATGAACACCTGAACTTCTGAAACAGCTGACATTTCAGGTGGATCCCACTGATCCACTGTAAGAACTGTTTTTAAACCAGGCTACTTCACAGGTGCAGAGACGATGCACCTGAAGATCAACTGTGCCGCAAATGTTCGTACATGTCCACAACACTGCCACAAAGCCTTTGTGCATTTGTTTTATGTCACAGGATATCCACAGCTGTGCCATATAGATTATTCTGCCAGCATAATGAAAAAGACCACAATTACATCTGCCTTTTGATCAGTTCACTTCCTTGTACTTGGACCACAAATGACACTGACAGCAAGAACACAGTGAACTCCTTCCACAGCTACTATTAGCATTGTGGCAATATTTTAGGCAGATTTCCTCTGTACCATTGCTATTTTGTTTACTGGGAGCCTACATCAAAAGAAAGAAAACAAGAACATATTCTGGCCCTGAAGTCAACAACCTCTCATTCCTCAAATCAGCATCTAATTGAGACACTTGTGTCTGGCTGACGGCGTCAATACAACGTCATTGCTCAATGTTTTTTCCTTTTCCACTGACACCACTGATGCAGAGTGTTAGAGAGTGCTGCTTTAATTAAACCACAGTGACAGGAAAAGTGACCCACATATGTGGTGCCTAATAAAACCATGAGCATAGAAATTGTACTTCTTCACCTTAGACATCAGTTATGATGCGGTTTTTGCCATAACACTGGAAATATTTTATACATTATTGTATTTTTTTTACTTCTCCAGTAAGTAATGTAAGGTAACACAGTAATGACTACAAGAGCTGCAGCATGTGCAAAGTTGAATTTTGTTCATCCCAGGCCTGAGGCATTTTAATTCTGGAGGGACAGACAGACTGACATGAATTTCAGGGGTTGTCTGGTGTTGTCCTGCAGGAGGTAAACTGGAAAGAAGTGTGCAGGTAAGACTGTGAAAAGGACAATGAGTTTTATTGCCTGCCTCTGGTGTTCTTCTCAGAGAGACTTTTTTTCTCTGCTAACAGCAGAAAATACTCTAATTGATAATCGTTCTATAATTCCACCATATAATTTGAGCTCAGGTTCTCTGTAAAAGTGAATACCAGCAGTCGTTTGCTTTTTTTCACTATCCTGGAGCTACATTTCTTCTAGCCCAGCACCCAAAATCCATGGTAATTATGAAGGGGTTTTTTCCTTGCTTTGAACTTCTCAATAAAAGAACCAAAAATGTTTCTATTTCAACAGTGTAAAAATGTAAGAAAATGCAAGGTGCACAAGAAATCTAGATATTATTTGCTATTCAAATGCCAAAGTGATTCTGGGCCTTTACACCACACCTATTTGCATCTTAGCAAAAATAACTACACACCCCTATTAGTTTTGCATAATCCCCAAATGCTATGACATCTGACATCTTAATTCAGGTAAGTTTTATCTTCTGAAACTTTTCAAAGGTCTCTGCTTCACAGTAATTAGAAGAACTCACAGGCATTTGTCAATTCTACAGGATGGAGTTGCATGAGGTGCATCAAATCAAACTTTAGGGGTCTTTAGAAAGTGGAAGGAGAAAAAAAAATGGTGCATTTTAGCAGGGTGGAGTAATATTAAATATTTTTGAAAAGGAAATTTTCTTCTAGCCTAACTTCCTGAAGGGCTTATGTGACAAGTTAATGCTATAAAGATACAGGAAGTGATTAGACTTTGAAAGCCTTCACTCCAGAGCACACAGAATCACACAGAATGCTGCAACTGAAACTAGGCTCAGAAACCCACTGTTATGTTCCACAGAACATTCTAGTACACAACAAAGTTACATAGATCTGTAATTTGTCTCCAATGAGATCAGCTTGTGCAGAAAAAAATAGAAAAAAATGTGTTTGGCTGCCTCAAGAATGTGCTGGCTTCATAGAGTACATTACAAAGTAAGGTTAAGATAGTAATTTTTTACACCAATATCTTTAAAACTGCTTCCTAATCTTCATTATTCCTGCTCCATTGCATTTTACAGAATATTGATTTTTTTTTTCTTTAGGAACATGATTAATCTTATGACAGCATCACATCACAAGTCAATGAAATTAAAATATTAAATGTATTTTCATTTGTCATAAAAAAAGATTTTTAATTTGTTCATTAATGAGCTGTTTCATCACTGCATGAAGTCAGCAAGTATATCTAGGACTCAGTAGTTCTAGAAACAAAGCCATTTAATTTACAGGGATTTAGATAATTAACTCTGGATGAAAAACTTCACTTGAAAAATCCTTTCTCTATAAAGTAGTGAGAAGGTTGATTCACTTAAGGAATATGTTTAAATTAAACTTGAGTCCATGAAGTTTAATACATAGAACAAATATCTAAAGCAGTTTCTTCATCACACATTTTTAGAATCCATAATAAACAGAATTAGTCTCTATCCTGGAACAAAGATAATGGTACAGTCCCTTAAAGATAACTTACAAAACTATAACTTTAGCAGAGTTATTGCAGGCTAATTGAGAAGTAAGGGTCAGCACCAACAAAAGTAAAAATCAAGAGACAGAAACAGTTTGGAATCAGAAATCAAGTTCTGCTTGGGCTTTTACAAAGCTTTCAGCAAGTGCTTATTGCCTATGCAATGCTTTCCCCTTCCAACTGCCACCATGCATGCTCAACTCATTTCCCTGCTCCCATTTCAAAATCAAGGAGATTAAAACTCCACATGAGCCCTCTAAGGATGCAGGAGCAATTGCATTATTCTTAAGGTTATTGAGTCCATCATTCTCCCAGCCTAAAAGTTTCACATTGTAATCTCCACTTTTACAGAGAGGAAAGGGAAAGCAAACCTCCATCTCACAGGCAAAGTACAGACTAAGTAATAAAATGTAATATAAATCAGAAAGGACAATACATGAAAGAGAGGAAAAAGACATTAGTAATTAATGTCTGATGTCTTAACTAAAGGTATTGATTCAGACAACCATTGAGGGACCATAAAACTAATTTCTCAAGCACTATTGCTTTCACTTTGGTAATATCAACATATTCTTTTATCTAATCACATTCCTTAGACTGTTACTAAATGACAATAGTGTATTTAATGGCTGTAAGCATTCTACACAAAAGGTAATGTGGCCTCAGGAATATTAAGAATTGACATCCTGTTATAAGTGTACAACCTGAAGATTTATACTAGTAGGCAGTTAAGGGACCTTTTCCTTTATATGTGGTAGCATATGAATTTGGAGAAAGACTTTTCCCATTCAGCTTAACAGAATTCAAGTTCCCAATCACAAATGAGAGTAAAGTCCAACTCCCAAGTCACTTACATAGCAGCCATAGGTCTACTTGTGTCTCCACTGAAAGTGCATTTCCAGATAACAGGTAGCACTGACGTCAATCCCAGCATAAGGCCATGTGCACTGCACAGAAATCTTTCTCTTTGATCTTTCCCACTGACTCCATGCCATACTGATTGCAAGGGTTACTTTAGCCTACAACAGCTAAAAATAGGGAAAAATTAAGTCAGTATTTGCTATAAACTTACAAGGATTATTGCACTTTGAGAAGACACAGGTCTTTCTTGAGTGGCAGCATGTTAAAATAAATTCAGAGTCTCTCCTGAAGCTTTTTACCATTGACAAATCTGGGAGCAGTTGAATGAAAATGTTCATAGTTTTAATATACTATGTAGGTGTGAAAGACTGTTTTTATACTGTATGTCTTGATCTGAGAAGTCTGAAATTCTAAACATACCTTCTTTTTATCTAAGGTTCCATTTTGCATCCAAAAATATATAAATATTTGAGCAGTCCAGGAAGAATCATTTAGCTTTTCCTACACCTATATCCCTCTAAGGAGGCAGTATTTCTATGTGGGGTATTATTTATACCTGAAGTATTTGGGATCAGATGTACTTTCCAAAAATTCTAGGTGTTGACAGAAACTTTACTTTTTTCTTTTTTTACCTTTTTCTTAGTTTTTCAAAAAGAAATAAAAAATGTGGAAGCATGTATTTCTTCAGCAACATGGCAAGGAACTGGCAGCCCTGTCAGATCTTGTCTCCATGCATCTCCTTTCATGGAAGTGGCTCTTTACCAGAGGAAGGCTTTTTCACTTAAATGGCAGTTTTTAATTGTGTCAGATCTCATGCATATGTATCCATAGAAAATGGGCAGGTGCACAGGGAACAATTTTCCTATGAGGCAACACAGCCACCTGCCAGGTTAGAATCTCCCTTTTATGGTTACAGGCATGATCACCTGCGAGCACCTGCTTGTGAAATACCAGATGAAAGACACGAGCTCAGAGGGTTTCAGCATGAGCTGGGAAGCCTGCTACCCTGAGGAAACCACTTCCCCAACTGCAAAGCTGTGCCTCTCTTAAGTAAGAAAGACATAATTAATAAGGTAGAAGAGGCCATGCAGGAGGATGTGCAGCCTTACACTCTAATAATCAGTGTTTTCTCCCTAAAGAGGGGAATCCTGAGTCTTGTCCCATGCTTCCATGTTGATCAGGGATGATGCAAAAGCACAGCAATCAATATTGGAACCACAGCATCTGCCCTTTCTCACTTCCCTCTCCTAAAGGGTATGAAAGCCTGCAACAAAGCACTTGTCTCCTGTGTTTTGCCAGACTCAGGGAGGCTTCTCCGGGGAGAAATTACATTTTTACACTAATTTGAACACTGAACATTCTTATTCTAACTGTTCAGCTACACTAATGGAACATTTATGTCTTTTCTCTGCTGTGCTGTGAGATAAGTCTTCAAACCTTTTATTTTAACATTTAACCTTAACTTCAGTTGTTCGCCAACCCCATTTGTCAGCCAGACTAACCTCTTCTATCCCTTCAGCCACCCTGGGGAACTTACCCTGCATACCTGATTTGATTATAAAACAAACCATTCCATACTAAGGGACTATTCTCTGTAGAAATATTTAAAAATGTAGCTCCTGCTATTTCTGATGACTGATTTATCCTCCATGTGGAGGGTAAGAGAACAATGGGCCTAACTGCAGCTTAAAAAGATTTTGTCATCCATTAATAACCAATCAGTGTGACAAGCTCCCATCCAGGTTCATGAAACTTGTAATTCTTGTTTCTGTTCCTGGGTTTGCTCAGTCTCGCTTTCTCTTCTCCTTGAGGGATCCAAGGAGTTTCCAGCTGTGAGTCATCAATAAGTAATGGTGGTGACTTCTAGAGAGCTATATCTTGCCACTCACTGCCACTCAGGGAGCAGGAAGATCTGGGAGCAGAGGAGTTAACCTGACTGACAGCATGTCCTTAGGAATCCAGTCTCAGAGAACATGAGACACTGACATAGTATTTGGCTATTCTTGCTCTTCTTCATTCCATTCATAAATTTCTCAGAGACACAAATTCTCTCACAAGACAAAATGTTCCATTTTACTTTAAAACCACAGGCAGATTCTTGCGAACAGCAAAGAGCAAAGCTGAAGTGCAAAGCTAACAACCTTGCTTATTTGGGGGTGATGAGCATAAAAGGTGGGATGGTTTTAGTTCTGACAGATCTAGCTTTTTCTAGATTAACATTATTTAATATCCCAGATATATGTACACCAGGTTCAACAAAAACACATTGGCAGTTCTAGATCCAATGAGTTACATCCTTTTGCTCAACA
Organism: Rhadina sibilatrix; assembly: GCA_013400275.1. Taxonomy (NCBI): domain Eukaryota; kingdom Metazoa; phylum Chordata; class Aves; order Passeriformes; family Phylloscopidae; genus Rhadina; species Rhadina sibilatrix. The sequence goes on from VWYO01008047.1 coordinate 188,495, forward strand.
ACACCCAGCCTACCACAGTTCAAGAAGCATTTGGGACATGAGAACATTCTTGGGGTTTTCCTGTTGCAAAGCCAGGAGCTGTACTCAATCCAGAGGTTGGATCCTCATGAGTGCTTTCCAGCTCAGGATATTATGTTTCTTATCCTATAGATTTTAGTGATTTCTGTAAAATATTGATATAAATCCGACACAACTCTGGTTGTAGGCAGTGGAAAGTCAAGCAGATATCTAAATACAGATTTAGCAACCTAACTGAAAAATCCTTCTATATAATTTTGGACATATTGCTTAAAGCGCTTTTGGACAAGGATTTTCATATAGAAGTTTAGAAATTTGTAGTAGTAGTAGTAGTAATAGTAGTAGTAGTAGTAGTAGTAGTAGTAGTAGTAGTAGTAGTAGTGAAACAAGACTGTTGACTTCTGCTCTGCTACACAAATCTGATTATTTAATATGCTAAGCAGTAGTATATATGATCATATCTCTTTTATTGAAACAGGATTCTTCCCATGCTGTATGTTTAAAACTGGAAATATATCACACTGTATTGCCACACTCACTAAGATGGCAGAAGGAAAAGTCTGACATTGATGTAGCCATACTCTGTGATTTTTATTTTTCTTTTTTAACTCTAGCTAATGTTAATGTTTAACATTATCTAAAATAACTACAAAGATTCATTATCTTCCATGAGGCTGATGAACAAATATTTTGGTCAAGATGGCTGACATTTAATTAATTCCTAAAATTAATTAATATTTGCATTTAAAAAGAAAAACTACCTTATCTGCTTTATGGATAAGAAAAATGGGAGGAGAATGTGATGTATAAGGAGTGAAAGCTAGAAAAAATGTCAATCCCCTGCCATGGGTTAACACGGGTTAAACATAGTAAGTGATGAAATCATCACATCCCCTTTCAACTTGAGCCATACCTTTCTACTTAGCAAAAATAGAGCATTTTTTCTCAACCCCATTGTATAGAATGCTTAAAAATCCCTTTGGCAGTGTGGAAGTTTCTCTGATGGTTCAGACTCCATCTGCAGTGGTGTGAAAGGCCATAGATCTGTTTTGGCCTCATTTGGAGGAGGTGGTTTGACCTTCAGGATTTCAAACTACATATTGTGAGTGTCCTGAAGGTGAGGAAGATCTGGAGTCATTCTGCTTTTCCACCATCAGATAAGACCATGGAAATCACTCAGAAAAATTTTACAGCAATAATTTTCCGATTCAACAGAGGTATGAAATGGAAAATAAATAAAAGGAGAAATAAATATAGGGGACATTCAGACACAAAGTAATTACAGAATTGCAGTAAACTGAACTCAAAGTAAGGGAACATGGAATTCTTTAAAATCAGTTAACAGGAAGAAAAATATTTTCGTGTATATGTTCTGACCTGAATTTTGAACCTAAAACAGCTGTACATAAATTTAGAAGTCATTGATTTACCCTAAACATTCAGAAAGAAAGACAGTACTGTTCTTAGTTTTGTGTTGTAGTGGTAACAGTTCTTGTATGCTTTTATCCCCATCATTGTTATTTTTGTTATTCTCAGGCTGTGTACATCAATGTCATGACCTCTGAGGCCAATATAAGTGACAGAAATTGGCAAGAAGAATATTAATTTGGAGAGAGGATGATGTGGGGTTTTTTTTAAATATTCTTAACTGTTGCTCTGTTCCAAGCTGATCTCTAGTTATTTCTTGAAAATGCAGTTGCTGCTGATTGCTTTCCAGTGTACTAAACAGATGAATCTTACAGCCTATTTATCTCAAAACAGGTCAATTTTGCATATCAAAATATCATCATAATGACAATGCCTTTCCAGTCACACACTCTATACATATGTACTTAAACAAGCAGGTGAATTCATTTTTCATTCCTACACAGTTCTGTAATATTCTATAGTTATTATAAGCTAACTACTAGTAGACACAGAATACAAAGCATGTGTGCTGTATGGCTTCCTAGTAACTGTAAATGAAATATTCTCTGTGTCTGAAAAAAAAACTGAATGCAAATAGCAATGGAGGGATTAAGTCTAGCAAAACAGAATTTTGAGAAAATCCAATAGCACTTTGAGAACAGATGAATTAATATGCTGCAGGCTTTTTGGATACTGCTCACCATAAGTAAACATCCATTTGGATGTCCTCAGAAACAACAAGACGTGAGAAGCATTCAGATTTCTACAACTGGCATTATTCTTGCATTTGAATAAACATTTCCTTCTCTAACCGCAGTCCATTCATTTATTTGCTTCTGCTCTTATTTCCTTTGGAATATCTAACTGTTGTGGAAAAATCCACAGCCAAAAGCGAGGCACGAGGAAAAAATGACAGATTATCCACAAAGGGCTCTGTCACTGGTATGGCATGTTGCAAATCTGTGGGTCTCTCTAGATCCACCACTGTCAGCAGTATCAGGACTATCTACATTATCTGTAGTATGCTGATCAGTATCTCAGCACCAAAGGAAATATATTGAAGGGAGTAAAGTCAAGTGAAAATCAGCTCTAGTATCATCTTCCTCGCAGTTGAGCCCTGAACTCTACAGACCTTTTCTCCTTCTTTCTCTAAACTGATTTGTCATTTTCTCTTGCAGTTTTTACTTAAAGTCTTTGGTAATACGTTCATAGGGAAAAGAAATCGAGTTTGCCTTTAGGTCTGAAAAGAGATAGTTCAAGATTTGTTCAAACTTCCCTGGCAGAGATACACTAGAAAGCCCTTCTTGGGAGTTTCTCAGCTAATGCAGCGTTATGAGGTTTCTTCTCAAGGGAATTCACCTAATCCCATCACATTTTATATACTCATTTCAAATATTTTCAAAGAGTAAATGTGTTTTGAAATGGTAATAATAATGTGGAATTTGTATCGCCTTGTATATGTGTGTCTGCATGTTTTATATGTTTTCTCATAGGAAGAAAAGCTGCTTTCCCCAGATTTCTCAAAACAATCTTCATCGTTTCTCATGCAACACATAAAAGCAGCACATTGTGCTGAACAATTATCTCACTCAGAGAGGTTCTTGATAATAGAAATGCTTTTAATGCAATTTGTCTTCCCAAAGGATATTTCTACATGGATAGATGCTTTCTGAGACCAGCTGGCATTGAAATAAAATGCATCAAAAGCATCTAGAAAAGATGCTCCTCCCTTAACTGAACTTCCATTATGCTGTCTCCCACTCCCTACATACGGAGTTTGCAGCAATTTTTTTTTCTGCCAAATCTTTGCTATTGTTTTAGCACACTATTGTTTTACAGCAAAATGCAAGGCAGCAAAGCTCCTTGGAAATGTTTTGTGAAAGTTTTGGTCTTGATACCAGTTATTATTATTGCTCCGAATGTTTTTATTATCATAATGCACTGGAAGGAATAGCACTGCCAAGAAAATACTTGTTAGGATGCCCAGTGGGATTTTCATAGTGTGAGGATCAAAGCTCATACAGGGCCTAAACCTAAGTGATCTTAGAAGAATTGTGTTAAGGAATTATGTTGTGTATGGATTAAGGATGTACATTTCGAAATACTTACATCTTACTAGCATTAGCACTGATATGGACTACCCAGAAGGACATCATAAATTAAGTTTATTTAGACGTAAACTCATATTTTGGTGAAGGAGATATGAAGGCAATATCTCCACTGTGATCTGAACCTAAAAGATAAAAGAGGTATTCCCTGGAGCAGAAAAACACACCTCATTGAAAGGAAATTCAAAGCTTTTTGAAAGTTTCTCACAGTCTAATTGGACTTCTTTTCATATTCTCTGTGCTAAACCTGGAGGGACTATTCCTCCAAGTCCAGCTGGCAGCAGAGAAGGCAGTGCATCCTTCTGTAGAAGTGGATTCACTTATTTTCCAGGGCCCTGCAGGCATTATCGCCTAACACCCCCTTTGCTTTTGCAGGACTGTGAACACTGGCTTGGCAATAATCTTTCCTGCTCTCTTCCTTTGGCAAACTGCTTTGCTGTGATTTTTGGAGGTTAGTACTAAAGGTCTTGACTTGTGAAAAGGCTTCAGAGATGTTTTGTGAATAACAGACTGCAGAAGGCTGTGACGCACCAGAAACTTTTCCAATGTCTGCATGCAAGGCATCGACTCTCGCTTCTGGGGCCACTTCCAGTCCAATGTTACAATTCCAACTGGGACATTGAAAAACAAAGAATTGTTCTTTTCTGCATTGAATGATGACTAATATTGATGTCTTGTTCATGGAAATGGGTTAGCTTATTATTACAATTCAAGGCCTTTTGGCTACATAGACCAGTATCCTGTGGCTGGAACAGGCAGAGCTATGCTCTGAGGTCTGCAGGGACCTGCAGGGAGATGTCAGCCTTCAAAAAGCATACATGCTCTGAAGGAAACACCAATAGTTTTCATCTGCATTTGTGTACCTTTTCTCAGCCATAACGAAAGGAAATCTGAGTCATCTTTTTGCCCTTTGACACCAAACTCCCCTTCAGTTTACTGTTTATAACTATCTGAAATCTTTGTTCTCTTGGTCTGGAAAAAATAACTTATGCAGGGAATAGAAAGACCCTTTGTTTAAGACTCAGTGATAGCGTTTCCTGAAACACCCAGATAAACATGCAAGGTCCTATCCCCAGAAGTTTTATTACTAGTAAGACAAAAGCACAATAGTCTCATCAAACAGATGGATCAAGTGCAAGCCACCTTAAATGAAAGCATGTAAACCAGGAAATCTGGGACTTTTATAAGGCTAAGTTGTAAATGAATTTAGTAGAAAGTCATATCAAAGCTGAAAGGTATAAAACATAAACAAGCCTATGAATTCCAGGATAGTCTTTGATCTCAGCTTTGACCTTACTAGTATGTTTGTCATTGAATGCCTTCAAGAAAAAACAACTTTCCCTTTTACTCACAACACTGTTGCCACTGCTATCATCTCTGCAAAGGCACAACAATGCAGTCCATGGGGAGGTTCATCTGAGTGGAATGACAGTTAACTAGGCCTTTGGACCTGGAAATCTTAAGAAATTCTCCATCAAACTCATAAAGTTGGAGAAATCTGAGACTCAGAAAATTGATGCCAAAAGTAAGGTAAATTTACATTTTGATACGCCAATGTGGTTGCATTTCTGTCCACGTACTCTGCATTGACTATTATCAATGTCAAGATAAGCAGAGGAGACATAAGTGATAGGAATCTACACAAGGAGTGATTCACAGCTTCTTGCTGCATGAAAAGAGAAATAAGCACAGAGGAAAAAGAAGTAAGTTTTTGCACTTCAAACATTTCAAAGTTGTTGATAAAAATGCAAGCCCTCAGGTTTTAAATACTTTTCTGGAAAGCTTAGTTCAACACATTGCTGAAAGTGAAAATCTGGATTATAGACAATAACTCTGTGAAGATTTCTTCACATAAAAACATCAGAAATTCATTCTTGCTCCTCAATAATAGGTACATTTAATGAAATTTGTGGGTTAGAGCAGTTCTGGACAATGGTAAGAACTCTACACAAATTGTTCCTAGAGGAAGGAATGCCAGGTCAAATCTAATTCTTCAGAAAGTACAGTTGTTGTTTTAATGGGTAAAAGATGTTCAAAAGAGTAGTGCAATGCAAAGAGATTCTTTTCTCTATTGCTTGGATTACAAACAATGTTTCTGTAGATGTCTTTAAACAGCAGCACCAATGTCAGAAGTACATCCAGATATTCACCAGTAAGTACTGAACAATGTTAAAAAGCTTCCTTTTTAAAGGAAATCCTTTTTAAAGGTCAAATGAAAAACTTCAAAGAGGTGCCTGTCTTAAAATTTTGTGTCAGAGCTACCACTTTGCATATGCTTCTTGTGACATCTTTGAGGAAATAAATAACATCAAAGTGAATAGCACTTTTGTGACCCCACTACATTTAACTCCAACATATGTCACAATACCTAAAATGGGAAAAAAAAAGAAAAAAAAAAAATCTGAGGATTCTCTTATATCAAAGTCTAGAAAAGAGTTACAGAATACTGTAAAAGGGTGTCTGGACAGCTGAGAGTTGGCAGAGCTCATCGACTTTCGAGTGTGATGAATATGAGTTAAAGTGCTGACATTTTACAGCTCAGAATCAGTGTCAGAAATTTCCACAGATCTTCTATCAGCTTGCCTCAGGGTCAACTTGTTATGAAAAAGTTCTGAAAACTTGTTTATTGTTTTACCCTCAACAACTGTAAGAACCATTTGTCAAACTTGAGAGGAACCTGCAGGAGACAGCAGCGCTGTATGTCAGCTTTCACAGCAGCTGGCAGCAGCCAGGATATTCATCTGCTGCAGAAGTGGTTTTCTTGAAATTCCACAAGCTGCTACAAACAAGTTTGATGACAATATGAAGTCACTGTGAGGTCAGTTGTAATCAATAGCAAACCCTGCCTGTTACTAAGTACAGGTAAATAGCAATAAACTGTGTCTGTAGGTTTAATTTGAGGTTTAGCTAGTTAATCTTTCCTTAACCTCAAGCCACAGACCTAAAATAGACTAACACCAAAACCCTTTCAAACATTTTTTTTAGGATTGGGCAAGTAATTTCACCTTGCTAGTATTCACATACATATTGTTTGCTTCACAGCAACTACTTATAATTTTAAAATGAAAAATAAAATTTTAAAAATCTGAGTTTCCTTTATAATGCCTTGCATCTGTCTTATAGTCAAACTCATGGTTTACAAAAATTACTACAAGGAGACATTTCAAGATGCTATAATGCAAGAAAAGACTGGGATTGTATGAAATTCCTGCCTGCCTCCCTCAGTTTTCAAATTTTCCAAGCCCTCTGCTTTCTAGACTTGACTTAATAACCCTAAATATTTCAGGGTTGTCAACACTTCACTGGGGATTTTTCTTGTCCATCTTGAAGATCATGAAATTCCTTAAGGGTTTCAGAAGTGCCATGCCAAGAGTCTTTCTGATACTACCCTGTTCTGGTAAAACAGCCTTTGCAGTCTGACAGCAGTTTTACCATTTTGGGGATTACCCATTGCCAACATATGAAGCCATTGAAAAGGCAAATCAAACTGAAAACCCTAGCAATCAAGTAATGATTAATATCCAAAAGCCTTTGTAAAAGATTAAAAGTTTATTGAAGAAAAGGCCAGATGTGAAAGCAGTGTATTTACTTAAGATAGATCTGCCTTATCAGCACATTCTGATAGGGATTGCTGCTTTTTTTTTAAAAAAAAAAAAAAGTAGAGCAATAAAATACCAGTGAAAATGCTAAGCAATAAAATGTCATTGTCATTGACAATGTCCTGTTTGCATATGTCTGGAAAGTTAAGTTGCTATTTCTTCCAAGACAAGAATGAATAAAAAGATCCCTGCAGCAAGAAAACCGTGTATTTTCTCCTCAACACTTTATACCTCTCTACTAATGCTTTCAGTGTTTAAAATTATCAAAAACCCTGAAGTCATGAGACAAAATTCCTTGACCTTCATTGGCAAACCAAACTTAGAATAAGAGATCAATCCCATTTTGAGGATCTGTTGATCTAAGCAGACAATATAGACATGGACAAGGGAGAAAGGAGAGATTATTATTCACAAGTTAAGGGGAAAGTCTATCTAAATAGTTTTGGGCCCTAAACATAATGACAATCACCCTTCTTGAATTTGTAAATGCATGTACCTGTCCACAAAAGCCAACTTGGTCAAAGTGTCTGGCAGAACCAGTTGTGGCATCCTGATTTTTACAGTGGGAGTCAGCCTGAATCATTTCACTGTCTTACTGGGTTTTGACATCCTTATCTAAAACCATACATTTTATATTTATATGACAGCAATATGATTAAGTCCCACTTAGACCACGTGTTCAGCAGATCTTGCCTCTTTCCCTGTGCCCCAGACCCAGTCAGGGTTAATGCTCCATAACTGCAACTTAGCTCCTTTTTTTACAAAAAAGCTGAAAACTCTGTGGGTTTACTGATCCCCTGAAAGTTTATGTCTAGTTGTGCCTTTGAGACATACTGAAAAATCTAGTCTGTCACACATAGGACTACTGCCCCATCTAATGAGGGACTTTAGGAGAGGTGTATATTCATTCACAGAGGAATTAGGTGACTGGAAGAAAGTTGTGGAATCTAAAGAGGAATGATGAAGGAGGCAAACCAGGAATATGACAATTCATGAGCTTTTCATTTGCACTTAGAACTCGTTGTAGACCTGACAGTAAGCTAACTCCAGGCTGAAAGCCAGGGGATGAGAAAGTAACTCAGCATGCTGGGTTACAAAATATTCTGAAAACTAATTCCAACTATATTTGAAATTTTCATTTTCCAAGGGAGAAATGAAAGAGAGTTTTATTTAATAAGCTGGGATAATATTTTGCTTAATCTAAAACGATTTGTATCTCTACATGTTATTTTACACAATACATACATAATAAGAAAAATAACAAAAGGTCAGAGTGACAAGTTTTCTGGGAATATTCCTAATCTCTTTCTGATTTACAGCTTTTCAAGAGATAATCTGAACGTAAAAATGAGCCTCTCAAAGAAGGAAAACTATCTGAACTGATGGCTTTGCGGTTGTGTTTATCTGGTAACACTAACTTCAGGTCTTCCCTAACCTGCATAATAGCATCTCCTGTAGCCTTGAGCAATGAAGCCTGCTACTCTGGTTTTTGAAGGTCAAACTGAAGGATTTTGTGCATTGCTTTAATAGAGGTCTTTGATATTCCAGGCATTTGAGGAATGATGCTCAGAGGTCTTCCAGCAAACTCTGCACACCTTGGGAAGGGTTGGTGATACAAAATAATGCTAATGGGATTTATATGTATGCTATAGGTAACAAAACACACAGTTACTGTGTACAAAAGCATCAAGGAACAAAATGTCAGTGTGACAGAGACAGAATTTAGATACCCACACAATATTACATTGCAGTAAAGCTACCAAAGCAACAGTGTAAATTCATCTGAAACAACACCATGAGTTGCTTATGGAGCATATGAAGCCATGCACAGGTTTCCAGGAGCAACAAACCCCTGGTGGAACTCTCCAATGCCAAAGAAGGTAGGTAGAGACTTGTGCAGAAATGTGGTGATCCCACAGAGGGAAGGCAGGCAGTAACAATCTGGCACTATTCACAGCAACGTGCAGCCTGCAGCTGCTCTTCTGAATGACTTTCCAGGCGAGCCATGAAGCAGGAGGAACTGCCATCACTTTGTGACCTGTTGGGACAACTTTTCCTTCCTGTGCCAAAGGGGGAACAGATTCATTCTTTGAACTCATGGCTTCCCACTCAGACCCAGAAAAGTAGAAGCCAGACCTTGAAGATTATTCATTTTGGTCACTGCAGTCTCTTCCAGGATCAAACCTTACACACTAAAGGGGCAAGATCAGACCTACCTGCAACTGCCCAAGTATCCTGTTAGGCAGTATTTATGCACACACTTCCAAGAAAGCATCCAGCCAGGTCCTTCCCAGCACTGACTGGAAGCATTTCTAGCTCACTAGGCAGCAAAATGAAGTAACAATGCACAACAAGAAGCACTCTCTTTCTTTCAGCTGGATACCTAACTTTCTCCTAAACTCTGTCATCAACAATGATCCAGAAAGGGAAGTGCCAAAATGTGGATTTTATTGAATCTTGTGACTGGAGCAAAATCCATATATTAATCAAATTAATAAAACAAAATTAATAAAACACCCTTCATGCCCAAGATCCAGAGTAGATGGGAGGGTCTCAAATAATTTCTGGTTTAAGGTACTGTAGCTCCTAAGAGAAGTTGTAGTGCAGAAATATTCTTGAACTTGTGTTTTAATTGTTGGCTGTCAGTGGTCAGCTCTGCAGATCACCTTTCCAAGGCATCCAAGAAAAGTGGCAGTCTGCACAACCTTCCTTCCAAACATTGTCTCTTCTTTCAGTCTTGCAGTGCTTACTCTGAGCATCATAAGGAAGTGGTCTCCAAACATGTTACCAGTTTCTGCAGTCCTGATCCTGAGGTCACTTGTTGCCTGGATAGTTATGCAGCCTTACAATGGACCCACGGCAAACAGTGAGATGCTCCAGTCAAAACAATTGTAAATTCTGAAATGTGCTGTTCCCAGGAAGCTCTGGGGCAGCCTGTGGCTACTATGCCATAACAGGACTCTGCAGAAGAAATAAGAGACTACAGCCAGATTTTAGAGAGCATAGATTCACTGGAAAATGAGACTTTTGCATAAGGCCCCTGCAGGATGTCTGAAGAAAGAGACATTGAGACATCCCAGCCCTCTCAAGTTTAAGAAGTGTTCAGGAAATATTTTACCATATAGATAAGACTAGAGCACAGAGGAGAACTCAGTGGTGTTGCAATGCAGCTGTCATTTCTGCAGTCCATGCAGAAAAGCCACCACATAGCTGAAAGCTATTTTGCCATGTTGCCAAATGGCCCTTTTTCCGGTAAAGCTAATTAGTTTGAATTAAGCATATTGCGGACTTTGCTATCCTTCCCATTTGTTGGACTGGCTCCTTTTTCAGTTGTAAACTGAAACCTTGTAAACTGAGTTGTATTGTAGGGTTCACACAGTCAAAGAATCCTCTCCTCTTTAATGCAAGGCCTCTGTTACAGTAATATTCATGCCCTCAGAGAGTCTGCCAACAGATAAGTAAAGATGACACCATTGTGTGATTCATGGGTGAACCTTACCACAATCACCTTATAAAGCAAGAGGATTAAGGATAGGAACCCTGTGACTCCATCCAGTTCGGGTATGTGCTCCCAATATCCTTGTTTGCCAGATTGCTAGGTGTTCTACCTACATACCACATCCATTCCACACTGCTGTCAGGAGCTTAAAAAAATTATCAACAATTAAATGCTAATAATGGCCTGAGCCAGGCACAGTGTCAATACCTATTATGCCCCCTTGACATACTTCTGTCAGTGCACATGTGTGTAAGTGTGCATGCCATTCTAGGGCGTGGGCTAGTGTTAAAGATGGTGTCAAGACGGAAGACTGATACTAAGAAAGCTGAAACAAACAAACAATCAAGAAGTTTTGAGTCACCAGCTAACACCGTCATTCAGAAATCTCCCTTATTCTGAGCTCTTAAGTAAAAAGAGTGTATTTCCTACCAAAAAATTAAATTATTCATATTCATGGCCGTAATTATTCATAGCACTCTTTTCCTAATTATTGCTGTACTATCAACCAAGTTTTTCTTTTAAATAAAGGATAGCATCCAAGCAGTTACAGCTCATATAAGCTCAATATGAGAGATGCATAATAGGCCATGTACAAATGTACAAATAGGCCAGTACAATGTACAGTTTGACAAAAGGGAAAGAGCAGCTGGATTACATAATTAACTAAAAAATTACAATCTAAACACCCCTACCTAAGCACCCAGAGCATGTCCTCATGCTTAACCCTTTCTTTTGGCTCTTTCTCAGCAGTTTATGTGTTTGAGGATACCATTCTCAGGCACATGGCTGTTCCCACACACTGCAGGAAGCTTGCCTACACAAATACCTCTCCATCCAGCATATCACTGTGGGAGTCAGATGGAGTTAGCTGATTTGGCACCAAACCCATTGGTATCACAATTTCACACTGGATCTAACCCAAAATTCTCAGATGCAGTAAAAGAACTCAGCACAGTTAAAGCCAGATGAGTTGAGCTGATTAGCACTACCTATAGAACTGGCCCTAATAGTACAATATATCATCTAGAGGTTTTGGACGACAAAGCTTTTCCACTGAATTCAACAGACCTTGAATCTCTAATTCTGTGAAAAGAACATCTGCAGGTGTATTTATAGCAATGTTTTTCCTCTTTATTATTTAACACTATCATTAAAATCCACACAATGACTGTGCTTTTTATGTTTTATGCAGTGAGAAGTATAGTCCACACTTGCCAAATCAATTCTGGCTTTACTGTAATGTCTCCCAGGAGTCATGACTAGCATGAGGGTATGTCACCTTCTCTACACTACCAAAACCAAAAAATAATCAAAGTATTCCCATTTTTCCAACACGATGAAGCAATTTA
>VWYO01008047.1:214696-229546 GCA_013400275.1 Rhadina sibilatrix
AAAAACAACAACAACAACAACAAACCCACACACTATTTGGAAATGCAAATGAGCGAAAGAAACATGAAGAGACATGGTTTGATTTATGACATGCTAATTTTACAAAATATTTTAGGTTTTAGGAATTGTTATTAGAATCCATCAGTGAACTATCCTCTTATGCTGCTCAAGCACTTCATATTATCTTCCTGTCTGTTTTTTCCATAGTCTTCCCATGCTATAGATCAAAACTCTGGTTCTCCACAGCTGATGTCAATTTAGACACATACTGATATGCATTTTTATTTCTTTCCAGATCATGGAAAAGACCTCTAGGATCAGAAAGTTCAACCTTCAGCCAAATACCTCCATGCCCACTAAATCATATCACAAAGTGCCATGTTAATTTGTTTTTTTGAACACTTCCAAAGACATTGATTCTACCATTGCCCTGAGAATCAATTTGAAATCTCAGGATATTTTACCTTCTTTGACAACTTCTTCCAATTTTTTTTCTCTTCATTTGACAATAACTCTTAATTCTCTTTCCGATATTTTAAAAATAATTTCCAGCAAAGTCCTTCACTTGCAAGTAGTCAATACCTAGTTAAGTATTTACACTCACTTTAATGAAACTAGAGATGCAAGCTGAACTATTTTGAAAATGGGTTTTTACAACTGCATTGGTTACTGTTCATTTTTCTTCATTTAACTCGAAGATAATTCAAATATTCATGAAAGATTCCCATCTCTCCAAATTTGTAAGACCCTGTCTTTACAGCAGAACAAATTAAGAATCAACAAGTGTGTTGATTCTGAATTTAATCCAGTGGATGCTGATTTTGTAATTGATAGGTAAACAGTTACAAAACAACTGTCTCTATAACCTCTGGCTAGTGCTCTGAAACTTTCATCTTCAGGCTCAAAATGTCCTTCTCTTTGCATCAGTTTGTAGTTTATTTATGTAAAATTAAACACTTTCTGTAGTAAAAGCTGCTGATTGAAATTTGAACTTCTCCAACTTCTGAAGATGCCACAATCACTACTTTGCACCTTGATGACAGAGATTCTGTGAAAAATAAAGGGAAGTTGCAGAAGCCACGATATCATGATGTCCAGTACAAAAGGGTTTTTTTAATGATGATATGGGAATTGTTAAAACTCCACAATATGGCCTAATATGGATAAGACTGTTTACCCCTTTACCATCAGATTTTTTTAAAGAAAGGTGACTGGAATTTCTCTAGCTTGTGCTGAATTCAGTGCTGCCCTTTGGGGTGCACTGACTATGTTAAGCAGAGTCAGAGTGCCACTAATAAAACGTGTTTTCTATTTTGCTTTGCTTTTCAGTGTTTATTTCAGGATTCCTCCATGAGTAAGAGAGGGATGAGTGTAAAATAGGTGCAATATACAAAAGGCAAATCTTCAAGGATTCTGTTTGTTTTTAAATATTTCTGAATGCCTCATGTGGCAAAGGTTATGCCATGATAGCCAGCATCTTAGCCAAAGATTTTGAAGCAGTTTTCCACTTTTAGATACATAATTTACAATCTATCCATCTCTTCTTCAGCCATCTGCCCACTTTTTAAAAATCTGATCTTTGACTATAACCCTACTAAGCATCAGTGACAAGATATCTGGTATACAGAAAAAGAGTTTTCAATTTATTGCCAGGCTTCCTAATCACTTTACATTTCAAAAATTACATTTGTATGGTCCTACTTCAAACCAGAGTTCCAGATTTTATTTTCTGCTTAAGGCAGTCCAAACCCTGTTGCTGTACATATTACACAGTAGAAGAAGTTTACATCTGCAGTTTTCTTGAATGATGCAATAAAACCTACCATGACAAACTGTTGAACTTGGGGATCCTTGTAGGTTCCTTCCAACTCAGGATATTTTGTAATTTTATGCAAGTTAACTCCTAAATGGCCTTAAATGTGGTAGCCACCAAGACATTTCTTAGAAATAGATACTCCTTTATTTCAAAGACGTTTTAAGAATAATTGCCACATTTCTCAACACAGTCACTACATAAGGACTATAAATTAGTATATCAGTTTAGTAGAAACATAAATTGAAATATTTGATGTTTTTCACTTTTCCATGTGATTTACTTTGTTTTTAAAAAGTCATATAAGCTATTTTATTAACTTAGTGATTCTGTTGCAGTCATTTGTACTCAACTAGTAGTTTAATACAATAAATTAACTTGTAATAGTTCACAAAGTTGGTTGCTTTTAGGCTAAACCTTAACTGTATATCTGCCAGTGGATTGTGCTGTGACTTATGTTCCTTGGTGTGAGGAAAAGACATGAGGAAAAGACTAATAATTTTTTTCAATGAGACTGCTAACAACTGTATTTCTAAAGAATCTCAGTACCTTTAATTACTCAATCATTAATCTTTATCTTGTCATTAATCTGTTACTCCTAGGCAGGAGCCCAACAGGTGATAGCCTCTAAGATGAAAGATGCTGTAAAACTCTTTCAAAAAAAACAAGAAAATTTAAGGACTCTTTTGGAACTGAGAGATATTTTGAGGGAAGGAAACCTGGTGGTTTGGTCTTAGCTTTCTCCTCCTTGGTAATCCTACTGAATTCTGAATAATTAATTCTGAATAAATTCTACTGGATACTGAATAATTTTTTCTCAGAAAAATGCCCAAACTGATATGATGTATCATATCAATCACACAGTTCCTTATATATATCCAGGGGTTTCAAGAAGGCTAGAATATTTAATGGGAATTAAAAAATGCTATTCAGCAAAGATGACCCTCACAGCTGAAATAATGTGGTTTCAAAGAGGAACTTCCCAATCTTACTGCAGACAATTTTCTTTCATGTGGAGAGGGATTTTTTTGTTACAATTTTACTATATTTTAGACTCACTAGAATATTTTAATTATGAAACTATTTGTTTAGTTAATTAGCCCTTTGACATTCTTTATCAATAGAAAAAGTCAACTAATGGAATATAAATTACAAATCAAGGTAGCAATATTTTTAAAAAGCACACCAAATACAAATGAATGCTCATTTTTACTCCAGCCTCTGGTGATATGAAATACAGGCTGAGAAACTGAAGAAAGGAGTCTTGGTTTTTTGTTGCTTTTTAACAAACAATTTCTTTAGAGATTATACATCAGCAGATCAATTTTATCCAGATTTACCAGCCTCATCGATTATTGCTACAAAGATTGAAAATTCCTTCATTCTGCTTGGTTTTGATCAGGATCAAAGACTGGTTAGTTCTAGAAAATGTTTGAAATTATTTAAATGCTTTTTACTGGATTAATTTCAAAGTAAAAAATGATAGCTTGTTTGCATGAGCTTATTTGCTCATGCAAGTGAGCAATAATCTCATGCAGTTCATTCACACAGCCTCTGTAAAATGGATGAAACTAACATATAAAAGCTTCTAATATTAAAAAAAATAAATCAAAGCACACATCCATATTTTAAATCAGTTAACAGAAGAAAAAGTGGCTGCTAAATTATCAATGTAATGTTATTTTCTGATCCACCTATTAATGCTTCAGCTAATCATGAGTTATGCAAAGTAACTGACCCACAAGTATTACCTATCATCAGCTCTGGTTCTATTTTATTTCCATCCATGAAAACATGTATTTTCCAGTATTAACTAACACACCAGGGTTGTTTGGGGTTTTTTGTAGGTGTTTGTTTTCTTGTTTTATGATTTTGTTTATATTCTAGCAACTGAAGATGCTGTT
Source organism: Rhadina sibilatrix (assembly GCA_013400275.1). Taxonomy (NCBI): domain Eukaryota; kingdom Metazoa; phylum Chordata; class Aves; order Passeriformes; family Phylloscopidae; genus Rhadina; species Rhadina sibilatrix. Next base: position 218,414 of record VWYO01008047.1, read on the forward strand.
ATTCAAGATACTTTTTCTGTACAATCCCAGCTTACCTGCCTGAACTACATAGGGCAAAACAATTTCCTAATTCTTTCGCTGCACAGGAAGGAAAGAGGCACAATTCAGTCAATGCTGCTTTCATTTGACTTTAAGTTGACACAAACAAGATTTAATTATTCATTTAGTTTAACTTTCCTAAATTACTACAGATATTGGGAAAGGTTTAATTTTGTCATCTTAATAAACAGTAAAATTGGTTCCCTGAGAATTAAGTATTTTGTAATAAACTTTGTATTGTTATGCAGACTTAGGCTTACTTTCAGTCTCATCAACTAACAAAACCATGCAAACCTGCAGGCAGACAGCGTGACACCCGCTCATAACTACAGAGCTGTAGGGAAACACTCTGTATCTACAAAGACTATGCAACCTTGCTATCCTGCTCCCAGAGGAAACTCAATCCTCTAAGCAACAGCATCTGGTGAGTAAGTTTTTGTTGACAGAGTTTGCTCATAAAGACTGAGCCTACTTCCCCCCTTGACTGTTTCTCAGGCTCTGATTTACCATTTTCCCTACAGCTGAAATACATCAGTTGATGACAATTCTGGGCCAGATCCTGAATTCTGCTGAAATTTCCTAAGTAGCTGTTTGGCAAATGCAATGGAAGAGGAGAGAGAATGGTGGTGCATCTGAGAAAAGGGGATAATGTAAGGGCCAGCAGCAGGATCAGATTCTAGAGACTGCAAGAGTCAGATAAGTCCCACAGCTGTGTTCAAAGAAAGATGCTGTATCTCTTCATCTCTTTTCACCAAATATGATGTGGCAAGTGCCCATGATGAAACTGATAATGCTTAGTTCTTAAAAAAAAAAAAAAAAAAGTCAGGACTATGGCAGTTGACGCGAAGATAAACAATAAACAAATTTAATTCAAGGAGAATCCTCTTCTGACAGTAGATCACTATATTTTTTCCCTTTTCCCTCATTAACAACTTGTGAACCTCCACGAGAGCAAAGTTAAAAGAGTTTTGGCAGTCCCAGGGAAATATAACTGCTTGTTGTCCTCCTACCACTGAGTCCTCTCATGGGAGATTTCCAGTTGTCATGAACCTAGCAATATCCAGACAAATAAAAACATCTGCTGTTACTAAAAACCAAGATGAAACAAATAAAATGCTTTACAAACTAACAAACCAGAGCACTGTGGAAAAAGCCAACAATTTCAGCTGTGTATAACAAATCTGAAAGCTTTATCATGCCTTATTCTTAGTAATACTGAGATCAGACGAGGATCTCATGACACTGTACAAAATATTATGCATCCCTGTCCTTCTCTGGTGATATAATATTTTTAAGAAGTATTATCAAAATCTGATAGTACAAAGCTAAGGCTGTTCAGTCTTAGGTAATGAGATATGGTTCTTTCTCACCTCTTTTTTCTTTCACAATCCTGAGAGAGAACTAGGACCTTTAATGAAATGAGAACTGAGAGTGTAAAACCACACAATTCAAAACCTGCTGGAAAATACATGCATCATAAAACTGCACAGATTGTGCAAAGTACACAACAGGTAGGATTTTATTATGATTTCTGTGATGACTGTTCTGTTTCATTTGATCAAGGAGTCTAAGGCTTTTCAGAGGACGCAAAAATACTCTGTAAGAAATGCAAAATCTGTAACAAGTTTATGAGTTCTGAATAATGATATAGATAATGTAACTCTATGGGTTGGGGTTTTATCCTTTTTGTGTACTGACCCAGCTTAATAGAGGCACTGGAAACACAACTGGGAAAGCAGCACATGACATTTGGATAACTAACCTCCCTAAGAAGCACAGCAAAGCAGCTATCAGACACCAGTTCTCTTCCAGATAAATTCAATGTTGGTTATATTTGGAAACCTGAAGAAGAAGGTTGTTGAGAACTGAATTTGCTTTAGAATTTACTAATAGTGTGTTCGATTTTCAGAAACTTAACTCTTAGCTTTTCCTAGGTATATTCTAACTCATAAAAATAACTGCATCAACAGATGACAACAGAGATCTCCTGATTGAATGCTGACTGGACTCAAAACTTTCCATTTTTCTATTTTATTTTTTTTTTCTGGTTTCCAATTCTGAGTCTTCTCTAACATATGGAGAAGAGAGGCACCTAAAGCCAGTGAAATGTGCAGGAACCCACCTATGCACAGGAAGGCATTGTGGGGAGAGTACAAAGTCAGAGGTGAAGGACAGTCCTGGAACAGACTTTATTGCACAAACCACTGCTGTAAAGCTTATTTCTACTTACAGATGCTTTGAATCACCAGTAATCTTTCATCCTTCAGCCTTTTTTTAAAGCTTAGTGTGCAAAATGTTTCTTCTGAAACAAACTTCCAGTGAGTCTATTCAATGGAATTTTCTCTATGCTCCTCCTGTTTCTTTCTGCTGATGCATTTAAAATGAAACCATTCTCCAGGCCTCACCTCTCTTTGTACAAATATATGTATTTTTCATATTGCATGCTAGTTTTTGCAAGAAACTTGTCAGGGAAAGGAAAAAGAGGGCTGGTAGCAAAATCCTATTCAAATATTGGCAAAACATCTACAAAAAATATCTTCAACTGGAAATGAAAAGTAGATGCTGTATTAAGTTACAAAACTCACATTGTACCTTCTGTTCAAGTAAAATTCCCCCTTGAGTTTACGGGATATCAGTTCCCACCACAGGACTGCAAGATTAAGCTGGCATTGAAGAACTGCAATGAAATGAATCCAAGAGAGGTACCCCATGATCCTGAATGATGTAGTAATTTCTTCCCACCTTCTACAGTGTAGAACATTTTGAATTGCTAATCTTGGCTTTCCAATCTGAGTCCTCAGTGATCTTTTATTTGTCAAATGCCATCATTTGTACTGATGGATATCCTGAAAATAAAAAAGGGAAATAGTCACACATCTTCCAGAGGGTCTCACTATCTGATGTTCCTTGGACAGGCACAGTAAGCTGCTGTTAGCTACATATTATCTCCTGAAATCCTTCTGCAAGAAGAGGTCATTTCCCTGGAATTAAGTCATCATAGCTGAATCTCAGCTAGTGTAAACTTTGTGCACTCTCTGCCCAAATTCCTGGCAGGGGTGACAGGACATCTATTGGCCCAGCACTCTGCAGGAACAAAAGTTGGCACTGCTTTCCCATGCAATAAAGGTGACACAAATTCCTTTCCTCCATCACAAGGATCTAATATTTAGTTCCTTTTCCTTAGGAAGAAATATCAAACCTGAGTGTACTAAATGCATTTAGTGCTGTCTGACGCACAGCAGCAATCCACAATCACTGCAAAGCTTTGAAGACCAGCTGCAAAAACACTGGTGCTCATGCTAACGCTTCTACAGAGGTGCACCTGTTATAAACACTGCCACAGGAACCAGGCATATTTGCTCCCAGTGATGTTCAGTAGAAGCCAATCTTTAATACATAGCTCTCTGAGAATGAGTGACAGGAAGATCTGAAGCTCTCTTCATGCAGACAGCTAAACAATTCCTCAGTAGCCTTTTTAGGACTGTAGAATGAGGGTATATCAATAGTCTTCTACTAATTTTTAAATTAAATTTATCTCTTTAGTTAATATAAGTAACACCTTTTTTCATTGTTGTTTTCTGTTTAGAGCCCAGACAGATGCTTTTGAGAGAAGATGAAGAAATTGCAGACAGAAATGAGGCACCACCACTGTTCTTGTCTCTTAGAACTGCATTCAAAAGCACTGATGAAATCAATGTATTTTTACTCATATGTATGTTGTCAACGTTTTGTCCACATAAAAGGCACAGGGGAGATGGTAAGACCTGAAAAGACTTGTCCAAACTTAGAGATAGTATTGGAAAAACTACGAGTCACATCTTCAGTGTCATCCTGGTGCATTAACTAGGAAAGAATACAGTTTCTCTTTTAACTTACTTTTTGTAAATTCTCTCTTCAAATAAATTTTTGTAAATTTATTGTTCAACAAACAATAAATGACATATTGCTCACAGTAAATTCTAAGCTACATATGTATATTATGTGCATATAAGGTGAACAAAGTACAATAAACTTGTTGTGTTGTGTACAAGTTCAGTACTTCTAGAAAACAGAAAGCGGTTTGCAGAAAAGCCAGCTGAGCACAGTCTGTAAGTGAGCTGCTCCACAAAAAGTGAAATCTCTCTGCCCTCTCCCTAAAGGCACTTGCTTCTCCCACTTTCATTCAACTCTGCTTTCAAGTTTATTAGTAAGTTGCATTAGGAGTTTTGAGCCTAGCTCTAAACAGACAGATGCAGATTTGCAAAAGAGTGTCACACCACCTTCCTTCAAACTACATTGCAATTTCTTGATTCTTGTAATGTTGAAATTTTTCATGGCATTTTCATTACTTTAAAAAATTATGTCAACAATAGAAAATTTAAATCATAATTTTTTTTATTTTTATTTTTTAATATTAAAAAAGACCACATTGCGGTTTCTGCTAAACTCTTTCCTGGTAAGAATTGGTCATGCCTGATGTTTCTGATTAAAAGCATTCTTTCTTTGAGAAAAATTTACTTTTGTTTTTTCAGTGAAAATTCATGAAATTCTTAAATCAACATGCACAACATGGATTTGATTTGTTCTGTTATGCCACAAAGATGGGCAAGCAACTCTAGAAATATAGTCAAAGGCTGTACTGATGAAAGTTTTCTTTCAACTACCAGCACAGCAAGGATACCTATATGGGAAATATTTTCTTTGCCAGAGTTACAGAATTCTCAACACAAAAACGTAAAAATTTCACCTCTATTTGTAAAATACTCCAAATTATAATCTAAGTGAATATAGTTCAAAAAAACCCCAAAAGTAAACATGGGAGTTGAGGATGGAAACCGAGATGTACAGGCTAACTCACTAACTTCCAGAACTAGGCAGTATCACATAACTTTCTGGAAAAGATCCCCCAGTAATGAGAGTTGCATTGAGGATTCAAATGACAGAGGAAAAGAGACATACACTTTGATGAGAACAAGACAAATTGGCATTAACCAGAAACAAGGTGGATAAATAGTGCCTCTCAACTACATAAACTCAGAATGGAGAAATTTTGTATGACCTTTACTTTCCAGAAACTGCAATCTCCCCTACACCTTTAAATTAATATTATTGCAAAATATAGAATCACTCCATACAAGTTCTCTCTTTGTTTTAAATTCTGTTTGTACAATTTAGGTATTCTAATTTTCTACTTTACACCAATTTTAATATTCAGCAGTAATTCCAATAGATATTTTTTTCTTCAAAACTACATAGTGTCACAATGTACAACAGTTGTTTCATTTCCCCTTCAAAAAACAGTACAATTTTTGTTTGTTTGTTTGCTTGTTTGCTTGTTTTGTTTTGTTTTGAAGCTTAAGCATTCTCTTTCAGCTGAAATAAGGAAGTTTACTGGACACAATCCAATAATTTCTGCAGACACAGATAATTTAAATAAAACAAGTCATTAATCAAAATCAGCTTCCTTTCAGAGACAATCCCCTGCACAAAGTACTCAACCCATCTCGAAGTTAGTAAATGATTATGTGTGCTGGGTAACTTGACACCTTGAGGAGTCTGAACCTCTTGAGAGATTATAAATTATAGCAGGACTTTGGAAACTCCAGGTCTTTCAGGAAGTGCTCAGCTCCCACCTAAATAATTTTTTTAGATCATTAAACTTAGTGGTTTCATTTTGGGTCTTGTTGGGTTTGCTTTTATTAAGGGAGAATATTCTGGAGATAAAAAGTAATACTAGAAGTTGTCTGAAAAAATCTCTGTAGCTATACATCTTGTAATAGTTATCTTACAGATATTTAGAAATTTATTTTAAGCAAAACTTTCTTACCTGAGTAATTTTCTCTGTAACCCCAAATGTAAAATAAATATTCATAGAGTCATAGAATGGTTTGAGTTGGAAGGAACCCTAAAGATCATCCAATTCCAAGCCTCCGACCACGGTCAGGGGCACCTTCCACCACTCCAGGTTACTCAGAGCCCCATCCATCCTGGCCTTGAACGCTGCTGGCAATGGTGCATCCAGGAGCTCTCTGGGTGACTTGTGCCAGTGCCTCACTGCTGCGGTGGCGTGCGTGGATGGTAAACACCGTGACCTTCCCAAAAGTGTCCCCTTGCACGGAGCCGCTTGGGCAGGCACGCCAGCAAGCACACCGTGCACACAGTCACACACAGCGGGCAGAGAGCGGCAAGTGAGGCGGGAAGGGTCTTATGTGGGGAGTTCCCGTGGGGTTTATTGGTGTCACAACTAAGGGTTCCAGGGACAGAAAGGCCAAGAACAATGGAGGGTGTTGGTTTAAGTACAGGGAAAGTTGGGGCGGAGCAGAGCATCGGCTCCAATGGTCTGAGGGTACTGGGGTGGTACATGGGCGGGGAAAATGGTAACAACCAATAAGGAATGCCAGAGTGGATAGGCAGGGATACAATAACCAATGATGACCAAAGGAAGGGAGAGATTCTAAGAAATGAATATGTATGGAAAAGGTAAGAGATACTAACATGTTGCTGTAAGAATCCATGTGAGAGAAGCCTTTCTCACCATAAGAAAAAAAGCACATCCCTTCACTTACTCTGACCCCTCCAGGGTCAACATATGAATTCTTGGTGGAAGGCTCACTGGCCTCCACACCTCACCACCCTCTGAGTAACTAATTTCTTCTCAATAGCTAATCTAAACCTGCCCTCCTCCAGTTTAAAGCCATTCCCCTTTGTCTGTCACTGCATGCCCTTATAAAATGCCCCTGTCCAGATTCACTGTAAGTCGACTTTATGTAGCAGAAGGTCTCTACATACTCTAAGGTCTCCCTGAAGTCTTGTCTTCTGGCTGATGAAACCTCTCAGCTGGAACACCATAAAAGAGTTGTTCCAGCCCTGTGATCTACTTAGTGGCCTCTTCTGGCCTTGTTCCAGCATCTCAATGTCCCTCTTGTGTTGGGAATCCCAGAGCTGCTATTGTGCAACATCTAGTATCGCCCAAATGGAATTATGTATGTTTTGTTTTGGGGTTTTTTGTCTGATTTCAGTGGAAACAAAGCTGGGCCTTAAAAGCTAAAGCAAAAAGATTAAAGAAATTGCATTAAACAAAGTTGAAGTAAACACACTGGTAATCTTGATGGTGTTATCAACATTCCAAAAACTGAAATGCACTCAGCTCCCTAGAGAAAATATCCAGAATGTCTCATTTTGGAGTTGCTAAGCAAGGAAAGCTAATGCATAATACAGAGTAAAATATTGCTGCATAGAAAATTATGTGGGTTTCAATTTATTTATTTATTTAATTATTTATTTACTTATTTATAGTCAGTTCTTATTTTGGTTCTATTTCTCCGCTTTATATATTTGTTCATTACTTCTACATGCAAAACAAAAGAAGTCACATCTTATTCATGTGACATCAGAGTCTCTGTCCTGACTTGTTCTTGAACAATATTTATTGAAGTTATTTATTAATATGTGAAATAACCAGTCCTGCAACTCTAAATATAACAAGGGTATTGTTGCATTGGGATATAGAAAACAAAAAAATTAGAGAATTTTAGGAGGCCTACATACACTGGAAAGAGGATCTGATCCTTCCCTAGCATCCATCTACAATTTCTAACCCAGAAAAGTCAAAAGTGATAGATTTCGGTGAATGTGGCCTTATGTGCATACAGAGAGTTTCCACATGGACACATATGCCTATGGATCTACTTTCTACCAGAGGAACAGCAAAATACTTTAATATTTGCAATTAGCGTGGCAATTACAAGTTTCAGACACACTGTTTGCAATACTTAGATTAAATGTCATTAAATGTCTATTGATATCTTCAAATGATACATGGTTTGGCAGATATTTAGGGGAAGTTATACCAGAAAACAATGAGAAGTCATACATAAATTTTCTCTGTGAAGCAAAGAAAGTTAAAAAAGAAACTGGCAGAGTACCTCCATACTGGTATCTCATTGTGAAGTACACAAACAAGATACTCTTCCTTGAAGTCAGGTGAACCCTTTTAAAATTAATGGACGACTAACTTTGAAGCTCTGAAGATTCATACTGAATCTAAACCTCCACTGCTCTCTGTAGTTACATTTTTTTTAACTTTTGTTTGAAGTCTACTAGTTAAAAGTCTCTAATTTAATTTAGATAATCCCCAGGCTTTGAATGTTTCAAGCACAAAAATGCAACGTGGCCTCAAGTTGCCATTATCTAATTTTACAGTTCTGTGGATGTCCAGGGCAATGGGACTTGACCACTTATAAGTGAAGCCCTGAGATAAGTTGCCTGATCAATAATTGCTCCCAAATATTTCCCAAACACAGATCAAAAGTTAGAAGAGGCCATGCACAAGAGGCATGTTGTACATGGGCAATGTGTTTTGAAGGGTTGAATGCTGTGAACATGGGCTCTGTGTTTTGGCTGAGCCCTAATTACAGAAGGAAGCACTTATCTAGTGACAATCTCTGCTTGTTACTTCAGACTGACTTTAACCCCCCTCTTATTTTCTGGCAAATATTTATGTAAGTGATCCCATCTCAATGCTAGGAATTGTGGTATTTTAACAACATAACGGCAGAATTTATACACCTATTAAAAAACCATGGGTTAGCTGGTAATAAAACAGACCAATCTCGAAAGAAATACCTTTGAGAACAGGGAAAAATGAAGGACATACTAGGTCCAGTAAATCACCTTTTCAGATTTTGTTACAATCTTGTTATTTGATACATAGAATCCCCAAAACATGTCTCTGGTGCAAAATTTCTAAGAACCGATGCAGAATAGGTTCTTCACTGGATCCCTTTATTCTCCTGCATACAAGATCAATGAGACTTAAAATGGTTGTAAGTCATACTAAGGTGCTAAAGTGCTGAAAAGGGGTTCTTGTGCAAGCAACAACATATCTGTGGCTTTTTAGCATGTTCCTGCTCTCTCACCAGAACCTTTCATTTCAATGAGATAATGTAGTAGAGTATTATTTTTTCTCTGCTACCCTTATGTGCATCTGAATTACACTGAAATTGAATGATGCGCGTATTAAAAACCCAGGGAAAACTTAGCTGGGCTACATAAAATTAACTCACATGCTCATCCCCCTCACTTTGCAGTATAGAAGACCTAGTGGAAAAGCAGTAACATGTGGAAGACATTTTACACTCTTAGTCCAACCCAAAAAACTTTATTCAAAAACTTTTATACAACTACTCTTTAACTATGCATTGAAGAGCTGAACACTTGTATTAAATTTTGGAGCACTTATATCTTTTAAGAATTTTACCAAGCTACTCGTAAATAAACACTTCTAATAACATTTGAGACCAAGTTGTTTGCAGGCTGATACCTATCACAGGCATCTTTTGATATCGGGAAATATTTTCAAGATATTTTCAAAGGAAGCACATGTATAAGACAGAAGAACAATTAAAAACCAATTTCATATCAATTTTGTGGAGTTTCTATATACACAATGAACAGATTGTCCATTAACTCTTTAAAAAAGAAGAATGTTAGTGCCCAGATTTGAAGAAGTTATATTCAGCAGCTAAGTATCAGTCTGAACTGCTATTGGATGAGCTAACAAGGTAAACTTAATAGCCAAATTAGTAATACAGCTGCTTCAAACACTTCAGAAGAGTTCCCAATTTTAGGAATTGAATCCAAGATTAAGATCTTGAATCAGAAAACTATGTCTGCATGATATTCTGAGTCTGCACTGTTTTTACAATGCCAAGAATATCTGGCAATTCATGATGAAGTAAATACACAAAAAAGAATTTTCCTGTTAACAGTCTTGGCAATGATTCTGTCTATATGAACTGAAAATAGCAGCACCTGGAGGTCATAAAATAAAGCATTTTTATTTTTTTTCCTGATTTTGCTAGCACTCAATGTAAAATGAGCCCAAATCTTGGAAAACCTGTACGTGTTTAAGAAATGTTTTTGAAAACTTCCTTAGTTCATGTAANTCAACCTACACTCAGTCCTGAAATTGTGTGTGATCTGCTGTTCCGGCTCCCTACAAATCTTTAAGGCCAGATGGGATCCATCCAAGAATCCTCAAAGTCCTTGCTGATGTCATCACAAAGTCTCTCTCAATTTATAAGCAATCTTGGGAATCCCAAGAGGTCCCAGCTGACTGGAAGCTGGCAACCATTGTCCCAGTTTTCAATAGCAAGAAGGATGACCCAGAAACTATAGACCTGTCAGCCTCATTTCAGTGTCTGGTTAAGTTATGCAGAAGATTATTCTGGGAGGTACTGAAATATACCTAAAGGTCAACACAATCATCAGCCACAGCCAGCTCAGCTTCATGAGGGAAAAGTTTTGCTTGTCAAACCTGATTTCCATTCATGATAAGGTAACCCACCCCGTAGGCGAAGAGGATCCTGTTGGTGGAATCTTTTTGCATTTTAAAAAAGATTTTCATACTGTCTCTGACAGAGTCCTTCCAGATGAAATGTCCAGCTCACAGCTGGATANGCTAGCACTCAATGTAAAATGAGCCCAAATCTTGGAAAACCTGTACGTGTTTAAGAAATGTTTTTGAAAACTTCCTTAGTTCATGTAATTCTGGAGAGACTGAAAAGGGAAATCTAAACTCTGAGACACTTCACATACCTTGAGAACTGAATTACATGGCCACCATGAGAATAGAGCTCTGCTAGCATTCCTTATAGGATTGATGAAGCTCCAAACCTTCACCAGCTCTGGAGATTATGTTTCTAAATACCTAATTTTTAAACCTTTAGACCTGCAGCTAATTCAGTAATGAGATAAGGAGGAAGGCAGGAAGGCAGGAAGNATCCATCTTAGGCCCTGTGGTCTTCAACTTCTTTTTAAATGTTTTGGACTCAGGACTGGAAGGGATAATGAGCAAGTTCACAGATGATACTGGGAGGAGCTGCTGACTCCCTCAAGGGCAGGGAGATCCTGCAGGGAGACCTCAACAATTTCGAGAGATGGGTAAGTACCCATATGAAGTTCAACAAGGGAAATTGCTGGATTCTGTACCTGGGATGGGGCAACCCTGGATGTATGGACAGAATGAGGAATGAGAAGCTGGAGAGCAGTGCCATGGAAAGGGCCTTGGGGTCCTAGTCAGTGGTAAGTTGAACATGAGCCAGCAGTGCCCTG
>VWYO01008047.1:229580-240709 GCA_013400275.1 Rhadina sibilatrix
AGCCAGGAGGGCCAAGTGTGTCCTGGGGGCATCAGGAAGAGCAGGGCCAGCTGGGCAAGGGAGGGGATTGTCCTGCTCTGCTCTGCACTGGAGCAGCCTCACCTCCAGTGCTGGAGGTAGGTTTGGGCACCAAAACACAAGTTTTGTCTTGTAAAAAATACATGAAACTATTAGAAAGCGTCCAACAGAAAGTCACAAGGATGCTGAAGGGCCTCGAGGGGAAGCTGAATCAGTAGTGGCTGAGATCATTCAGCCTGTTCTACCTGGAGGAGACTGAGGGGAGACCTCATTGCAGTTACAGCTTTTCTGTGGGGGAAAGATGAGAGGCAGACACTGATCTCTTCTCTGGGATGACCAGTGACAGGACACAAGGGAATGGCCTGGAGTTGTGTCAGGGGAGGTTTAGGTCGGGTATCAGGAAAAGATTCTTCATCCAAAGGGTGGCTGGGCACAGGAACAGGATCCCCAAAGAAGTGATCACAGTACCAAACCTGACAGAGTTCAAGAAACGTTTGGACAATGTTCTCAGGCACATGGTGGAATTGATTCTTGGAGTGTCCTGTGGAGGGCCAGGAGATGGACTTGATATTCCTTGTGAGTTCCTTCCAAATGAAGATGTTCTGTGATTTTGTGAAGTCTAGACTTTCTGATGCAAAACATGGGGAAAAAAGTAAAAGGTGCACATTTTCAAAACTTGCTCAGCTTTGTGTAGAGTTTCTGCTCTACAGAAACTCTGAGTGTAAAGTTTAGACTACAAACATGTGCATATTTTCCAAAGCACATTGCCTTCCCAGGCTTACAGGAAAAGGAAAGACTGAAAAAAGTTTCCAAACACAGCCCCCTCACTAGCAGTGTTTTTAGCAGGAAGGGTGGCATCCAGTTTGACAATTTATCCCTCTTGCATAAGAAAAAATAGTACTTGTGGTGATGTAGAATACAAGGACTGAGTGACATTCCAGACGTGATTTGTGTACCTGAACTGAGAGAAGAGTTTTGGTTTTTTCATTTAGTCCAAAACTAAGCACCATCAAGAATTCCCATGAATTAGAAGGTCTTTAGAAGTCTTGAAGGGAAAAACTCAGTATATAGGACTGTGTCATATAAGATTATCCTTAGGGATAAACCTTGTTTATGTGTTTTGTCCAAGAACAGATAATAATGAATCACAAGCTGAATATGATTCAACAAAGTACTGCTCTTGCCAAAAAACAGACAAAGCCATACTCAGATGTTTATCCACAAGTATTGCTTTCTGCTTTACTGATCTTTAGTCAAGCCTTTGATGGAATGGTGCATTCAGTTCTCTAAACTGCACTTAAAAAACTGTGAACTAACTGCACAGGATCCACACAAAAGGAAATAATACTATTATACCCATAGAAAAAAAAAAAAATAGGAGAAAGGACAAGAATGTTTAACCTGTAGGTAAGAACAATCTTTAGACACAAACCAATTTGCTGCAAAAAGAAATGTCTTGTTTCAATGGCCAGGAGAGATTTAAGAAAAAAAAAAAAATCATTTTGCAGGGAGAAAGATTCCTGTTAAATACTTGAAAATCTTCCTAACACTGGAGAATCCCCAAACAAAGTATTTAAATAATTTCCGTGAGGGGAGATAGACATTTCATGCACAGAGCAGATATCAAATACTTCCCGTTCCTATCAAGGAAAAAAATGTTAACGAACAGGAGATCCCTTTTATTCCAGTATCTCAGAGCCTGATTTTATATTGCTTTACATTATGGTCTGGGTTGGGAGGTCCCAGGAGTAAGAGCAGGTCAGGAAAAGTTCCCTTCAACTTTTAGGTGGGTAAGAGGTTACCATTATTGCTTCTCTCAGTGGAAAATGTGCAGCTTTGGTGCTGTAGAGCACGGCCTTCACCCACACATCCCTCATCCTATCATCCACTTCTGGTGAGAGGAAGGAAGTGGCACAAGCTGCAGTTGGCCTGGTCCTTCCACTAGCAAAAATAAATGGCTGAAAGGAGCTAATTACATCCTGGTACCCACACTGAGCATCTTTATAAGATCTGGCATTGTCTAGACTTTACAAGCTTCTCACTCTTAGTCTGTGTCATGCCTAATAAAAGACAAGAAAAATAAAAATTGCAGATGTTTTTATTTGATCAAATGTCTTCTGTTTTATTAGCTGTGAGGTTGGTCTCACGTTTCCTCAGATGTGTCATGTTAATTCTTGCCATTCTAGATTGCACAAATCATACTGGGTTGCTGGATCAGACACAAAGGGAAGTGACTGCCCTAGTTATGTGTAATATCTACATGGTCTTCCAGACATTTAACAGATGGAGAGCTTCAGCAACAGTGTAATGCTGCCAAAACCATGGAGAAAAAAACATTACAGAATGCTTTGAGTTTTTCTTTGAATCAATGACAATTTCAGGGATAATAAAGGAAGTTGGAGTCCCATCAAGTTTTAGCTTTATTTAAACTTCCTCCACAGGAAGGTATTATTTTCAAAACTGAAGATATAGGGATCAGCTACAATAAAGTACTCCTCTGCAAAGAACCTTGCTGCTTCACAGATGGCACTCCATCATAAGCCCATCCCAGTGTTTATTCTGTACTGCTGTGTATACCTATCTTGCTCTGTAGTCTTGGGAATTTTCTGTAGCATGGTTACATGGTTACTGGGCTCTCTCTGAGGGGATTCAATCTGTTGTTCTCTCCTAGCATAAGCTGGATCTCCAGTGCTGACCAGTCAGGAGTTTTGAGACAGCTAATTCCCTTTCTGCATCTTGCTGTGTTTCACAGCATTTTCCTCAAGCAAAACCATTTTACTTGTCCTCTGTCCTGCTTCTTGGGCATTGCTCCAGCAATGACCAGAAAGATCAGCTTTAGACACAGTCACACAGAAGTTATTTGCAGGTAACACCTGATAGGAAATAATCATTGCATCCCATATTTAAAGATATAGAACTGGCTTTAAAAGCAGATAAAAGTCTAAGCCCAGCAGCATTTGTTCACAAAGCTACTGAGTGGAACCCTCAGCCCAATGTGGTCTGATTTACAAACTGTAGAGAGCAACACTGTTCTTTTCAAAAGATTGAATCAAATGACTCAGCAGGGCAGGTCATTATGAGATACACAAAGAACATCTTCCAGCAAAGACAAGCAAAGCAGTGACTCAAATACTGCACTCGATAGCAGTACCTGCTGCATACAGCAGAATATCTCAGTCTGATACAGCAGGTCCAACAGGATCAATAACAAAAGTAAAATTAAAAATAATTCCTGTATGGATTATGAGAGATGCACTGGCAGCTCACTTATATGTTCCAGTTAGAAATTAATAAGTCACTCTTCCCTACAAAAGACTTGCTAGAGTGACAAAGCAGTTATGGCTTATGAACCACACATGAGTAGAGTCTCTGCAGACAATAGGAGTCCAAAAAGGATTCTGAGGCACAAGCACCTCTTACAGAAACCAGAGCTGGCATGACAGAGAAGCCTTTAACATAGCTTGAAAACATAAGGGTTTTTTATTCAATTTTCAGGGGGAGAAAAATTAACATGCACATAAACTGTTGATGTATGTATGTTATATATTTTCTAGATATATTATATGTCTTCTAGATATATAAGCATAAGGATGTACATATTATATGGGGCTGCAGGAAGACACTGGCTGTATAAAGAAAAAAAAATCCACATCTCTTAGCCACGATCAATCAGAAAGCTTTTGCATTTTAAATAAGGGGGCACATAAAACAGGCTTAATTAATAGGAGAATAAATGGATTTGACCAGTTTTCTGCAGAATCTGTCTAATTTTAAAATCATTCATTAGACTGACTCACAGACTTAAAGTTAAGCTTGTGCCAAATAGCGATTTCAATCAGTGCAATGTCAAAATCCTGATTGACATCATTTGTGAGAGTTTCTATGCTTATGCTCTCCAGAACTTGATATATTGTGTTGATTCATTGTTCTCTGGCTGACTGTGTGGCCCAGACTTTGGCTGGGAAAATCATTACTCCTTCAAATATTTCCTTTTTCAAATGATTTCCCAGCAGAGATAGATTCCCTATTTCTTGCCTTTTCTGAGTTTACCCAAAGGTATCTCCTGTAGTTTAAACTTTCTCTTCTGTGCTGCTCTTGAGGGAGACTCAGCTTGCCGGTAATTCTGTTTAACATAAGTTAATAATTACTTTTCTGGTAAGTCTCCAGTGCTGATAGGACTAGGTCAAATGCCAGAATCCGTTGCTAATGGAACAACTTTTAAATAGCTCAGAGTGGAATTCAGGTGTTAAACAAGTGCGTGGTCATATGGTCCACATGTATGCCCATAAATTAAACAATCCCGGTGAGCAACCCTGGAAGGATTCACTTTCCTATGCTGTTACTGTCTGGGTTGTTTCATGGAAGTTATTGCTAGAGAGCAGTCCTTGCACTTCAGTGTTTTCACACACATCTATGCAACCACTAACTTACTCATTTCAACCACATATTGACACTACATTTCGCTTTTTTAGCCTGAAAGCAAGGATTAAACTTGCAAGTGAACTGGATGTAAACGTGGGCACATAAACATTAAACAATATTCAGACATGCTATCTACAATTTTATTTGCTGGTAGGATGGTTATTAATTGCTTAATAAATTATTTCATGTTATTATTACCTGTGCTAGATAGACATTATCATGATTTAATAAGTAACAAATTATATTAAGTGTAATTTTTAAATCTTTTGAGCAGACAGTAAAATTCCTTAATGCCCTCTACCACATGATAAATGACACGGAGTTATGCAGTATTCAGAAGTATTTCAGAGTGCACTGGAGATTATAGAAGAATTTCAATGGTCATTGAAAAATATTGTGATTGAATTTTCAACTCATAAATCAATAACATGACAAATAAAGGAAGCAGATGTAGACAGAAACGACACACTGTAAGAAATAATATGAAAAATAATATTAATATTATTTATGTCAGTTCTTTTCCTGTATTAGGAAAATAAAAAAGAAAATTAAGTAAGTAGGAGAGGACAAAAAAAAAAAAAATGGGCAGTTCAACAACACATAGCAACCAGATTTAAATTCTGCCCCACTCATCCCTAGTGAACATCAGGAACCAGAGCACTGTTAGGTCTTCCAATTCACAATGAGGATGTTCTCATGCTTGACCCATCAGTAAAGCAGAGTCTTAAAACTGACTACAGTAGATTGTGAATCAACCTCAATTCAGGAACCATGGTAATGATGTGTAAGGCACCATTCCATTTGGGTTTTTTAGGGAAAAAAAGCATGCCCACACAGAGGCTAGAGGTTATCCAAGTCTCTTGTTACATTTCATGGTTTGTTATGCTGGGAGAAAATTGTGATGTGCCCAAGTCTTCCAGCCAAGCCAAACCATAACACAAGCATTACCATTGGTATGGGAGAACTTGTTCAGTACTCCTGTCTCTGAGGTCAGTGGATGATACAGCAGAAAAATACCCCTGGTGTTTTATGCAACAGTGTCTCAGCTAGCTTAGGAATGATTCCAGCCAAAACCACATGTTCTACATTCTCAGCCAATGAAACATCGTAAGTGGAGCTGTGGCACAACAAGGCTGCCACGCCAAAATAAAGGCAGGCAGTGCTCAAGGATATAGGATATGGAAATAAGGGCGCTTGATTTTCCAAACTGGTCTCTGACAAGTACAATCATGAGAAAAAAAAACACTTCCATTTTTTTTTTTAATTACTAGAGGAGTCTGAGAAATAAGAAGACACAAAAATAACATTTATTCTCACATTCCTGTGAAACAGGCACCAATTGAAGACTGGCTGTCTAACGATTTTTTAAAGCAACTACAGTTGTAATGTGGTTAAAAACATTAACTCATTAATAGAAACTACATTTGTGAAGGAATTACTTAAAATATTTGAGGAACAATTCTTGTGAATTAGCACTAAAAACCTAGAAGTTGACCAACAGAACAGATGGAATTAAACCTCAGCCAAGGAAATCCTCAGTGAAGTTATTTTTGAAAACAATATAGTAGCAACAGTGAGATGATGCTAAATAAAATTCAAGCCTAAGTAACACTCACAAACCTAAGCAAGGCTTGTTAGTGATCTGAGGAGATCTCACTGATGGAGAGAAAAATCCAAGATCATAATTATTTTTCTCTAGATGTACACAAGGAGGAAAAATGGAGTAGCATGAATGATAACCATAGGGCTCTAGAAGAATGAGGGTTTACTATTCTCATTAAGGTTTCTTTTACCTTGTGTAAAAAATTCATTGACTAAGAAAACAAAGACTGACATAAAAATCATTTACAGTACCTGAAGCTTGTCTGAGTTATGAGAGGCTGAACAACAACCTAAACTGCAGATATTTTATCAATCTACTTCAAGAACTGGCTGAATAATTTCATTTTCACTGAAATCACAGAATCATAAACATCACAGAATTGTAAAATCATAGATTAACTGAGTTGGAAGGGTCCTTTAAAGACCATCTAGTCCAACTCCCCTGCAATGACATCTTCAACTAGATGTGGCTACTCATCTTGTCCTTTCAATCCCACTGGAATTTTAAGCCCTGTATTTGTCAATATAACTTGCAGTCTGATAGTTATGATCTCTAGTATTTCTTCTTCACTTCTACACTTTTGAAAAGTTTCAAAACTTGCTACATAAACAGGTATATGTGTATATCTTTGGATGGATGGATGGACGGATGGAGGAAATTGCATATTTCTGTCTGGAATTATGAGTACCATTAAGTAACATTCACAGGTCAGGTTTTAGCTGTACTATGTAACCAGCAAGGTGTTTTCAGCCAAGTCACGGCTCCAGCATTTACTCCATCTTGTTGAGGTCCATCCTATATGAAAGCCTCTATTCTCATGTTGTCAATGCACTCTACAACATAAAGAGATGTGTCTGGTTAATAGCAGGAGGCTGTTGCATAGAACAGATGTGTGTGTGAATCTTCTTCCACAAGTTGTTGCAAGAGACCTTTAGAACTTAAAATCCTGGCAACCAAAAGAGGCAGACCATCTCCACAGTATAACAATATCAGCGTATGTGACTTCATCCTAAAAACCATGAGGCAAGGAGATTTAAAATAAACTGCTGGCTACTTGGCATGTGCTGACAAGTTTTATATGTCATTAAAACATTGAACACAATTGCAAGTGTCTACTTGTAATTAAAAACTTTCTAGGTCCTTAAATAATAAAATGTAACTCTTTTGGTTAACTATAATACCTATTAAGCTAATTTTATCATTTAACAAATTAGAAATCTCTGATCCCAGATTTTTACTTATATTATGCTGATAGTGAGTCATGCTATCTAATGCTATGAAAAAGTAAGCAAACACCATTTAATGGAAATTTCTCTTCTAAGTGTTGTATTTAATCCAAAGCATAGAGAGATCATCAGAAGTCTTTCTGTTACATTCAATTAAATTAAAATTGAATACATAAAACTGAAACACACATTAAATAAAACAAATTAACTTAAAAGCTCTCTTAAGTGCTTTCCTACTTTTGCAGCACCTTAATATAGCTGAAAACAATACACCATTCTTTATATGCAGTTCTACAAATTTCGTTCTCAGAGGCAATTACTTATTTAATACAGGTTTTTCTTCCTTTTTCAGAAAATATTTGGCTGCCCTTCATTGTAAACCCCAAGGAATTTGGATTCCTTGTGGAGTAGGAATGAAAGAATTTCCTTCCTGTATTCCTCCAAGAACAATTTTAATAGCTGCTTCTCAAATTTACTGTGTAGACCTGTTTAGTCTGTTAGATTTTTAAATTAATTACTGGTTGTTATTATTTCTGCTTCAGGGGCGATGAATCTCATTTAAGATTCTATTCTAGCACATATCACCTATTTTTAAATTTCTTATAAGCAAAGTGTCTTTGGGTGGTCTATGGCTGACATAGTACAGAATAATAAACAGACACAGGTTGACTGATTTAAATTTTCCATAAATCTCCCTTATATTGATTTCTGCTATATATTTGCTTTTTCATTCCTTTCAGCTGAGAAAAATGTAAATTAATGGTTCAAAATTACCTTTACCAAGATAAATAAGTCAAAGTAAAAACATTGACATAAAAAAATTACAGTTAAAATGATGAAAATATTGATTCTATTTCTTTGCATAGTGTGTTAATTATTGATTTAAATAAATTAATTTGCTCCATCAAAAACCAAAATATTTTCATATCACATATTGAACAAATATGAGATGAACTTCATTTAGCTCTAAGCAGTTTTAATTGCATTATGAATAATTCATATATTTTACAGGGATAAATTTCTTTTGCTTGGCATTATATCAAAAATCTCTCATCTCTGAATCTCTCTGTTTCATTCCTGAGGACACATGCCCCTAACACAAAACCCACTGTTGATAAAGCTAGCAATAACTATGAAATATAACTGGTAACCAAACAAGGAACAAGCCACAGAATCACAGGATGGGCCAGGTTGGAAGGGCTCTCATCTGGTCCTATATCCCTGCCCAAGCACGGCCATCCCAGAACTCATGGCACAGGATTGCATACAAAAAAAAATGAGATATCTTTTAGTGACGGAGACACCACAGCCTCTCTGGGCAACGTGTCCTGTGCTCAGTCACTACAGAGTAAAGTTCTTCCCCATGTTCAGGTGGAACTTCCTGTGTATCCATTTCTGCCCATAGCCTCCTGTCCTATTGCTCAGCACCTCCGAGCAAAGCCTGGTCCCTGCTCTGACCCCTCCCTGCAGACACTGACAGACAGTGATGGGGTCTCAGTTGTCTCTTCCTGAGACTGAACAGGCCCAGCTTCTCATAATAGAGATGCTTCTTTTCTTGATCAACTTCACAGCTCTCTGCTGGACCTCCTCCAGGAGCTTAATACCTCTGTTCTGATGAAGAGCCCAGAACTGGACACAGTACTCCAGATGCAATCTCACTAGGACTAAGTGAAAATTATATATACACATATGTTTCCTAGTAATCCCCCATAAAGAATTCATATCTTTATTGCTGTTTCTTGAGATAGATTGACTTGATCATTCTGTACTTGCAACCCCAACTTTAGCTTTCAATAGCCTTAGCTAAACATTTTGAAGTTTAATTTTTGGAAGTCTGGAGTATTAAAATCCAGCAAAGTACTGACACACATAAATAGGTTTGATTTTCTTATTAGGCCCTTATTATGACCTATTGTGACATATCACACATTCTTGCAGCTGACCATGTGCTTAGGCCCACTAATGAACTGCGTCCTCTCACCTGTGGATCAAACATTAGGATTGAATCTGTAGGCAAAGTATCTCCTTTAAAAGAGCATGAATGATATGGGTATGGACTCCAGCTTGGGTTGTGGCTTTTGAGCTTTCCCATTTGTTTACCACATATTGCTATGTGAGATCTTCCTAATAAGATACCAACATTCCTCTTTCACCTGCCATGGTCAGACTGTCTCTTCTTCAAACACATGGATTTCCCAGTAGGAGACTCCAGTCTCTTCCAGTCGGAGACTGGGATTACATGGAGAAATGGTAAAGGCTAAGAAGTTGTCAAAAAGGGAGAAGGAAGTTTAAGAGAGTTCTTCTGCAGAGATGTTTGTCCAGACAGTACACATAATGCCACAATTTTGACAGAGGCATGGCCCAGGATTTGGACCTTGGTGTGTCTGGTACCAAGGAGGAGTAAATCTGACACTTAGATATGATGCTGATACAACTACAAGTCTTCCAAAGACTTACAAAGTCTTAATGTGAAGATAACAGCAGAAATAGTTGTTTTATTTCCATATTCAGATATAAAAGAGGCTGCAGTTTTATTCACCTTGTTTGAGGTTAATTCACCAATCAAGAAGGAATTATAGGGTGGGGTCTTTTAAAGATTAAGATGTCAGTGACTGTCAGATATCAACCCCCAGTCTCCAATGTATGCAGTCTTCACTGTTTGTTTTCTGATCGGGGAGGAGCACAGACCCCCTGCTCCACTGCAGCCATGGGATGAAGAGCACAAAAAACTGCAGAATCAAGTAAAGACCTACATGATTACAACATTCCAAGGTTATTTGGGAGAGTAAGAGGAACTTACTTGTTCACGTGAAGACCTTGTACAGGTAAAAAATTTGGGAATATATCACCAAATTAGGACCAATCTGAAACTGGAAGTACTATGTCCTTCATGCACTTGTAAAGAGAATGGTCAATGAAAAACCATCTAGCAGTTTATGTAAAAGTACTTGGCTCTTTTTTTCCATGCCTACATATGGAAAAGTTCTGGGAAAAATGGCTTTTACAGGATTTTTTTACCTAGTTTTGAACAATATATCATCAATGTCAACTATGTTTGTTAAAATTCACGTTTCATTAGCAATGTAGCAAATTTTAGAACTCAGTCTTCTTAACATTTCTTTTCACTTCAGATTCACATTGTTCCTCATATGCACCCTGACCTAGTTCCAAGAACTTATGCAAATGTTTAATATTAAGCACAAAGTGTTCTATGGTGTCATGACTAAGTACTCATAGAAGTGATCAAACATTATAGGATATAAGTAAGAAAAAATTCAATTAAGCCATACCTAGTCAGTGTAAATTTTCCATCTCAGGGAAGGAAGCAACTCTGCAACAAGAATGTTACTATTTGAGTTCCTGTTGGGAGTTTCAGTCTTCAGAACCTAAAGGCAGGGCTCAGGTAATCAAGAAAGGACTGGGAAGAAAAAAAAAAAAAAAAAAAAAAAAAAAAAAAAAAAAAAAAAAAAAAAAAAAAGAGGAAGAAAAAAAAAAAAAAAAAAAGGGTTCTCTTTACACTGACTTAATGGCTGTANTCTTTTCAAACAAAGGAGACATATAGGTTTTAACAAATGCTTCACTTATGTGGATTTGAGATTATAATCTCAGAACAGACAGTTTGGGAGACTAGTCCAGAGACTCTTCAATTCCCCATTTCATTCAGAGAAGCTACATGGTAAATTCCTTATTGCAGAATCACAGAATATTAGGAATTGGAAGGGACCCACAAGGATCATCAAGTTTATGGGGATCAAACCCACAGCCTGGAGCATTATTAGCACAGTGGTAATGCCAACTGAGCTGATGCTGGCATCTGTAGACAGGATGATTTATCATCTAACCTTCTACAATCATCCTGT
>VWYO01008048.1:0-23059 GCA_013400275.1 Rhadina sibilatrix
TATTACTGTTTCTTTGACCTGTGAGCAATTGAGTTAACAAGAGACAACTCAATAATCAGTAACTTTTACAGATTTCCATGGAAATAAAGGGCTTGAAGGGTACTGCATTAAGAGACTCGAGGACAAAACAGGCCCTTCCTCTTATTGGTGGGGAAATCTAAAATAGGTGTGATTTATTTTGGAGTAGGGCACATATGCTACAAAATAAATTGTAAGACTTTCTATTACGAAGGGTGTGTAGTTTATAATATAATTTGAAGTAGTGAACTTGGAATTATAAAGAGCTCTGTAGTAACCTTGCATTGCAGCTGCTGTTGTAAGTAGTTCAGCAATGGTTAGCTGAGTAAAAATGCATGGAAATGAGAGCTATGTTAAAATATGTGCAGAATCTAACAGTGGTGACACATATAAAATGTTTTGTGAATAAAAGGGTAGTATTAGTATAATGAATAGAGAACAGGTATTCTTCATATTTCCAGATAATTGTCATATTCATCTTTTAGTGATAGGGTAATTCAGACATACTAGTACATGTTTCTGGAAAACCATGTCTGAGCTTGTAACAATGTTATTTAAATTGATTAGCCTCACTGACCACAAATGTTGTTCTTCACATGATGCTGAGAGGATTTTGCATGAGGTACTGGAATGTCTTCTGTCATTTCTTAGCTGGATCTCCTGTCCAGCTTCTTCCAAGGTGAGAAGACTGGGTGTTGCAGATACTGTAAAGATTGCAGAGGTGCTTGTGCTGTGAGCCTATTTTTTGACAATGTTTTGCTTTTCAAAAGCTTTGGATTTAGCACTCTATCACCTTGCCCCTCCAAGCATAGAGGCACGTCAGAAAAAGCAATTTTCTAAATACTTCTTTTCTTTACATGTAAATGCTTCTGCTATTAGTAGCCTCCTGGTCTTGCTTAAGCAGACCTGCTTAAGCAGACTGCTTGTTGCATGGTCTTTAGACTCCATGGGAATTTACAGTTCTCAACCTTTTTTTTTTTTTTNTTTTTTTTTTTTTATAATGAGGTGGTTCTTTTTTTCTTCTTTTGTTTTATTGTGGAGGTTTCTTGTTATAAAGAACTTGGTAAAATAAAATAATTTTACTGTGTTAACGTTCTACAATTACAGTGCTTCTGGATTGGCAAATTATAATAGTTGGTCTACTCTGAGAATCACATAGGTTTCTTTGCCACTGCATCACAATGTATGCAGTTTTCTGTCTGTCACTATTAATACTGTGTTTTAGCATTATTTTTTTTTTTAGATAAATCTTTTCTGTAAGAATGTTAAAATATTAAGATTCAAATACTACTCAAAGTTCAATCTGGTGTTTTTTCTCATGTGTGTTTTATACTGGGACTTGATTTGTCCATAATCCATGCTTTAGGCTAGAATTAAGTATGCTTTTTTTAACTCTGTAATTTAATGAATGAAGCCCTTTGGAACTGTGTACATAATGGTTGCTCAAAATAATCACTGATGGAAGACAAATGAGAAGAGATCAGTTATAACAGCATTATTTTGTCTGAGGCATCAATGCAGAGAATGAAATGAGTTTTGACTGTCTTAAAATCACAAAGGAAGAAGGAGGAATATTTAGGTAAATGTTCAGCATATGGTCTGATGAGTTTCTGCTGGTGCATAGCAATGCATGTGTCTTTATTGGATATTTTGTCTCATGATAATTTAAAAAAATGAAAAAACATTGTATTTGCAATGTTAAATACTAATAAATGTTAAACATAACATATATTGTATATATATAAAATACCAGTTATTACAAAAATGTTCCATAATCAGTACCTTCAGCACTGTAATGCATGTACAAATATAGCTATAATTTTTAAAAAGGCTTTTTGAAAATAGAAATGGTTTGTGTAAAGACTTGTGGAGTATGGGAGTGTGGAGTAAATCTTGAATGGCAAGATTTACACTTGAAGAGAAATACTTAAAAAAATCTAGAGGAGAATTTTGGTTAAAATTAATAAGTCCTTTTCCATATTTTGTATCTTAATATCCTTCAATTTATTTTTCTGTTTTTGTTAAGGTAAAGAATTTGCTCTGTTTAGAAATCCCATATTCCACTGTGAAGATACTCTTATTTTTCTGTTATTGATTTGAAGAGCTGCTAAAGGGATTAACAATTTAAAGGAAGAACTCATACAAGTTTCTTAAACTTCTGTATTTTTATTTAGGTCACAAGTGGAAGGATGATTAAGATATTTACCTGCTAGAATTGAACCATGTTAATTGGAGACATTTGATTAAAATCTTGGATTTGAAATAGAATAGGCGATAATAAGCGTTAATGATTTATACTTGCTTTGAGGCAGGTATACTCCCACTAATGCCCTGTTATATGAAATGTAACAATGTCATTGTGCCTCAAGTGGAAATGCTGGACTTACTCTGGTTCTTGTCAGATGAAGGTCATTTGAAACGTGTTTATCCACCAGGTGGTGGAAGAAGCAAATTTGAGTTGAAGCCCATAGAAAATAAATGAAAAGAGGAAATTCCTGTGAAGCTTTGGGCTTTCGAATTAATGTAATTGAACTTTAATTTCTAGATCAGAATTTGAATTCTGAGCTGGCTTCTTAGGATCTTTAGTTATAGAAGATCCAAGTTTTTGAGTTTCTAAGGTTATTTTTTTGGCTCTGACTCTGAGCAAGTCTGAACTAGTTTGTGTGCGTAAATTCAACTTTGTGAGATGTATCCTAACCTTTAGCATGACTGTTCTTGAGATAAAATTTTTATAAAGACCCTAAGAGAGATAATTCTCTCTGTAATGATTTTCATCTTCCGTTGACATTCTTCCTTAACAATGCAACATATCTAAAGCCTAAATTAATTTCCTTATCTCGGTGTGTCTGTGTTAATCCTGCAGACAAGACATTCTGGGCACTGTAATGGCTTTCCTGTACAGAAATCTGATTAGGGGGAAAAAAAAGAATCTTGAGAGAAGAATTTTCTTTTTTCTATACAGTGAGTATTATTTTTCTACTGGTTCCAAAGAGAACACAAAGTAATGCTTGAAATGATTGAATCTGGAAATAGAAAACAGAATCACTTGCCCTCAGGCAGTTCTTGCATTCTTAATATATTAAAATGAAAGTGTATGGAGAGCAGGACTACAGAAACTTGAAAAAGATACTTGCTTACTTTTTCTCAGTTGTTTTTATAATAGTTTTAGCCTTGACATTCACTGTTAAAAGAGAAAGAAGCTGTATTATCATAATCTTCATAGAGGATGGTGATGTTATTCACTTTTTGGTCTTTCTGGGAATTATTTGCTTTGCAAATAGGAAAAAAAAGAACCCTGTTTCTAAATTACTATAAAACTCTATTGTTTTGGGTGATTTTCAGTGGCTTCATTGAAACAATATAGCTTGAATAACCTTGATTCAGCTGTAGATATTGAAGTTCAAACATGATTTATGAAAAGTTTGAATGGCAAATGGCAGTCACTGATGGGACACTTACATAAAATAAAGTGAAAACTAAAGGAGCAAGGCATTAGGGAATGACACTTTCTCTGTTTTCCTCTATTTTTTTTCCCATTTCCAGCTATTAGTTTTTAAACTGCTGCCTTAATGAGCAGTGGGTTTCATGGCAGTTACTTTCTGAAAGCTTGGTGTAAAGAAATGAGTAAATGAATGCTACGAGAGAATCTTGACATAAAAATTAGAACAAGAATTTCCTTTTTGGTAGATATAGGAACTGTTTCATAGATTGAGTAGAGCCACAATTTCCACCTGGAATCCAACCAAGAGAGTGAGATGTTTTGTTAGAGTGGTTATGGAATTACTTTCAAGGAGGGTGTATTCCATTTTCCTTATAGTTTACTTCAGTTTGTTGGGGCATTTTTCTTTTGTATAACATCTTGCAGGAAGCAGGTTGTAGATTATCCTCTGCTAGTTCTGATTCCTCCACTTATCATAAAATGTATTGATACATTATTTAGTGCAAGAGTATCAATATAGGAAAAAATTGCTTTGAAATAATGAGGTTTGTATCAGTAAAGTGTATTGTATCTTGTGTGAACAATATTTTTGAGATGTGATCTGTAGGGATTGCTCTGCCAAACAGCTTAAGTTGCTCCATAAAAAATCAGCCTGAAATAAGAGGAAGCTATGTGTGAGGCATAACTAAAGCAATCCTCTGAATGTGAGGGGAGAGAGGGCTTAAAGAGCAAATCAAAGTGGTTTTTTAGTAACCTACAGTATGTATTAAAGGCATACAGTGTTAAGCAGAGAGAAAATAGTGTGAATTACTTGTACTGCTTGAAATAAACTGACTTTGGAGCAAATGGACTGATGCTCTTGAAACTCCTTCTTAATCACCAAGCAGCAAGGGACTAAAGCTTGTGGGCAAGGATAATTGCTCACTGATATGTTTTCTGGCCATTTTTCCCCTTCCTGAATATAGTACTTGTTTGCACTCTGGACATGTGCTTGACTGTGCTATGCTATGATTACATAGCTTTCCTTAAATAAAGAGAAAACTTTCAAGAATTTTCAAAGAATTTATGAATATTTCATATTTCTACTGTAATCGTTGTACATGATTAAGACTTCAGCTTTGGAACCAAAGATGTCCCTTGTCACAAAGTCACTTAAATGCAATGGTGGATTTAATAAAAATAGTTGCATCGATGCCCAAAGTGGAATATCATCAATCATGTTGAATTTGAGTACATTAAGGCCATATGAAGTTGTTCTTGGTATTTTTTATGCAAAGACTGCATGCAGCTCTGAACATAATGAAAAATTGCTTTTGCTCTTTTGTATTTGCTGAATGCCTTCTCCAAGAATCACTGTCAAATGATGTCTAAAAAATAATCAAATTTCTCCATTACTTACCATTATAATACTTACACCGTTTAAATGAGAGCAATTGAAATCCCTCATTATTATAATGTTTTGCTGTGACAGCCTCCCTGACTTTTGCAGAACCATGACTCCAGACCTGCAATGGACAAACAGCAATCAGTGATCTGCCTTCCCACGTGGCTGTATAGCATTGCTTGTGCTCAAGGCACGACAATTAAAGCTACTGCAAACTGTAATTTGCTGCCCTTTTTCTTAATTTTTCCAGTCAGAAATCACCATGGGTCCTTTTTGTTCTCTGTGGTCAGATTTCACATGTATGTGCACACATGTAGTTAAAAATGTGCCCAGAGTATATTTTTGGACCCAGATGCTGAAAAGCAATCAGGGGATTAAAAATTTTGCAAGCAACAATGACTCAGTTCTGGAAAATACAGGATTGAAAATTGCATTTAAATGCTGGAGAAGAAAAAACAAATAAAACACAACAGAAAATTAACCACCTTTCATCAATTAGCGTGTGTGAGGAGCAAAGATAGACAAGACACATTCTGAATACTTTAAATAATGCTGTTTAAAGCTATTGCTGTACAGGAAGGTGTCCTAATTAGGAGAAATAGCTCCATGAAGGATAGCGTAGAAAATGACTGAAAGAGTTCTTGGATTGTTAGCATGCAAATTACATTTTGTTTAAGTGATGAAATATCCTAATTTTTTGGGGAAGTCTTAAGAGTGAGAGAAAAGCTAGGCTTCTAACTTTAGCTACAGAAATGAGTGTAGAAGGAATATTTTTTTGGGCTAACATGTCCTTTATAATAGAGGTTCTATGTAATAGAGAAACCTAAAAGAAATCTACTGCCAGCTTAATTATCATAAAAATTGTTGTCTTTGTTTGGCAGTTTCAGAACTCACACACAATAAATCTGAATGTTTAAATTTACTTTTTCTAAAAAAGAGTAGCCTTTATTCAAATTTTCTGCTTTTATTTAATTTAGCTGAACTAAGAAATCACTAAGCACTGACACTGTGTGTCTTTGCCTGGCTGAAGGGACTGGGTGGAACTTGTGGCAACAATGAGTGAGGACAGAAATGAAAAAGGGAAAAAGAGGAACAGTGAGGAGGTAAAGCAAAGTGTTTAAAGTGAAGTGAGCCTGAAAGTGAAGTTGGGCATGGCAAAGGTATTTCAAGGAGAAAATTGTTTTTCCCTAAATATTTACAAGTAGTATATTGTTTCTCAATAATTAAGTCAGTATTTAAATTAGGCTTTTGTTATTTGGCAATAAATGAACTTGGATGCCCTGAACTGAGTCTTTTTTGCCTGCAGCAGTAACTGGTGAGTGATTTCACTGTCTATTTTAACACAAAAGTTTTCTCACTCTTGTACTTTCAGTTTTCTTCCCTGTCCCATGGGGAGTGAACCTGCTTGTGGATGGCATTTGTTTCCCAGCCATGTCAACCCACAACCCTCAAAGTAAATGTAACTAAATAAAAGTGCAATCCAAATCAAAATGGATGGTGGTTAGTGTGCTGTCCCGAACTCTTCTTTTTTAACTTTGAGCTTTTGTTGTTCAGGTGATCATTCAGGATTTATTTGGCCTCTAAAAGATAAAACAATCTTGTCTTCCCCATCCCTGAAGGAGGTTGCCCTATAAGTGTGATTGCTGCCAGCACCTGGGCTGTTTCTAATTGATGATGGCCTCCTAAGGTCAAGAAATATAAAACCAGCATTGGTGCATCTGGGACCAAAGTCAGAAACACATTTATACTTCAATTTTGTATAACTGTGAAGGTGTTTACTTTTTCAGTGTCTGCATCACCTACAAGACCATATAAGTATAAGATTTAAGTGAATTAAACTGAATATGATGAGGGAATGATGTGTATGTGGCTTTTGTTTACCTCCTGATCTAACTTTTATAAGTTCTACATTTCTCTGGTTCTCCTGGGTTACTACAAACAGCATTAGATTGCCTCCAGGAAGATAATTGTCCTTTAGAAAAACAAGCATCTAGATTAATTTTTATAAACTGATGTATTAGCTATTCCTGTTTGTAAAGAGTGAAAGGTGATTGCTGACAGGAGCAAACTTTCAGAAAATTCCTGTGTAAGCTAGTGGAATTCTATGAGTTGTAGCCTGAGGATATCTGAAAGAATTTATAAAGCTCAGATGCATTGCTGCTCTATGAACTCTACAGAAATTGCATAGTGTTTTATTAATCAAGGGGGGTTTGCATATTTATTAAAAGAAAGAATTCTGTTGTGAAATGAAAACTAGAATTTAAGAGATGTTTTTAAGGAGAAATCTTGTGCAAAGAAAACACACAACATTAGAATATTAGTGATATGCATTGAATTATACTCAATCGTAAATGGTTCTTATGTAGAAAATATCTAGAATGGCACAGCAGAACTCCATCATGCCTTTCCCAGCTTACATGTGCTCCTTCTAGCACTATTTTTTGTCTCTAGCTTATTCTATGTGTATTTTTCACTGTATGCATAAATGCATGTTATACCTTTTCTATGCTTAGTATTCTATGGTTTTGATTGTTTTTTTCTATAAATTATAGAACTGCACTTGTCTTAAAACACATTCTGGGAATTAAATGTTAGGGATGGAGAATATATAAAGAATATTTCCAGTGTATCTGTTGTGTGTTCTAATGTGCTTTGGCATTAGTATTCAGAATAACTACATAAAAAGTTAAAAATAAGTATTTGGTGTATTTGGCCCCTGAAATTCAGATTGATCTCATCTCTTTTGACCTTCAGAGTTATGTGAACTGTATATTTGTATAGGTGAAGCCTTATTGAACAATGGCTTTAGCTCAATGAGCTGAGACAAGTATTTCTTCTGCATTAGAAATGCACAATTTACCTTCAACTTTGGAAAACAACAGTCTTTCAAACAGTGCAAAGAACACTGGGAGTGCTTGCCTGAGTAACCTTTTATTTCTCTCTCTCTTGCATATGATGTGGCCAAATGCAAAGAAGTACTTTTCTATTTTTAAAATTGATAGCTAGAAAATTCCTCTTTCTAAACTGGAGCAGTCTTGGGTGCTAAGTGTGTTACATGAGTGAAAAATATTTTGATGAAAAGTTAATTAGCAGGTGTGAATGTTTTGGGTTTTTTAATTCTTTGGCAGTCATCTTTTCTTTTTAAAATTGGTAGATAAAATTAATTTTCTTTAAAAAGTGATGCTAGGAGTAATGCAACTTTCACAAAACTGTGGATGGCTAATAAAAAGTACTACTACTTAACAAAATATAATATCCTGAAATGAAGACCTCATGGAATTGCCTTCAGAAATGTTTTTCTAGCAGAAAATCTTTTCTAAGCTGAATCTCTCCATGAAATTAACGCAGCAGAAAGGTGTTGTTTTCCAAGGAGAATTCCTTTGGATCTAGAAATACTCAGTATCATTCACATTTCCTTTCCTCTTCCAGCACTTCAGTTTAACAGCATTTAACTTAACCGATCACTTAAGTCAAACAATTTAGCGAAGGATTCATATAGGTGAAGTATTTACTATGGCACAACAGTAACTTGCAAGCTTAATTTACCAATCTGGAATAGTACACAAAAAACCAGGAGAGCAGCATTCCTAGCACGTTTGATACAGCATATGCACACTTGCATGCATACAGACAAAAAGAGTCTGAGCTACCTGTGAGAAGTTCTCCTCAAGTCTAGTGAAATACTCTCTTTGGATGCCTTTACATCCTTTCAGTGGGTGTTGGGGGGCTTCAGCCCTGGGTCCCTCATCATCGTTTGGTGATCCTCCTTGAGTAGTCCTCTAGCTGTGAGAGGTGGCACACTCAGAGGGAGGTGTTGGTGACAGTGATCTTCAAAACTTCATGACATTTGGGAAAACTTCCTATGACTGGAAAAATGTCACAGCTATCTTCAGAAAGGAGAAGGAAGATGATCCAGGAATGCACAGTCTCCTCTGCCTCTGTCATCAAGATTATGGAACAAGCTCTCCCAGAAACTGTCCAGATGCATGGGGCATCAGAAAGTGATTAGGGACACTATGTGTGGACATTCTCCTCTGATCAGATGGATAGTGCTGGGAATAAGAGGAAATCAATGAATATGTCTGTCTTGGTTTGAAAAGACAGGTATCTGCCAGGGAAATCTGGAGTCTCCCTTGGAATGGAGAATGCAAACCCTCCACCCTCTCAAAATTATAATTTTGCAATTAAGGGCTTTCAGGCAAAGATTTGGGAATAGGAAGTACAGGCCTTTACTAAGAATATTAACATTACAAATGTAGTAGTAAAAAAACCCCAAGCAAACAAACAAGCAACAATCCTAGAAACCCTGACAGAGTCAGAGCTACAACCTGACACCCTGTTGGTCAGGGTGTTGGAAGCAGTCCAAAAGTGAGTCCTCCTGGAGTGGCAGATGTGGTTCTGTTGGAGCAGAGATGATCCTGTAGAAAAGGGGCCAGTGATGGTGAGAAGAGTCCAGTCTTCTCTGTGGGGGGGAGGAGCTGATTCCAGAGGTGGAGAGAGGGGCTGATATTATTTTAGTGTCTTAAGGTCATTACCTGGGTGACGGGAGGAGCTGCGCTGCAGCAAGTCTGCAGATAATTCCTGTCTGAGCCTGAATCAGCAGGTCTCAACTGAAGCAATGAAGTCCAACAACATACTCAGCTGTAGGACTGAGAATGTTGCCTGCAGTTTGAGGGAAGTGATTGTTCACTTCTGCTCAGGGTTTGAGTCCTTCTAGCATTCTGTGCCTTGTCATGGTCACAGACCATTTCAGTGTGGGAAGCTGTACTGAATAGAAATTCAAATAAGTCATTTAGATTCTCAGTAATTGCCTTGTTGTCTTTACATGTTCCTGCTGTGCTGATCCTTTCATTCTGCAAAGTCTCTAGGATAACTTTGTCTCTGGAGATACTTGAGGGAAGATTTATTAGTAGTTTTCATATGTTTTGCTGGTTGTTGCTCCTGGGCCAGTCTTTCTGGGTTTTTTGTTTTGTTTTTACACTAAGCCTGCCAGAATTTATTATCCTTTCTGTTTTCTCCATTTGGACATGATATGAGCTTCTTGAATTATACTTTGGGTAACTTCTCTTCAGCTGTCTTGACTTGCTTTTTTTTAAGTCTTCATTGCTCCCTTTCATCTCCACTTTCCAAGGTGATCCTGCTGGCTCCCTTGTGATTAAACTCTGATCTGCTTTTGAATTGTTTCTCTTGAATCTCAATCTGGCAAGTGATAAATGGACACTGTGCTGCCTTTGTGACAGGAGTTATGAGCTGGAAGGAAACTTTAAACTTTGTTTCTTAGCACTTCTTTGTAGTCCAGGCCACTGAATTTTCTACAGTAATTTCTCTCTTTGAAATTGTTCCCTTGCCTCTCTTCTGCTTGCTAGTCTAATAAAATTCAGTAATTAATGTTTTACCGCCTCTCAAATATTCTCAATCTGTCCCTCTTTTTTTTGGGGGGGGGTCATGGGGCAGGGCAGGGTTTAAACATTTTTAAAGAAGTCTAATAATAATTAGTTACCTTAAATGTAGAAATTTGGTTTGTTTCTAAAAATTTATGAATTAAATTCCTAAGATACATGAAGACAGACTGGTTTTTGCTGCCTGTCTTTTCACCTGTTTTGCCTTTAACAGTCTCTGTAGAATTAGTTTTTTTTTTCTTTCACCTGGACCCACTGAAAACATGAGGTGATCATCCTAAATGGATGTAATAGAACGAAACAGAATATCACCAGGATTAGAAAGAGCCTAGGCTCCAATTAATATGTTGGGAGATCTTATCGTGAGAGTTAAGGAATTGCCATGGGTTTATGCTTCATTAGTACAAGATTTCATGCTGCCATGTGCTGATTAAGAATTAGACAGAGGGGGGAAATCCTCTGTTCATTATCCATTACAATGCTGGAAGACTCAATGTCTCTTCCAGTGGTGACTCTGACATCAGTGAAAAGCTGAATCCAGCTCCAAGTAGCAGGACACAGCTTTTCAAATGGCACTGACCTCATCCTTTCCTCGTGTGCACCCTGCAGAGAACACAGCCATCAGTCAATGTTTATCACAGTGAAATAGATCAGATGCACTATTAGGTGGTGCAAGCAGCTTGGAAGATGTTTGTTCATGGCATGACAGTCTTATGTCAAGTATCTCATACCAGCTTGGCAGGTAGAATTTCTCAGTTTCCAAGAATCATTCTCTCAAATCCAGCCTTCTCTTGAGGTTCATTCAGAAAAAAAAAAAAAAAAAAAAAAAAAAAAAAAAAAAAAAAAAAAAAAAAGCAACCCTGATTTTTACCAGCCTCACTGAAGATAATAGATACTTTTCTGATACAGAAGGAATTGAGAGAGTGTTCTTGCTCTGAAGTCAAGAACACACTTTGTCAAGAGCTTGAATTTTTTTCTGTTAAGAAGAAAGTTGAGGATTCCTGGCTTTGGGAAAGATCCAGGACTAGGCATGACTTCTAAATTATGACTGAAAATTTAGGGAAAGATACTTTCAAACATCCAAAGTACCAAAAACGTGGAAAACTGAGGGATTTTCATTAAAAGCTGCAATTTAGCTGTTACAAAGGGTTTAAGTATATAATTTTATAATCTTATTCCTTCTGTGTAATGATATTGTGATGATTGTTTCTTGGTTTTGTTTTAAGGAACTACTTTTCCTAAATTGAGTGAATAGTTTGCCGCATTATTATTGGATGTTTAATCTGCAAAACACATTAAAATATTAATTAAATCTTGCAAAAATCCCTGTGAGGACTGTACACAAGCATTATCATTCTTTCACAGATGGTAAATGTAGTTAATATTTCTTCAGTAGTGCTAGAGAACTTTTGTATCCAGGAATCTGTCCAGTTCTGTTAATTTGTTTTTTCAGCTAAAGCTGATCATTACTGAGATAGCTGTGAAGTGGGAAAAAACATTCTGGTTTGTAATAGGCAGTTATATCTACATACCTCTAACTTTTTATCACATTTGCCTAATATGTTGCTCTGAATTCAAGACAATTTATTTCAAACTTCAGAGGAGTTTTGTTTTGGTCATGGATGAGCTACTTGCAATCCAATTGCTCATTTTCTGAACATGGGCTGTTGTTTAGCTGTGCAGAATCAAACTGCTTGATACATGATTTAATAAAACAGTAGAGTGGTAGTTGATCCAGTCAGCCATCCTTAGAATTAAAATTGTAGCATAGAATTGCTTAGAAATAAGTATCAGAGGATGGACAACTTTTATAATTTTAAATGGAAAATATTATTTGATATGCATTCTTGAAATGGCTAAATGATTTGAAAATTAAATATGAAATATTCACATGAAAGTTGCCAAGAAATCTATGATCAAGCTATTTACTCTTTAATGTTTAGTAGTGCTTTAAATCAGACTCTTCAGAATATTTCTTAGGTGTGGACAGATTTAAGTTGGAGGTTGATTTACATTGATTCTGATTCCATTTGCATATTATTGTGATGTGCAACTAATAGAGGTGCATCTTACTTTATATGTTGATGATAAATATAGTAAACCAGCTATCATAAGGTAACAGTACATGAGCATATAGTTCTTGTCCAGGAATTCTAAGTCTTTATAGGACCTAGTTCTTTAATCTACTCTATGACTTTCTCTGAGTGTTAAATATAGATAAAAGTCACTGGTACCCGAGTTAAGTTGCTCTGTACCTATTGGGAAGAAGAAAGGTATCTTATAATCAGAGCTTTGCACATTGTCTAAAGGTGCTCAGCATCATGGAAAACCAAGGAGTTGTTTTATTGTAATTCCTACAGTTTGGGTCCTTTAGCTGTATTTGGGTGGTGTGCAATAAGAGCTGCTCCAGGTGAGCTGCTGCTCATGAATTGTGTAACATCTGCTCATCTCATGCTGTCCCTCCCCTGGCAGTCAGCACGAAGAGCAAGGTGGGCTCTGGCTCTTACCTCTGCTTAGACACTTGTAGTGCATCATATCTTGTGTTTCATTGTCTCTGCTGCTGCAATGGGGAGCATAAGAAAACAAAGCACTCTGTCAAATGCATCCTGCTCTCAATGGGCAGATGCTCACTCGATATTACGGAAAGGTGTCCCTTTTTGGAAGAGACTCCAGGTTGCTCTGAGGTGTCAGCAGTAAGTGGAAAATCGATGGGTACAGGCTGCTCCCTGAAGGCACTCATCTCTCTCAGTTGTACGGGCTGTGAGCATGGCATGGAGGAGCATCCATCCTGTTAAATACAGACTGACACTAGTAGCAAGGTTACTGTAGTTAATTTGCTACTAGATATATCAAAGTTCATGTACATTTGCTTGCGCCATGCTTTTGTATTGCAAGTATTCCACTGGGAAATGTTGGATAAAATTGGTATTGTATAGTTTGATGTGATAAATTAAAACAAGGGACTGCAGAATTACTCTGCCATGAGCTATAGTGACTCGTGTGATTTTTAAATCTTTCCTTCACAGTATGTTCATCACCTTTCTCCAGTACAATTTTACTGTATAATCAGCTATCACTCCCCTGACAAGTATTAGTCTGTTAGAAACTTATCATAGGCTGACAGGTGCCAGAATTCACCCTCACATTTCTGTTACTGAAATAACCAGACACGGCTTCAGTGGCTGAAATATTTTATAACACATTATTCTGACCTACAGCTTGGCATGAAATTTGTTTTTAATTGTTCAGTTTCAAATCAACATGTAGCTGGAAATAGGACTCTTGATGGTGTTTCCTTACTTTGGTTTTTTTGTTTAACATTAATAACAGAATAATCAGATTCTGTTCTGCTCAATCCTAATGCTAAGGGAATGTACTCTATCTGTTTTGTCTCATGCCAGAAAACAGTCTGGACAAAATACACTAAGATAATTAAAAAAAAAAAACAAACCCAAAACGTAACCAGTTGTACAATTCATTATACTAGTGTATGTTAATATTTTGAGAAAATGCCAACCATTAACTGTGCAATGCTTACTTTGCATAATCTGTTGTGTATGTAAGACTTACATATAAGGCATACTTAAATAAGGTTCTACAGTTTCCTTTCTAAGCCCTTTGGAAACAGTAAAGGGAAGATGATAGTCTGGTTTAGTTATGACTTAAGAAAAAATTTAGCACTTTTCTGCTATTTGTTAAAACTTACGGGTTTTTAGGGTGAGTGTCAAACCTTGGTTTATGTATTTTTAGATCTCTTTACTTACAGTCCTAAACTGTATTATTTGAAAGAAACCAAAGTATTTCAGGATTTAATTGTATTTTGATTTGTGCCCTTGTAATGTATACAATGGCATGGTACTTCACAGTTATGTTCTTGCTTTTTTGGTGGTTATTGCAGCTAATGAAAGTCTACATTCAAAATGGAAGAAAGAAATTATTATTTTTTTTTTATTATTAGCATTTTACACAGCTCCATGATGTGAGACTTGGCTCCTTGGACTAAAATTAGAATATAAAACTAAAAGACAGATTAATTTCTTTAGGGTCATGGAGCAGTGTGTGCCTAGAGGGCCATAACACAGACCTTTATAATGGCTTTTTGGGCAGAGCCTAATAAAGGAAGAAATTGCTATGAGGCTCTTTTATATATATACTGAATATAAATAGGCATTTTACATATTGAACTACAGCAGCAGAAATACTCAAGTAGGAGTTTGCTTTTTTGCAAACAAAGACTTTTA
Source organism: Rhadina sibilatrix (assembly GCA_013400275.1). Classification (NCBI taxonomy): domain Eukaryota; kingdom Metazoa; phylum Chordata; class Aves; order Passeriformes; family Phylloscopidae; genus Rhadina; species Rhadina sibilatrix. The sequence goes on from VWYO01008048.1 coordinate 14,482, forward strand.
GTCAGTGTGGAACCTGTTGCTTGTGTTCCATAGTGGCTTTGAAAGTCAGTGGGTTTCCATGTCTCAGGGCTGTTTATAAATGCAAGATGCAACTTCTCTCTGAAAAAGCTGCCACCAACCTCTTTAGGACTATATTGGCTTTATTTATTTATCAAGAGACTTGCTTGTTGATTACAAGGAAATGAAAAATTAAGCTACTTCCTCCAGCAGAGCAGTTAGTGTACTGCAGTTTCCTCTTTTCCACAAGGCTCTTTGCCATTCTGGTTTAGTTACCTTACTTTAATTTTCTGTATTGTAAAATTAAAAGAGAGCATTATTTTAGTAGTCTGTAGTATTTTTATAGAATTCTTTATAAATCTGTAGGAGAGTGTAAGTTCAGAGCAATGCTGATTTGCTTGGCTGCTTAACTCAGCAAATTAGCTTTAGTGCATAAATCCATAGGCGTATATACCCCTTATCACAAGTTGGATTTGAAGAAATAAGAACTTAGTATGGTGATTTATTGAACATAACCACTTTTCCTAGAGCATGGGAAAGCTGCATTGCAGAAATCCCTTTAGAACAGTTCTTCCACAATCCTGCTCATTATAAATAATTATGAAACAGGTCCATCAGGTGCCATTTTAAAATATCAGCATCTGCCATCAAAAGTGTTTACAGTAATTTAACACTTCACTATGTTTAAATAATTGAATGTGTAACAGAAAGAATTGCATTCATAGTCACTCACGCAGAATTGCAATAGAAATAATGCACAATGAAATTGGGGGGGAAAAAAAAGGAAGTAATAAAATCTTTATCGGATACCCAAAATGAGATTATGCTCCTATCTGGCAATTTCAGTCTGATACAGCACTTCTGTGCTATGTTGAGAGACAAGATGAACAAATAAAACTTTATTTGCATACCAGTAACTTTTATGAAATGCTTATTTTAGAGAAAGTACATTTTTTTGAAAAGAAATTTGCTTTGATCAGTAGCTTAATGATAACTGGTTTTAATTTGGCAATTTGTCATTAGACAGGTAGAATCACAAGTATGATTTTCTAGTTGTAATTTGATTTGATGTTATCCTTATTTCAGTCAGGAGCTGGGCAGTGGTTGTGCAGCCAGAGGGAATGTTTCATAGCATTTAAGCCAGTCAGCTCTGAAACAATCTCTTTCCTTCCTCCTGCACTGCACTATTATTCCACAGTGAAATGGTTCAGAGAGCTAAACTGGTTGATAAATATTTATTCTGGTTTTGGTTTGGGTTTTATTTTGCATTGGTTTTTTTATGACTTAACTTAGAATCTCCTCTTTATGAAGTGAGATAAACGTGCCAGTGCATTCTCAAAGGAAAGAGGCAGGATAGTGTAACATTTGAAAGGCAGGAATAGCAAAAACTGTCCTGGTTTCCTTCCTTAAGCTAAAGTTTAAAGATAAAACTCTTGTGAAACTGCATGCTAAGTTTAAAAATTCTCAGCTGTCAGTTTACTTCCCACAAAAAATGTACAGAATGTTTCTTCCTCAGAATGAAAGCTGTAGATTAAGAGAATATTTTCTTTTATTTTCCTGTTGCAAGAGGTGCTTACTAATATCTACTTTGAAGTCAATGCATGACTTGTTTACTCTTAATTCCTTGGATCATAGGGACAAAATGTCCACATCAGTGTGCTTTATCAGTCCTTATTTTTCCTCTTAAATACATTTTAGCAAATACTCGTTAGAATATAATCAGTACTGTTAGCCACTATATCACTATATAGTGCACAGAATAATGATATAAATGCTTTGGTATTTTCATAGACTATAATTCTTTATACATGTTGACAATCTGCTGAAATTTTCGTGTTTTATATCACTGCAGTTATTTTATAGATTCACAGACTGTGTAGCCGAACAAATGTTACATTAACATGGTCTGACACTGTGTATACTGTGGATAAAAGAACTTTACTTAGTAACTTACTCGTGAACCCATCTTTCACTGGACCTATTGTTTGGGTTTAGGGAGGCATACACCTATCACATGTATAGGTGTGGGTACCTCTGAAAGCTTACTAGAAAACAGGATGGCTAATTTTTTCTGCTAAAGACCTATGGATTAAACTGTTTCTTGGAGGCTACTGTGATTTTTTATGAAATGCTTCATTTTCTCAAAACATTATTCAGAATTAAACCAGATGCCATCCAAGGTATGAATGAATTTTAATGTTTGTAGGGAGCATTATCAATGTGCTCTCAGGTACACATTATCTGTTCAGAAAATGTTTCATAGTGTTCATCAGTATAAACTCTGATTGCTCATGTAAGAGGGAAATTACCATTCCCTAATTATTTTTTTATTACTCTTAAAATCTTCTGAAGCCGTTTGTGTACTGCTGTGATTCTTTTGGCTGCCTCTGTTTATTGTGCTCTTGCCCCCTGGTTATATCAATCCTTTCTAAGCAGTTGAGCTGGTGCTTGATGCTCCCTGACCAGCAGTTCTAGATAAGATATTTAGGGGAGGCTGATAGAAATCAACCTCTGGCTGCTCTTTTGGAACTGACAGAAGCACAAGCCTTCAGCAGGGGTTGGCACAAGCTAACCCACACCAGCTCCCCAATGCTCTCTGGAAAAGCTCTCTTCTTATGCCCTGAAGAAGAGCCTGTGGAACAGGTGAGGAAGGTAACAGGAGGCATCAGAGGCAGATACACCTCAGCCAGGGTGAAGAAAAGGAGGGTGATATTTCCTGAGAGTGTCTCTCACAGCAGAGAGGCTTTCCTCAACAAACCTGACCACGTCTTGAGAGGTTTGTTGCTTCTCAGCCACTTGGATCCAAGAGAATGCAGAGAGTCTCCCAGCATGTGTCTGACCCTCTGGTTACTCCCCCTTGTTCATTCATTTGGGCATTAATCAATGGGTAGTGCTTGGATGTCTAGATGCAAAGTTCTGGTCAGGATGAAAGACATAGTGTCTCCAGGGTGTTCTCCTGTCTCCTGCTGGTAAGGAGGAAAAGCACAAAGAGGACTGAGCAGATTTTCGGATCAACATTTGACTGTGGATCTGGTGTTACAGCTGGGGATTTGGGCTATTTTCACTATGGGGACCTGTTTGAGGAGCAACGCCTGCTTAACAGGACTGTCAAAGTGGATAAAAAACATTGTTGGTAACAAGTGTCTAACCTTGTGATGAGGGCTATAGCCTAGTTGTGTCAGGGAAGGAGTACAATAAGCTGAAGAGAAGGGCAGGAACATGGGACAACAAAGTTTTTTAAAAACACGTCTGTGATGAGGTATCTCTCATCTTCCTTATGTAAACACCAGTACACAAATGCACATGAAATGGGAAAGGTATACTTGGAGGTCCACACACAATTGCAAAGCTGTTCTCTCACTGAGAGTCCAGCAACTGGGACTGCTTGAGTGCCTGGCGTGCTGAAGGAAACACGGACCCAGAAGGTGGAGAAGAGAGGTTGTGTCCTATGCAAAATAGGGGCTGGAGAAAACCCTGGGAATTAGATTAGTCAGTGTAGCATCACTGTATTTTCAAAAACTGAAATAGAACATTATCATTTGGTGTGTTAATAAATTTATCTTTGTGAACTGTTCTGAAAGCCAAGATTGCCAGTTCATCTTTGACTTGTGTAGGCAACATAATTTCTGTATGCAGCTTGGGGAGGTTTTGACATGGGTGTGAATTGGAAATTTATTTATATGCACATTCCTCTGCTGAGATTCCCTCTGTGAGTGATGTACTGGAACTTAAGATCTTTCTTTTTTTTTTTTTTTTTTTACTTCACTAGGAATTGAATTGGTACTACAGACATATAGCATATTGGCTACCCAACAGACACAAGATGTTCAGATTATAGTGATTTTTCATTCTAACCACTGGGGTTTTTTAAAAGAAATGACCTAGAGGTGAGACAACTCACTGTATATCCCAGAGTTTCTGCTGTTTTCTGAAAGACTTGGGACCTCAATTATGAATGCTTTATTGTTTGAATACTCTGGCCACATACAAGAAACATAAAATTTACAAGATTTATGGATTTCTAATTCTCATTAAACTAATAACTTTCTAATAATCCATTCCTGACTTTCTTCTCAGTAATATCTGTTGCAATGACCAGTTCAACACTAAGAACAGAAACCATTGATACTTCAAAAAATCAAACTCTGTCTTAAATCAATAACTCTCTGTTGGGTAACCTGCTAAGGCTGGGATGCTTTTGAGGAAATATCACCGTCCATGTCATATTAACATTTTATAAAAGAAGGCAATAAAAACGTGTAAAACAGAGATTACTCAGAGATACTTACCTTCCTCTTCCATGTTTTCTCTAGCAGGATCTTCAGAAAACTGTAACATTTGGGTTTATTTTAAGATTGAATGATAGAACACAAACACAACAAAAAGAGCCTGACCTGTAAGGTCTTTTAACATGTTTCAGTAATAATGCACTATTCAATTTTTGCTATTTATTCAATGCCAAGAACACAGAGACACTATAGAAAATATGTAAGTATTTTACTTTGATTCTGCTTGTTTTGTGCTCCTCTGTTTATCTTGGTGTAGGGAATTTCATTTTTGTGTTACTTGTATACTTAGTACCTTTTTTGCAAGTTGCATTGTTAAGTGGTATCCTTGTAGCCCTCAAGTTTAGGTGAAAGTCATAACAAATTATGAAAGGAGTAGGGACCTATGCACGCTAGGAGTTGCATGCCTTTGAAATAATCATGTGGGTGAGGCTTAAGTTCTGGACACTTGGAGCTGCTCACTGTTTATTACTTGCAATGGTGATAGTGCTTTAAGTTTAATTTCACTTACATGAGCAGTCTGACTGGAAGGAAGGATCTAACTACAGAAAGTTTTGGGAGGTTTAACTGTGGTGTTTGTCTGCTGGTGTCCCTTGACTCAGGCTTGTAGAAGAATGTGGTTTTGCTGTTGTGAGGACATCTGCTGTATAGCTTTGCTGGTTTGGTGGCACAAAGATTTCATACTATTACTCAAAGGTTTAAATTATAGTTCACTCCTTCTCTGTGTGCTCCAGAACTGAGAATGTCCTAGCATGCCTTCTGCTCATGCTGAGATCTCTGCTCAGCTGGAGCTCAGTGGGAGAATAGTGTGGGGAAGGCACTTGGTTCCCATTGCTGCTGTATCTGTCCTTGGCAAACTGAGTGCTTCAGTCTGCATTAAATCTATTACTCTGGATTTGGAAATGTGCTATTTCTAAGCTATTAGAACTTTTCATGTTTTATGAAAAGTGGTTTGTACAGGCCCAGAATATATATTACTAAACTATTAATGCTTCAAGTTAGTGAAACATGATACTTACCAACGACTGCTGTCACTCACTTGTCCTATCTGAGCCCTGCAGGCTCATTTTTGATGTAATCATATCTTTTTTGGTAAGATGGGCTAAATTATTAGAGTGCTGAGCCAACCTTTGCACAACCTGCTTGGTGAAAATGGTTGCACAACCAGGCCCAAAGATTTTCAGGAGTTACCCTGTCAAATAAAGACCCAAAGCAAAAAAAGTAGCTAAGCAGAGTAAGGACCGTTTTATGATTATTTTGGGAAATTTACTAGATTATTTGTAATTTAAAAAGTATTGTATATTACTAGTTTAAAATTTGGAGAGCTGCTTAGGTTTTCCTTTAGCTTTGGAAGATTTTTCAGTTCTTTGGTTTTGGGTTTTGTTGGCTTTTTATGTTAATCTAGGGAAACAAGGCAATGAGAGGAGACACTGGTAACCTTTGTGTTATAATCTGTTTGGAGTTTTACTACAAGACTGTACCCTGTTTAAATGTGAAATGAAAATTTCCCAGTGGGTTTGGACATGTATTTCATGTATTTAGGTTTGCAAAGGTGACCTCTTCTGCATAATTTTTAGATTATGCCCATTTTCTTAGCTAATAACCATTAAATCCACCCTTTATGTTTGGGCTAAAGTCAGTCTCTCTAGCACTGGCCAATTAAAGAAAGACTTGAAGAAAGTGTTGGCCTCCACTGCTGTTGTTTACAATCCTAGACTCTGCTCCCATAACTGTAGTCATGAATGTTTCTTATTCTCATCATGGCTCTGTTTGAGCCCTGTACCTGTAGCATTGCTTGTTTGTTTAATTACTCAGCCTGGAAAAGTCAATTCTAAAACCAAACATGTGGAACTTTTCAAGCACTTCTTTGAATGATTTTTTTTTTCCCCCAAAATGCTAATAAAAGTTGGTATTTAAATTGTTTTGACCTTAAAAGTATATTTTGTTTTGAAAAACAAGGACTGAGGGCTGACATGACATAACCTCTTTAGCAATTAATAATGGTAATTAATGAACAAATATATATTCAGTCGGTGGATCTGAAGATTATGTGGTTTATTTCATTTTAAAAAGCGATAATTCAAGAAAATATGATTAGTACTTGTAAGTTAGATATCAAGGGATAATATACAATGGTGGAATTAGCAGTTCTACCACTTTTTCCAGGAGTATATATTTTCTTAAACTTTTACATGTTCTTTTTTTTTATGCTTAGCCCCTGCTCCATATTTACAAATCCTTCTGCTTTTTAAAATATTCACCAACTAATATTTAGATTTCACCTTGTTATTTTTCGTGTTGCTTCATAGTCCTATCTAAACACATTTTTAAGGCTGTTTGCTTTTTTCCATTAGCATACTGCATGATAAATATATAATAAAACTGGTTGCTGTTCTAATGCATTCCTAACTCCTATTTACATTATATTGACTGCACTGATTAATCTCCAGCTTTCTCTGTTGATGTACTATTAGTTGTTAAATATGTATATGTATGCTGTATATGCAAAAGCTCTTTTGCATCTTTAGTCTAATGCTTTATCAGAGTTTCTAAGAATAGTCAGACATGACATTTTATTTTTATCATTATTTTGGCCAGGTTATTATTGCATGGGTATATATCCCCATAATTGAATAATTAAGGAAAAAAAAAAAAAAAGGGAAGGGAGGGGAGTTCATAGGAAGGCATTGAACTACTAGAGCATTAAAATGCCTTGTGCTCTGTTTAGTCTGGGATTCCTATGTAATCTGAAGGGTGGCTACATTCAGACTGTCCCAAAATTTGTCAGTTTTAGAAATTCTTGAAAAAATTAAATTACCATTTCTTAACCTTTCATCCTTGAGTCCAGGCAGACTCAACAAGTCTCTGCCATAGCACTCATTCACAAAATACTACAATGCTGATTTAGGTTCTATGTGTATTGCAGTGGACTAGCGATTTGTGTATTTAAAGCATTAAAAACATCAATTTGTTTGAGCTATTTAATAAAGCCATCATGACAATGTTGTGCTTCTAAATTGCTCCTATAATGCATCAGAAATTCCTGGAATTAACTGTCTGAGCACTGAAATTTTGCTATCCATTTCACTGAATGAAGACCATGAAGAAAATTAATAATTCTGAACTGAGAGGAATATGAGAGAACCTTTTTATGGTGAAGCCAGAAACATGTCTAATAGACAAGGTGTTTATGTAATACTGAATTCAGGTATCCCATGTATGCCCTTCTTTCACAATTGCCCTTCTGATACAGTACTAAGAAGGACTTTCCTTTTCAGAGCACACAGTAAAGCATTATAGTGCTGCTGTTGTGCTGACCACTAGATTGTAATTGTTGTAATGTTTTAAAATTTGCAATTTTCCCTTTATGTATTAAATAAGTTTAATGTATTTTGTCTCACGTTTGAAATTTGCTATATTTCTTTTAATATTTTTTGATACACACATAATATACCATTTGGCACCCCAGTCACACCTGGCTAATGTTGCAAATTTACAGCTATTCCATCCAAAAGGGGACTTTTGCAGTATTATAGGTATGATGTCCTCAAATCCAGTCTGATTCCACCAAGCTGCAGCATTTTAACTTCTCTTTGGGCTCACACATGCTGCTCCACCCCCATCAGTGTCACACACACTTCTGTTTACTCAGGCTGAGGCTTTTATTGGCAAGAAAAGGCAAAACACCTTCTTTGTGCTGCATGTTGTCTTGGCTTGGAAAGACAGGTGTCTGCTAAGGAAGGCAGGAGCCTCCCTTGAAGAGATAAACCTCCTTCCTTTGAATTATTATAATTTTGAAATTAAGGGGCTCTCAGGCAAAGATATGGGAATAGGAATAATAGTACTTTACTAGGAAATGTAAAATAAAAATGTAGAAGTACAAAAAACAATGAAACAAAAAGTACAACTTGATACCCTCTTGGCCAGGGTGTTGGTAGCAGTCCAATTAAATCATGGCTGTAGTCCTCTGGAGTGACAGATGTGGTTCTTTGCCTTTCTCTGCTTTTCCAACTCTAGCCATGTATAAAATTGTTGAAATGTAAATGGAAGCTTACATTTATGCAAATGTAAGCATGTAAGACATGAGGAGATGTTTCCAGCCTCAGAGTATGGGCTTAAGAAGTTCTGACTGTCAAGCTTGATCAGTTCTCTTCCTCAGATAATCAGATTTAAGATTTTTTTTTGGTTTTTTTTTTTTTTTTTTTTTTTTTTTTTTTTGGTTTTTTTTTTTTTTTTTTTTTTTTTTTTTTTTTTTTTTTTTTTTTTTTTTTTTTTTTTTTTTTTTTTTTTTTTTT
>VWYO01008048.1:27115-69107 GCA_013400275.1 Rhadina sibilatrix
TGTTTTCCCTTAGTTATAGGGGCAAAATTTTCAAGATACTTTTTATTCCTAGGTTTCTAATACATCCATTTGAGAATGAAATCTTACTTGTTTTTCTTGCTTTTTAAGACTAAGCCATTTCATTTCTACTAGTACAGTCTCATGTACTTTCAATTGCAAATTCGTTTCATCCAAATAAAAATGAGAATAAAATATATACCTTGGGTTTTATGAAAGCTCTTTCAAACTGTTTTGGTGAGCCTTGTCAGGGAGATTACCACAGGTATTTGAACATGCTTTGAAAAGTTCACCTTTGTCCTTGAGGCTAAAAGGTACAATAAATAAAAGTTCCATCTGAGTTGTGGCTGCACTTTTATAAATGCTTTTCTGTGCCCTCGTCTTAGATCCTGTGGCTGAGACTGGTGCCACACTAGGAGTGGCCATATGGATGAGGAAATATCTCCTGTAATGAGTTTACATTAGAAAGTAATCATTTATGTTTCTGATAGATTTCTGTCTTACCTCAGGAATCTTCTGCTTTCTAAATAGATGCATTTAGAAATAACAGTAAAACCTGTAATAAGTATTAGTGTTGTATTCATGTTATTAAAAAGCCTTTTAAAACCTCCAAACCCTACTCTGATAGAAGAAATAATAACAGCCTTTGTTTATTGGGGAAAAAACCCACAAAATCTCTGAAAATTCAAAACAGCTTTGAGAATCACAATTGTTTTTTGTGGAAGGGAAGGCAATGTTTTTTATTGAGCACAGTTTTTTTAAAATCTTATCTGGGATAGCAGCAGGTAATATTAAAATATGGGGATTTTCTAATACTATTGTAATAGAAGCGAACAGTATTAGGTGATGTATAGATTTAGAAACTAGTTTTCTGTGTTTTCTACTTTGTGATTCTGTGAAAATCCTAGCTACTTCTGTTGATTACAAAGGATTTCTTGTATTTTAGGACTCAAATCTTATCTTGCTTCTCAGAAATATGTAAAGTAAAGTATGTTTCAGGATTTGTATCTTAATCTAAAGAAACCAGATCAGCAATTTATGTACAGAAATATAATCTTTCTGGCAGTGCAGCAGACATTTAAGCTCTCCTCTTTCAAAGTTATTTTGCTACTAGTTTGATACAAAGAGTAAATAGTAAAACTATTTGACACAAATAGTGTCAGAACTGTTAGTTGGTCAGAGCTTGCAGAAAGCAAAATATTATTCAAAAGGAACAGTTGCGTTAATAGCCATGTATTTGAAAATTTTAATTTTAACCTTTCCCACAACACAAACACACTTGTGCTCTGTGTGCGACTTTGTATATGTAATGTAACACTGTGTAGGAAAATGCTGGATTCTATTTGTGTTACTAGACCTGTATTTATTTGGTAAGGAACTTATTTATGTGTTTTATATCATCCTCATTTTCACTCGTCCCTTAATGTTAGCAGGGATTTGATCATTGACCAAAAATATGGGTGCAAGAACAAAACCACTTGTGAACTACAAGGCTTATAAAACTTGGGTGCTGGATCACTTTTTGAAGAGTTTGATTTATTTAGAAGTAGAAATTTATTTATTTAGAAAATTTGTTTGAGAACACTTCAGGTTTATCATGGTCATCTTTAACAAACAGTCTAACTTGTAGTTATGTTAATCAAAAAACCAATAATATTTGCTAATAAAAATCAAGCTGCAGCAAACTTTTATCAGGCAAATTGCTTCCCAAATTAAACCTGTAATAACCCTTTAAAGGAAACTGCACTTAAACAGCAGTGGATTTGGATTATATTTAATGATTTTAATGTTCTGGGGTGAGCTCAGATTCTTTCTACTCTTTTGGTATTTGTTATCAAATAACTGCTTTTCTAGATGAAGAGAATCTTATTTTACACTAAAATTCAAATTCATGGTCAAAATTGAGCTCTTGTGATGTCTCCTTAGACTCAGACAGGCATTTTGGTCAATATATCAAAAGAAGTGTTTTGTTTTATTTGTCTGTAGCTTTTGAATTTTACTGCAGACCTTTCCTGGACAGACTATTCTCTCCAAATGGTCAGGGGTGAATATATTTTCAGGGAGAGCACATAAAGTTAGGGTCTTGCAAGGTAATTTTGTTTCTTTGATGATAAAGGATGCTTAAAGACACCATGTCTTAACAAGCGATCCCATGGATTGCCAAAAGTGTCAAGAAAAGTTGTCTGAACAAAATGGTTCATGTGAAACATTTAAGTCACTGTTTTCTTTTGAAAAATATTAATCTGTCAGCATAAAGTTTTAACTGAAAAAGTTTCCTCTCAATAACTGGAACACTCATCTTGGAAACTTTTCCAGTACTTTTGTGTAACTGCATCTTATTAAAAAACTGGGATGGTTTCCAGACCTTTCCAAAGTCTTTCAGGTTCTTTATTGATAAACTTAGTAATATAATTTCTGCTAACCTTGTAATGCTTCCCATTTAAAACTCGCTTTTGACTTGGAGTCTAATTTTTCTTTTTCTTTTAAATCTTTTAAATCTTTTCAATCCTACTCTATATAGTTTTTTATGAGAAAACTGATGAAAATTTTCTGAAAGAATTGCCTCTGACTTGAACTTGAGAAAATAAATTGGTCTGGGGGAAAAAAAAAATCCTGGATAATTTTCTCAAAACCAGCATTGGAAAAATGGCATAGTCTACATACCTTGACTTAGTTTTATTAAAAATCTTCTTTACTTTCTTAGAGTTTGAGATTAGTTTTTAAGAGGTGTTTATTGGTTTGACAGATATTTTTGCCCCACAAAATGGAAGTAGACATATTTACAAAGAAATAGTGAACTTCCTTGCAAGAAAATGCTTGGATTTCAGTTTATTTATTGTCTAGCTACTGGGATTTCTAATAGCCATCACACTCAGCAGGTGGTAAAGATGTTACATCAGGGTAAGGTTCAAAAGAAGAAAATATGAAGGCAAAGTATAGCAGCAGTCATTCCTGCTCTGATAATTCAGAAGCCCATAAAAAAGACTTTTGAGAGATAAATTGATATTCTTGGCTTTGCAACTGTAGTTTTTTAGCTATTTGTTGTCATTAAATAATTAAATCCTTTCTTATTTGCCAGTGGATTTTGACAGCTGCATATGTGCTTTTTATTTGTCAGAACGGGTAAACAATTTTTGTCATGTATATTATTTGCTAGGTACTTATTTTCTTTATTATATGAGATATTTTTGTAGGTAAATGATAAGGTATTTGCCCATTTGGTTAACAGGACATTTTGAAAAGGAAAATAATGAACAAACAATAGAAAAATCACAGCTGGTACTGATTGTCCAGCGTGTACTCTTCCATGTAGGAAGGCATGGATATTCATGTAAATATTAATTACTGATGCACACTAAATATAATTAAATGGTGTAATAATATTTAAGAGAAGGCAAGAAGATGCTTATAGTAAAATACATACATTATGGATATATGGGAATGTTAGAGGGAATGTACCATTTTTCCAGCCAGTGCTAAGTAGAACTAAACCTTCAGCTGTCTCTCATAAAGTATCAAGCAAAGATATGGAGATGAGTCAGAAAGCCAAACCAAAATTATTGAAAGAGTGTCTTTTCTTAATTTCCAAATATATGTGAAGCTTTTAATGTAAATTACCTTCCCTAACATCCATTCCACATTCTAGGCAGAGAGAATGAGATGCCACTCATTCTGATTGCAGAATCATTGATTTATTTTATTTTTTTTTTTCTGTGAACTCACATCTTAGCTAAGACAGGATTGATCTAATACAGTAAAAACTCATAGTTCTTGGCTTTCTGCCAGCACTCATGTTAAAACATTTATGGAATTAATGATAAATTTCTTGTACATCTGTCCTTTTACATCTTGATTCACCAGACTGAGTGTAGGAAGTAAGCGTCAATGGCAAATAACAAAGGAACTGTATCAAAGAGCTGCCACATGCCTTACATTTTTACAAATCGTTATTGACTTGAATTGTTGAGTCAGGGAAAATGCTTTTCCTGCTGATGTATAATATGACTATGTGCAAAACCTGAAATCATCTCTGTGTTCACGCAAAGGTTCTTGTACTGCCTGCTGAAGACCACAGAGATTTTATAAAGATTTTACAGGGGTTTTTTTGTTTGTTTTTTTGTTTGTTTGTTTTTTGGAGGGGTTTTTTTTTGAGTTTTTCTATTATGTTTTTAATGCCTGTGAATACCATGTTCCTTTGATGTTCCACAGATTTCATGAAGAATGCAAGACTAAGCAGAATATAAAAGCTATATAGCTTTATTATAGTTTGACTTCAGTCGTTGGTTTTCATGACCCCATTTCCAAGAAAAACTGGTAATTTTTTCCCCCTACATCATTGTTGCTTTCAGTGGCTAAATGATGTGGGGAGAATGTAAAAGGCATGAGTTGGAAAATGAGGTTGTCCTTACTTTTTAAAAATTGCACTATTTATGCAGCACAAGCAAATACACTTTTTCTTATGTGCTTAATGGGGATCACAGTGTCAAATTGCATTTTGATGCAAGAAATAATACATGGAAAGTTCACACTGACTGAGATAACATTACCTGTTTAAACTCTGGCTCCTTCTCATTGATATGCAAGTTTCTTCTGCAGTTTTGGAACTGATTAGGTTCTAATTAGTCTCTAGAGTATTCATGTGCACAATAGATTGTTCATTAATCTATCAATATTCCATGAAACTAATTGGCTATTTCTCATGTTGGATGTGGAAACTGAAATGACATGTGTTAATTTGCTTTCCAGATGTTGCAACTGCCTGTCCAGATAAAAAGTCCATCTTAATGTATGTGACTTCACTCTTTCAAGTCCTACCCCAGCAAGTCACCATGGAAGCCATCAGGGAGGTGGAGATGTTGCCACGGCACTCAAGGGTCACTAGAGAAGAGCACATAGAAGTACATGAGCAGCATTTTTCACAAGAAGTGAGTTTCACTTTTCTGCTTTCATCTTGCTGCTCTGAAATGGTTGTTTCCCTGCCTACCCCAGGAGTTTGATGTCAAATGGCCAGTGGAAGGCAAAAGCCCCACGGGTATAATGGGCAAAGCCTCTTCATGCCAGGTCAAATGTGCTTCTCTGCATGTACTTTCATAATGGTTTTCATCTCACACCAGACTGTTTTAAAAATTATTATTCAGCAAGTAAATTCTTTGCCCTTTAGTTGTATAGCATTGTACATTTTGATGGTGGCAGGACATCTCAAGGAAAAACAAATTTGGGGAGGCTTACCTTTTAAAGCAGATAGAAACATCTTTACCTTTTTAGAGAATAGGTATTGATACTTCTCCATAGTCATGATAAATTTTTAATTTTTTAGTATTTTATTTACAATGACTTGCATTTTAAAATAATCTCAGTTTACAGTTGTCCTCTCAAAAAACTCTTATAATATTTGGAATTAATTTATGATTGCAATGTCAGTTTTGTTTTTTTACTGAAACCATCAGACAGCCTCTGCTGAAGTGTTTAGTTCATTTTATACCTAGTTTACTTGTCTGAATTTAATCTGTATGTTGGGTACAGGATGCTCACTCTCTTTTAGAGCACTGTGCAGATAAGTATTAGCTCTGTTTATTCAAGATGTGACAAAAGATCACTTACGTTTTGAGCCTCTGCTTGTAAATTATAAAGAAGCTTCACTTTACATTGGTATTCTGCTGGTGTTGAGTCCTGACAGTTTGTTGCTTTTGGTAAGGGTGTCAGATTAAATGAGAGGTTTCCTTAATACCATCCCATTTTGCCTGCTGAATGTCAACACCGTCCTTGAAAAAAATGACCTTCCTGCTTCCTTTTCTTCAGTTGCTCTTAAAATCAATATTTACTTCTACAGTCCGTGCTCGTACCCATTTGTACGCTCTAATTTATTTGTAGATCACAGTCAGTGTACCCCAGGGACCTTCGCCTTCCCCCAAACCGCGGTTCAAAAGTTACGCGTACGCACAAGCTGTGTATGTCACATCCCCCGACCAAAAAAGGAGGCAGGTTCCTCCACAGGTCTGTCAACACTGTAACGTTTTGAGAGACTTGTTTTGTTAAGCTCGTGCTTGGAGTGAAAGAGCTTGTGCATTTTGCATCTACCTGATCATAATGGCCTGCTTTTTCCAGGACTTTTTTTTTTTTTTCTGTCGAGTGGTTACTTTTTCCTGTGTATTTCTGCATGGCTGCAATAGCTGTTGTGCTGATTGTAGGGGATGATTAACATTCAAGCACTGCTGTTCTGGAGTCATAAACTTCCTTCCTTCTTCAGTCATTTTTGAAAATAGTACGTACATTGCCTTAAAAAAGTATTAGAAGAACAAATCTAACATAAACCATATCTGGCATCTATTATATTACAGCCTCAGGTTTAGTTATAGAAAAAAAAAAAAAAAAGAGCCATTGGCTTTCTCTTTCTTTTTCTGACCCTTCCTGTTACAGAAAATAGTAAGTGATGGTATTTCTTAGAAGGTTACTATAGTTGGGAAAAAAAGGTGAAACAAATATTAAATTTAACCCTGGATTATTAGATTACAACAGTTGGTCATTTTTATCACAAATGGCATCTTGCTGGTACTGAGGTTAAGGGGTTAAATTTGATTTTTACTTATTTATTTTATTTAGGTTTTTTTAGTTTTAAATAGCTGAGGTGGTTTAATAAAACTTGTTTCAAGTAATGCTTATAATGAGAATTTCAGTAGTTCAATTTTTATAACTTTTGACAAGTATGAGACCCAAAGGTCATATTGTGTACTGCAATGTGCTTTCCTTTCATTACTTCAGGGAGAAAAGATCTGTGTGTATGTGGCACTACAGTTTGAGTTTGCCTCGGGGTACTTAATTCTGTCTAACATCTAAAAATCTATTGCAAAATTATACTTCTATTCAACACTGTGTATTCAAATCTGCTATTCAAGTGACAGGTTTTTTATTGAATAATGACTTCCTTTAAATACTCCAGGACAGAAAAGCCCTGCACACAAACATAAGCCCTGCTACGTTATTCTAACATCAAATGTGTTACAGTGATGAGTCACACAGCTTTGAAATAAGGTGTTTAAAATGATGGTAATTGTTTTGTTCTATTTAGACACTATACAGATATTTTAGAGTAATGAAAAGTTATTATATAGGATAGATTTTTTTTCTTTTTCTTGAGGTACTTTTATTGTGATCAGTTGTAGGTTTTGTCAGCACCTCCACCATCAAAAGGAATGTATAAACTGAAATACAGTCATTTCTACAAAGCACGGTTGCTGAGATTTACTAAGGTATAATTTGGTTATTCAGTCCTCATCTTGCATTCCAGTTTTCAGATGTCTTCTTCCTGAATTTGGAAGCTTCATCTACTACAGTTTTATGGAATTATTAATACAGTAATATTATAATTCTACCAATTTGGCAGAAGCTAAAGACCTGACCAGAGTCTGAGCCATATTGTGCTACAGCCATAACAGTTATCAACAAATGGAAAGCATTCACTTAAGAACCCTTTGTGAAAACCACCAGGCAAATTCTCATTATAATCAAGATAAACTTGAATTACAAATAATAACAATTAATATCCCAAATCAATATATGGAATTCTTAGTCATTGGTTATTTTTTGCCTTCAGCTATGTATTTCTCAAAGAAGAGCTGTTGTCTACCTATTAAAATATTAAAATAAGTTTATAGTTCAGATTAAATAGTAGTTGATAATTTTTTTCTCCAGATACATGGGGCTAGTGTAACTTAATAATCCCATCTATTTTGACTAAATAAAATAAATATTATTAACTTTTCACTTCCTAGTAATCTTTCAAATTTCTGCCAGCTATATTATGATTTTTGGATACCATTATAAATAATGCAACTGTTTTAAGATTTTTCACTAAAATCAACTTCTCTAGGTGATGCAATAAACAAATTAAGATGAATTAATTTTTTTTTCTCTTGGATTTTTCAAAGTTTAAGAAATTGATTCTCATTTTCACCTAGTTATCAAAGAAAAGTTTATTAGATTTTGTTGACTGTGGCCTGCCAATTTGCATAGTACTTTTGGTGATGTCATGGAGAAGCAATTTTCACAAAACATTTTGATCTTCTGTTGAAATCATGGAATCATTCTTTTTTTTTTCTCAAAATTTCTCAAACATTCTTTCTTTCTCTGCAAACTTTCAGCTTATAGGGCTTGGATATTATAATTTCCCTCAAATAATCATAATTAAATAAGACCTCTTTCCAAAGGTTTTGATCCTGAAATTTGACCAAATATGTCTTTTGATACACATCATACACTTGCTTCATATGTCAGTTGTCAGAAATTGTGAGCTATGAATGGTGATTCTCTGAGATCCATATTGGCAAGAAGGAATAACATTTCCTTTCACACCATCATTTGTCAAAGTTCTTTCTCTTTATATCTTGTACCCTTGTCTATTCTTTTATGTTACATTTCACTTTATTTCACTTTTCTTATCTTCACTCTTCCTAGTAGTTCCAGTCCAACAGAAAATACAAATTCACCCTTCCTTTCTGAATTCTTATTCTGTCACTCAGGAGGGTACTTGGAAGACCTAGTATTTCTGTTGTGCAAATTGTGGCAAGAAAAGTTTTGCTTTTTTTAACTGTGACATTTCTCAAATTCAAAAATAATCATTGCTCTGCAAACCTGTTCACTCAGTGCCTCCTTGTTCGGTCAGTGCTTCACTGCTTCTGCTTGAGCCAGTAAAGCATTTTCAAATGGCAGAGTTAACATGAATAACAGTTTTCCTGCTAAAATTCAAGACAAGTTTTCCTCCTTTACCTTGTTTACTTAGACAGTGTTGATAAACTCACGAAGATCTTGGGACAGGGATCCACTTCTTAAACCTGAATCCTTGAATATCCTGAAAGAACTCTAAAAAAAAGTCCAACAGAAAATATTTATGTTGACAGTTTTTAGACGGCAGTTACTGCTTGCCAATTGCAGAAGGCTTGCCTTGTAGCGTTGCGTGTCTGGTTCTGGCCCAGCTTGGGCTCCTGGCTCTGATACGCCACTACAATGCTTGGTGGTGGGGTCTTGGCTCACNCCTGTGATAGACAGAGGGATTAATTATACATAAAACAGAAATGGGACAGGGAAAAGAACCAATAGAGAAGAGTCTCCAGACAGAGACTCAAGTTGTCTTAAAAACCCTTATCAAACTATGATAAGAATACATTCTAGGGCAAGAGGCCCTTTCAAGGTGTTTAAGCTACACTAAACTTAAAATATAAAAAAACCCATACTATATTCATAACTAAAGCTTATAAAACATTTCTTGCAAACCCATATTGCCTGAATTTCCAGGTCTGTATTTTGTCTTGTATGTGTTCTCTGTAATACAGCTTCACTTAAAAATATCCAGCTTAACATACAAATAAAAAGATCCTCAAGTTAATTTTCTGAGACATTTCAAAATCCTCATTTAAAACTAGTCATTGTCTTCTGTTTGTATTTATGAAAGCACTGGGGGTTGTGTTATTGATTTATCTCACTGAACACCTGACAAAGAAGAATGCTGTGTTTACTTTCCATTTTGGTTTATCAGAGCAGTTCCTTGTATTGATCCAAGGCAAAACTCCTATCTCACTGCTTTCATTTTTGCTTGCTACCTCCACAGAACATAAAATATACAGCCTTAAATGGGTTCAACGTAAAAAAGAAATTGTGAAACACTGCAGTACCTGGAAAAGAAACTTTTTATGATATGGAATCACAGAATCATTTAGATTGGAAAACACATTTAAATACGAGTCCGACTTACCCTAACACTGGCAAGTCCACCACAAAACCATGTCTCTAAGCCCCATATCTATAGGTCTTTTGAATTCCTTCAAAAGGGTGGTGACTATCATTTCCCTAGGCAGATTGTTTCAGTGCTTGATAGCCCTTACAGTGACAAAATTTTTCCCAATGTCCAATCTGAACCTCTCCTGGCACAACTTGAAGCCCTTTCCTCCTCTTCTATCACTTGTTATGTGGGAGAAGAGGCCAACCTCAACCTCACTACAAACTTTCTTCAAATAGTTGTAGAAAGTGATAAGGTCCCCAAAGTTTCCCCCAAGTCTTCTCCAGGCAAACACTCCCAGCTCCTTCAGCTGCTCCTCATCAGGCCTGTGCTCCAGACCCTTTCCCAGCTCCACTGCCCTTCCCTGGACTTGCCCCAGCCCCTCAATGCCTTTCTTGTAGTGAGAGGCCCAAAGCTGGACACAGGATTTGAGCTGTGGCCTCACCAGTGCCCAGTACAGGGGGACAATCCCTGCCCTGCTCCTGCTGCCACACTATTGCTGATCCAGGCCAGGTGCCATTGGCCTTCCTGGCCCCCTGGGCACACCTGGCTCATGTCCAGCTGCTGTCACCAGCACCCCCAGCTCCTTTTCCTCTGGGCAGCTTTCCAGCCACTCTGTCCCAAGCGTCAAGACTTTACTGGGGTTGTTGTGACCCAGGTGCAGAACTTGACACTTTGCCTTGTTGAACTTCCTGCAATTGGCCCATCAATCAGCCTGTCCAGATCCCTCTGCAGGGCCTTCCACCCTCCAGCAGATCAATATGCCAACCCAACTTGGTGTCACCTGCACCCTGACTGAGAGAGACCTCTATTCCTTTTGGAAAAACAGTGCTGAAAATATAAGCATTGAAAAAATGAGTTTGAACCAAATCTGTGAGTATTGTGAGACTGGTACATCTCTAAATAAACTTCTGACAGGTTGTGTCAGAAAGGTGAGTCTGAGTTTGGCTGCCTTAAATTATCTATTGAAAATCAAGGCTATTGACCTCTATGATTGTACATTTTTATTCTTTTGGCAGGAGTTATGTTTTCTTCATTCCACATTGTATGAAATACCGTTTGTGTGCAGAATTACTCTTTAACATTTAAACTGACAAGCTCCATTATATTTGAATTGAAATAATTTGAGATGAAGCAGTGGTAAATGGGGACAGTATTCACTGGCACATAATGATTTGATTTGGGTTCTAAGAATTAGGAGCTTCACCTCAGGCTTCAACCTTGTCATTACTTGTGAGAATTTCCTAACTATCCAGTTATTATTTGTGATTTACAGAAGTATTGTAATGCAGTTTGCTTGTGTTTTCTGGGTTTTTTAGTGTGGATTTTACCAAGTTTCTCTATGGAACTTTGTCAGTCAGTTCATAACTAATAATTAACTTGAAAAGTGACTAAAAGCTCCTTATAAAAGTTGAATTTATTCCCACAGCACAGAACCCTTCTGGAACTCTTGCCCTTGAGAATGGTGATTTTCTAGACCCTTAATTTGCCACACTCTTGATCTTCTGCCACCAATTTAACTTCCTTAAAACTGCTGCTCTCTTTTGGGATTCTTTAGGGTTCATCTATGTCACAGAATATAGTGGTACAGCATCACAGGATTGTTTTATTGCTCTCCTTTGTACTAAACCAGATCTTTTTTTTTACTTAGAAACTGCGATCTTAATACTGTCCTGTTTACCTTATGGTAAACTCCTCTTTTGGAAAGGCATCAGAAGATAGTTAATTACAACCACAAAGAAGTTTAGTCCCAACTTCTTGGTAATATTTCTTATGTAAGATACTTATCACAGAAAATATCCCATTGGGTCAGCAACGGGGGGATTTATGGCATAATTTAAAGCAGAGTGCAGGAAACTTCAGAAATACTGAATTATCTGCACATTTAGTCATTAGAACATGACGGGTATAATTTGGGCAGCAAGTATAATGATATTCCCAGGTGTTAGCCTAGGTATTCTCATTTAAAAAGAAACTTTCAGAAAGCTACGAACTGTTTCTGTAGGGCTAAGTAAAATCCCTAAGTAAATAATTCTGGTGGGCACTCAACGCACCACACCTAGGATTTAGGCTAAGCATAATAAAATAGCAAAATTTTAACACCAGAGGTCAGAGATGAAAGGAAATTCAGAGATGGAAAAATGAAGCTAAGTGCAAGTCTTCTGGATTTTTTAGAAAGCTCTCCTGGATGCCATGTGTTCAAGGCACAGTTTGAAAAATGATGAAACAAACATTTTCAAGTGTGTTTATATATTTTTATATTTTCAATAACAGTCTGGAAAATAGATGGCTTCTTGTCTGAGCCTGGAGGTCTGTCAAGATGACAATTGTTTCCTGTCACTGCCTTGTGTATAGACATCATCAGCAGTTCTGCAACTTACTTTGTGTGTGATTTTTTTGTTTGCTTGTTTGTTTCTGGGTTGTTTTGTTTGTTTGTTTGAATGTTTACTGTAGATTCTTTTTCAAGAGTTCTTGTTGTAAAAAATGTTAGTAGTGGATCTAGTTTCTGATATATCAGAGCTTTTAGTCTGCTTTATTTCCCACACTCATTCCATTTGGTTTCCCCCAGAGCAGACCTCATGAGGTCTCAACTTCCCTTCCAGGGCAGAGAGGTTGCTGCTGATCCAGCCATTAGGTTGAGCTCTGCCACTGCTTTGCATTTACAGATGTTGGACATCACTGCCCAAAATTCTTAGGTATCACCTTCTACTTGTCTCCACACTAACTTTCTGCTGACCAGCAACAGCACAGCAGGAAATGCTAAGAAGCTGCATCAGGGCAGTTCAGTGTGCATGTGAGGAAAGGGCTCTTCTATTAAAGGATGGTCAGTGAGTGGAACCAGCTCCCCAATGAAGTGGTCATAGCCCATAAGAGTTCAAGCAGAGTCTGGATGTTGCACTTAGTCATATGATTCAATTTTATGTAGTCCTGTGAGGAGGAGGGAGATGGAATCAATCCATCCCATTTTGAGATATGCTATAATTCTCTGATCTACAGGATCTTTTCTTCCAGGATCTTTCTTCTAGTCAGCATCTTTTCCACCTTATTTCCAAATCCCATTCTCTTCCCTGACACAAATTATCTTCAGGATGCTTCTTTTCATCAGCAGGTGATCTTTGCATAACCATGAGACCATAGCTTTCCCAGTCTCAACAGTCTCTGGGCAGAAGCACAACTCATCATGAGCCTCACCAGGAGTGCTTCTGTCTTCTGCCTCTTCAATAATGGCAGGATTTAGAGCATGCTAAACCTTGTCTAGACCATTTGTTAGCAAAATTTGCAACCAGTCCCAGCTGCTTGTAGCTGGCAAGTGGCAGAAATCAGCCCAGGAGCGCAGAAGTGCGATTTCAGACTTTCAGCAGTGCAGTGCAGACTTTCAGCTGCCTCTGCTCCAAACATCTTTGCACAGTTATCTAACCTGTAAAAGTTGTTGTTCACATTCACTAATGAAGTGTTTTTTTTCCATTTCTAATAACAGGTAATAACAGTTTTTTAGCTTGTCATAAAAAGCGATTTCTTACTAACCTTCCCATCCCTTTTATAACTTTTGCTTTTAATTGATCTTAAAAAACATATGAGAGAAACCTTTATTTTTTATGTAAGAGTTTATCAACTATAATTTTTTCCTTAAATAGCTGTAAATCTTGTTTAACAAGAGGCACTGGAAATGTAACATGGAGTTTCCCATTTGATCTGTTAATGGATTCCCTACTGGCTGATAAGAAAGGGTAACATGTTTTTCATAAAGTTAAAATTCCTAGATAGAATATATCTGCTGTATATTCAGATAGAATCCACTAACAGTAAATTGATAGTGTCATAATCATAAGTGTACCTATAACTGGTCAGAAATATTTAAGAACAAACCGTTTTCTAACAAGTAAACTTGTTTTACATTACTTTTAAAGTTGAAGGTTTCTGTAATTTTTTTTTTCCTGCTAGAAACATGGAAATGTCTTACTAGTTATTTCCTGAGTACATTGTTGGTGAATGTGTTTTTTTAAATAGATAACTGTACATATTTTCAATAACATAACTTTACCTTGACTGTATTTTTTCTTACAAGTTATTTTTAGGTGTTTTTAAATAGATTCAGTGCTATTTTAAGTTCCATCTGTTTTTGGATTGATTTTTTTTTTTTTTAAGCACGGTTAAAAAGAGCTTCTTAATTTCAAATTTAAACAGTGATACAACTGCTTCTATTTCAGAAATCTGTTTTGAATGTTCTGACCTGTACTGAAAATCTGATCTTGCAAATTTAAAACCTTGTTAATATGAGTGAAAGGATTCACTTAATTTCACTGAATTTTGCAGTTTCAAGTATTTTTGCCTCTCTTATTTTGGCAAAAAAACTATTTTCTGTGGTTGCTAAATAGCTTAATGTTCAAGGCCTACAATAAGATATATAACAATAAGATGCATAACATTTAAAAATGTTCTTTTAAGTAATTTTCTGCCATTGAATCTTTTGAACATAAAACTATGTGTATGGTGCGTTAAAGATGGATGGAGATACAGCAAAGAAGGATGCATATTCATTTACTGTGAACATTTTTTTATATCCATAATATGTAAAATGATAATAAATTTGAAACTCCTTCTGGCCTGTAGAGTTTAGGCAACAGTGCAGAATTGCTTGTATCAGCAGTGGATTTGATGCAAAGGAAGGGCTAGATAAAACATATGTTCATGAAAATCCTTCCGAATCTGAGGACTGAAAATAAAATAATTTGAGGATTTGTACAATTTTAGTTCACTATGCATCCCCATTTCAAACACCTAAGAAAGGCCTTTCACTTTATGCACACAAGAAAAGTGAATTTAGTCTGAGATTGAGAAAGCAAGCAATTCACTTTTTGCACTCTTCCATTATACATATTAAAACCTCTGAAATGCAAAAAAAAAACCCAAAAAAACCCAAAAAAACAAACAAACAAAACATACATAACTCATGTCTTTTGAAAAACTTCTCAAATCAGGACAGTTTAGCACACAAAAGCATTTTAAAGTATTTTTCTAGAGATAAAATTAAAGCATCATTATAAACAGGGTTATTGTTAAAATTTTGCTCGTCTGTATAGCACCTGAACTTCTCAATAGTATGATGAAATCTTGCTTCATAATTTTAGGTATTATTACTTTATTTTAAAACTTAGTTTATTAAAAAATATTACTCATTAATTTATCTAGATTTGACATAAGTAAAATTAAAAAAGACATCAAAGATGAGATTGTCTGCTTATATGCTAATTTAATCATATTTTTGTGTGTCCTGTTAAGAATTATTACCAACATGAGAAAAAAACCCAAACCCCTAATCCAAAGAAATCCTGCAATATTGATGTAGCAGCAGCAGCACATTTTGTTCATGTGCTCAGGAGCAGGAGAGAAAGTTTAGTTTGGAGCCTCCTCATTCTCAATGGCTTTGTTGGCTCTCGTCAATGAGAGAAGCTCCCTTGGCCCCAGCAGTTCCATCCTGTCTTTGTCTGTGACAGGATACATTCACTTTGGCATATAATGGCTTTCAGAGGATTGATTACCTGCAGTGTTGGTTAAACATATATGAATATGATGAAAAAAATTAAGGATTGCATTTTCTAATTAAAACTCCTTGAGTTTTAATTACAATACTTTAATGTAATTTGATTAAGTTTCCTGCCCTGTCTTACACCATCACATGGTTGAAATCTTTTCATCTAAAATAAAACCAAAGAGGGTTTTTAATTAATATAGCTTCAAAAAATGTGTGCAGGATATGCATTGTGCCCTTAAAATACCTGTACCCAAGTTTAGCTGTAACTTTGAGGAAATTACTTTGTGTTTTACTCCAGTGGAAAGTGTTAAGATTTCTGTGGAGAAAACCTTTGTGCCACCAGTTGCATATAATAGTCTTCATGGTAAAATCTAAAATATTTTTGGTGTGTTACAAACTGTTCTATTGGTTTTGAGAGGTGAAGGAACAATTCATTCCCCACTCCCATGCAGAGCCAATGAGGGTTTCTACTTCTGGAATGTCCTTTTGCCCAAATCATTGTTCTGTGTGATAGTCAATAACTTTTTTTTTCTTTTCTTTTTTTTTTTTTCCCTGTTGTGTTTAACAATACCATTAGAGTTGTCTGTTTTCAGGGTCTGTAGGAAGTGCTGTGGATTGTTAGTTCACATTGTTATGGCAGGGAGGTCGGCACGTTTGCCTGGAGCAGTGACCTTTGTAAAGGCTGGATTACTGATCTCTAGTGATCATGGAAGTCCTGATTTCTTTCTTTCCCTCAGTGACTTTGATGCAATAGAAGCTGTCTTGTAATGCTTGTGTAGAAGACTCCCCCTCCAAGATACTGCAATGTGTATTTTTTTATTTTTTAGTTTTGGTCTGCCTGTACAGACTTTAGATCCAAGTATAGAAAAGAAAATATTCATTGATTTTTCATGTTTATTTCCTACAGCAAAAGCACTTGTCTCTGTGTACAGTAGTATTAAAGAAATTTGCTTTAAAGTTTACTAAGATTTATAAGCATTCTAAGCAGTATTATTAGTACAAGTATGTTGGTCTGTGGTGATCAGTGGACTAAGGGAAAAGGAGGAATAAATAATACCTTTTAAAAGAAAAAATACATTTGGGGTTGATGGTAACAAACAATTTTTTAGATGTTCAAAATTTATTTGGAAATTCCAATCCTGAAAGAATAATAACACATAGCAAAAGTAAGAACATTAAAAATATAAAAATTGTATGGAACAACATGGTGTTTGGACAGAAGGTATTTGTTTTGTTAGAACTTAACTAAGGTGTAGCAAAGAAATAATAGATATATTTTTATGTAATAAATAATTCTTAAAATTAAAAAAGGACATTTTAGTTGTTTGATAGTGATGTCATTAGAGCAGAAACAGCAGTTTAAAGCTGTGGATGATGTTGTCAGGCATCAAACTTTAAAATACAAATGTATATTTTAAATGAGTACAAAATGGAATTTTCAAAACAAATCAAAGTAGTTACTTGAAAACAGTAGCAATCTCTTATGGAATTAGTTCTGAGAAGTTTTTACAAGCCATTTGGAAAGTATTTTGAAAAAGAATATGTTTACCTTCTAAGCATTGATAAGAAAAGGATAAAGACCTGGCTTAAGTTAAAGCATAGCTCCCATTAATATATAAATACCTGTAGTTAGAGGAAGCTGAAACCACAAAAAAGTATAGTCAGGTATACTTTTATGATATGCAAGTTTTATGTTTGATGTTTCTGTAGGCAGTCTTCCAGCTTTATATTTCCCTTACCTTCTTTATTTCTGCTGTAATCTTTCCAGATTTCTCTGTTTGGTATTTGCATCCTATCTAACATAACAATATTTGCAGCTTCTACCAAAAATGATTTTTATCTTCATTTGAACAAAATGACAATTGACTTATGAACTATTGGTCCAGTATATTTGTATCAGCTTCTGAATTGCAAATTCTTATGTATTAAGGCTGATATTTCTTCACTCTAGAAGTATATAAAACATTTTCCCAACTTTCCTTTTGAGAGGTCTTCTGTCTAGTTGTTTGAAGTGGTTTGTGCTTTGTTTGGTGGACAACACATATCAATTTCAGTTCTGTGGTTTTTTGCAAAAGTAAAGCAAATCTAACATTGATTTTTCTCTATTTCGTATTCTAATACATTGCTCTGGAGTACCAACAGAAAAATTTAAACAAATCATTCTATTGTCTGTCAAAAACAAACAAAAAGCATAAACCAGAAAAGGGAGAAGAGGAGGGAGAAGAGGAGAGATTAAAAAAAGTTCTATAGATTACTTTATAAAATAATAATAATAAAAAAATCATGCATACACTGATTGTGTCAGGAGAATCGCATACAGAGAGCAGCAACTTTGGGTGCAAGTCAAAGACTATCAGTGAGATGAGGACTTCCTGACTTTGAATTTAATAGTAGGTTCAAAAAGGAAAGATTCTACAGAATTTTGTCCATTCTGACAGGTATTGAGGCATGATAACTATAAATGACTACATGTTTCCATAAGTTTTCCCACTTGAATTTCATTTGCCAAATGAATTAGAAAGTACATTTTCATAGCACAGTATGTGTTGTATGTTATTCCAGCCCCCAATGTCATTTTGTTCAGTATGATTACCTTTTTAAAGGTGTCCTCTAGTCTATTTATAATTGACTGCTCCCTTCCAGAATACATTCAATTTCTGTCCAATATCTTTGATCCTAAAAATTACCTTCATTATTTCTCTGATCTCATTTACTTCTATTCACACTCTTAATCACAGTGCTCTTGTGACTTCTCCATGTCACCAAGGAAATGCTTTCTCTCTTATGCCATGCCATCTTTGCTACTTCTCATTTTTTCATGGTTTCTCCTGTCCATTTTAAATTCAGTCTCAAAATCACTCTCTTCTGCAATGATGGCTTAAAACAAGCTTTAACTCATTCCTGTTGAGCCTCCTAATTTTCCCAGTTTTAACTTCTCCTTTCACTCTTTAGCCTTTTACATGGCCTTTTTTCCCTTTTTCTGAGTATACATAATGGCTACTGCAATGAATATGCTCTTTAATACCTTCAACTTAGAGTCATGCATTATATTTTAGTGAATATGAGTCCATTTATTTGTGATATGGGGAAGGATAATATTGCTTGGCAAAATTTAACCCGTAAGGCACTTACAATTCTTTTCTGCCACATCAGCAATATCAGGAAAAAGTATTTGATAAAATATTTGGAGATTCTGTTTCAACATTCTGGTAATTATTTGAAGAGCAAAAATAGCTAATTTATTTCTAGAAGAATATACTATATATAAATAAATCTCAACAGATGTGTAATTCCAGAAGCAAGAAACAAGAGTACAGTAGATCTCAACTAGTAAAGGAAAGCAGAAAGGGGAAGATAAAAAATGAGTATTGAGAAAGAAAGAAAGAGTACAGATAAGAATATGGTTTTGAAAAAGCAGATTTATAATGTCTTTTTTTAACTGACAATTTCAGAATTACTAGTGTCTGTTAGGAGTATTGCAGCTATATATTAGTTGTATGTTGTCTCTATAATGAGAATTTAGAAGCTTGTAACTCGCTGCTTCATGCCCACCTGTTTAGTAATTGTGTCTGACTACATCTGAGTATTCTCACTTAGTCATTCTCCACTGATTTGTGGCTCAGAAATTTCTTGAACTGGAGAGAGCATATTTTTATTTAAAAGTCCTCTGTGGATTTTTATCCTGTTCTTCTACCTAGTTGCTGCTCTCTGTAAGCATTTAAGAAAGTTTTCTGTATAACTTTCAGTATTCCAGAAGGACTTCTTGTTAGTTCCCATTCTTATCTCTTGGAAATATTTTTATATTTTCTGTATTAATACCCAATTTATAAACCTGAAGCTCTTCATTCAGAAGAGGAGAAAAACCCCATTGTGAGATTATTGGTTATCATTTTGACTGATTCACAGTTTTTGATTTATTATTCAGAGCATGTAGCTAAAAGCAAAGTAGTTACACTACAGAATTATAAAAAAAGAAGAAAAAAAACCAACCAAACACTCGATCCTTTTCTGTAACAGCCTTTTGGTTGGTTTTTAATTTTAAATTGAAAATATATTCATTGCAGTGGTTTCCATTGAAGAAGGGGAGGCTCTTAAATAGAAACTCAAACACATTTTGGGAGAGTTTAAATACAAAATGGATAAACCACATAAGAGCCATGAATGGGATATTCGGCTTATTCAAGCAAATTTCACTACTAAGATTTTAGATGACTTTGCAAAACCACCTATTTTAATAATTCCTTACAACTCTAATAGCACAATTCAACACATGTTGCTGAATTATCTGAAATCTCCAGGACCTCAACCTCAACTTTACAGAAACTGTATAGTGTATCCACTAATTGTCTCTCGCCTCAGAATCTTTAATTCTCAAAAGAAAATATATCCTAGAGATATATCTTGTTGATGTTAATTGCTGAGGCTGTTGATGCTTTTGAAGGCATTTTGCTATTGCACTATGTGAAAATATAAAACGAGTTTTGAAGTTAAATATTCTTATTGAGAAGACTGGAGGTCTTTTATGCTATGAGATAACATAGATTTTTGCTGACAGCAGAAGCAGAAGAGAGAGAATGGGGGGGATGAAGGGAAGGGAAAAGTAACAACTGAATGGAATGCCAAAAGGAGAAGGCTACTTTTTCTTCCACAATGATGAAGCCACATTTATAAATTTTTATAGTTTTTTGAAGTATAAGGCTGTAGAATTCCCTATGAAGTATATGTGAAAATGAAAAAAAAAAAAGAAAAAAAACTAGATTTTTTTTCCCCCACTTTTTGCTTTTGGCCTGCATTTCTGTAATCTTAATATCTCCTCTTGATTTTAGAAAGATGCCTTTTGATTTTTTTTTTTTTATTTGTCTGTTGCCAGAGAGAAATGAGGTACAGTCTATATTTCTATCTCAATCTCCTCTAGAACATGCTAAAGAAATAATTCAGTACGGTTTTGGACAATACATTTGCATTTCTCTTGGCTAAGAAATAATTTATCTATTTCCATTTAGGTTTTCTCTTTATATATTTAATAGTTTTTTTCTCTACATGGAGATTTTGAGAATACAATTTAGAACATAGAACATTTCAAATAATGGTTTGAAGATGTTGAAAATCTCTAAAGATCCTTTAAAATGTTTTTCTCAGAGTAGTCTCCTTCAAAGTGAATGTTACTTTAGTCATTACTATATTTAGAATTTGCATTTTAAAAATTAAAGTTAAACAAGCATGACCATTATCTTTTCAATCTTCTGTATTTTTCATGCTACTGAATTATACTGTGATCACAATTCAAATTTTAAGGTGGTCTGATCATTATCAGTGGATAATTTTTTTTTTTTTTTTTTTGTATGTGTGTATGTGACAGTACAAAACACTCTGGGATTTTCTCAAATAAGCTGAATCTGCTGATCTGGAGTTACATGGTTGGCAGCACTACTGGGAAAAGCACCCCCAGGCTTCCAGACCTGTGATACCCTTTCCTCAGGACCCAGTTACCATTTACTGGTGAAGAATTCTGAGAAGTGTCATTAGTTAATACTGAAAAACTTATCCTGGGATGAAAATTTCACCTTTCTTTCTATAGAGTGGAGTCTTATTTATGTATGATGTAGAGGCCAAATGATCTCACAGTCTACTGCGTGACATGACAGCGCGTGAAATATACTTCCCCTTAAAGTGTGCCCAGCTCTTTCATCAGGAAAGGGAAGGTTTGAAGAATGTTGGGTAGACTAGCCCTTTCAAAAGGAAGAAATCATAATTTTGCTGTAGGTTTATGGTGAAAGTAATTCTGTCCAGTCGCAGTCTGTTGATTTACACCAAATCATATTCTGTCTGGAGCTATGGTTCTTAATTGCTTGAATAGCAAGTGCCTTCCTTAGAGAGGCCAGTACTGGTGTCTTGTCACCAGCAATGCTAGAAACACCAAGACATTTTATGAGCAGAAAAACTCAACAAAATTAAAATAAATAAAGAGAGGCTGATTTTTTTCCCTGGAGACTTTATAAAGCAGTGTATTTTGATACACTCTGAGTCAAGTAGCTACTAAGCAAAACCTGATTTGATATTTTTCCAAGTACAGGTGTGTTGAAGAAAGCAAGCTAAGGAGAAAATATTTTTGCAAAGCACTGTCTCACTTGACCATGTATGCAAAATGAAAGAGTTTTTTTGCTTTTTGGAAAGTTTGGTCATTATAGGCAGCTGGCAGCCTTTATCCTTGTCTAAGTTTCAGTAATATCTTACCTGTCCTCACAGTTCCCAATTCTTAGTCCCCAAGCCAGTTGACTGCAGTTTTTTTCAGTCTTTTAGTTGTCTAAAAATCAACTTCAACACTCAAGAGCCCAAGGTGCAAAGTTTTGCTTTAATGCCAGTAAGTTCTCTATTTGTCTCTTTCAGTCTTTATTTGTACCAGCTGTTCCTAGTAGAGTAGTTGAAGAAATTAATTTTCTTTTACCACTTTCGCATCAGTAGTTCCAACGTTTTCCTTCCTTTCTAGTGAATGTACTTTCATCAATACTGCCTGGCTCTGGCTTTTCTCCTCAGCATATACATTGCCTAAACTCCATTGATTTTTAATGACCTAATAATCTGCTGCATCTCAAAACTGCAGTAACAAGGACAGGTCAATTCATCCAGGTGGAAACATATGCAGTAAAAATGGAACCTCGGAGAAAATCAAGTACTAAAAATCTTGTAACTTGTCTCAACTGAGCAAGAAAAACCTGCAATTTTTCAGATTTATCATAAGGCCAAACCTGTGTGCATTTTCAGACAAATAGCAGGAAAAAACCAACTAACCAATCAAATAAAGAAAACACAGCCAAAACCATAACAAAACCCAAACCAAAGAAAACAACCCAATAAAACCAAAACCACAACAAAAACCCAAAAAACTTTCTTACCCAAGATTCATTTACATAGACATTTTCAAAATACTTAATAAAATGGAAATGCTAGCCTCATTTAGAACAAGGAAATTGTTAACATTAGGATAACAAGTGGTCTCAACCAATTTGTCTTGTAAGTTTTATTACCAGAAATGAACTATTCTGTCTGGACTCATCTGTTGTGAAAACATAATCTTGATTATTGAAAAGACCATTTTATTATTTAACAGTTTAACAGTCATAATTTTGAAATACAAATACACATAAAATAGATTTTGTAATGAGAAAGTTGGAGGAGCTGAAAGAATAAGTAGTGGTTTCATTCTTAGATGGAGGCATATTTAGAGAGTGAATAATGTGAACTATTTTCTGAGGGTGTAATGCTGCAAAAATATGTTCAAAATGAGAAGGATACTCTGTACTTAACTTTGCCTTTAATAAAAAATGTTTCTTTAAAATTTTATGTCTTTGAGTTTAAAAGCTCAAAATGTCCAGAACCACATTCTTTATCTTTTACAGTGGAACAAGCAGTTTCTGAAGGAAATACATAACATAAATAAGAGTGCTGGAATGAACCCTAAATGTATCCTGTAAAGCTACTTTCTAAAGCTGCCCAACTAATTTCTAGAACTCAGAATCAGTCATTATGTATTAATAGAAACATTATTGGAAAATTTGCTAACACACAACAAATCCTTCTCCCTTCAGGAACATAATGCTATAGTAGGTGAGGAACACTTTGTTCCCTCACATTCTTGGCTTGGAGGGGCTACAAGATCATGGTTTAAATTCTGTGAATTAATTCATACATTTGCCAGCTCATTTTTTCCAGGCTTCTGAAGGTCAGAGGATTTTTACTTTCATTTGCTATACTTTAAATTAAATCTTCAGAGTCTTTGTGGTCTTTCAACCCCCACACCCAAGCAGAAGATGCTGAAGTGTACAGAGATTAAAATCCCCATAGTTTTATCTTGACATAATTCATCTATGTGCAACAGCAAGCAAAGGGGAAAAAAAAAATCTTTTCACATCAATCCATAAGAATGACCAGGATTGTTACATACAAAGTGTCTAAACATTTTTCGAAACAGTCTGTGAGATGACTGGCTGACTGATTCCCAGCTAAGCGTGATGCAGTGTTCATTAAACATTTAAATTTCTCATGTCATTTTCACTGATGTTGGTCAATGCTCTCCCAAGCATAGCAGACTTGAGAGTTCACTGGCTCAGAGGGCTCGCCCGCAGAGGGAGGTTGCTGTCCACGTCCTGCTGCCGTCCTGGAGAACTCAACAGGTCTCAGTTGAGGACTGCTGCTTCCAGGGTCACAAGAGAATTGGCTTTACTCATAATAACTTTCCATCTTGGCCAATATGTGGGTCAGTAACTTTCTTTAAAGGCTGGATAACTGCACTGTAGTTCCGCTCAGGAGATTATTTCATTAGTTTAGGTGAGAAAAATGAGTTTCCAAGGCTGTTCATTAAGAAAGAATTGGCTCGTTAACCAACATAAGTTCATGGGAGCAGGCAATACTTGTGATGAGCTCCAGGCTGATGCTCACAAGTATTTCTGAGATGATTCTGCAGCCCAAGGAGGAGAGAGGGATGCACCATCACCATGAGATTTTGCTGAAGTTTTTATTCTCTCTTTATTCTCTGTGTTTTGCTCTAACTGCAGGCAATCAAGTTTGTGTGGCATACTAATTAAATATGTTTTTAAGAATAGGTTTTGATTTAAGAATGAAACTCTATCCATATTTAGGTGGCTTTTTTTTCCCCTAAGAATAGCCCTCCTAGCATTATATGGCTATAGAAATTTGACTTCAACCTGTCTTGATTGATTTTCATTCTCTTTAAAAATATGATTAGAAACAGCCATCAGAACTTATATCAGATATCTGTATTAGTATCTGTGTTGTAACATGTCTAACATATGTAACACCTTAAAATTCTATGTTTTCTCACTTTTTTAGGAATTTCAAAGAGATTTCATATAAATTCATAAACAAGAACACTCGCAGGTTGTTCAGTTTGGTTGCCTACAAATATGATTTATAAAAAGTAGAGGTTTCCCTTCTTGTTTGTCTTATAAGGATTATTTCATTTCGGGAATATTCATAGTGCTGTAGGATCTGAACAAGTAAATTTGGGATTTATTATGGGATGAATTGGTATAATAATCTTTGAAACACTACTTTGGTTTTGGTTTTGTAATACAAAGAATGTGCCATAATCATTTAGGTCAGTAGTTCCCCACTTCTAAGTGTTTCATGTTCTGTTTACAGCTAATTCCACTGATTTGATAGGTGCTTTTCATTTGATCTGCAGGATAAGCAAGGGTGGCCAGTTATCTTTTGGAGAGGAAACAACACTGACAGAAGTAGTAGACATGAAATGTAACAGTGTTTATATGTATTTTTTGTCAAGTCAAAAACCACAGTTGACTCCAAGGAGGTTTTTTTATCCTTGTAGACAATTTACAGTGTTTTTAGAATTCTATACTTACGTATTCTTCTTCTAGTCTTTTTCTGTTTTCTTTATGTCAGAAAACTGTCTGTTTTCTGTGGGTTTTTGTGTGGATTTTTTTGGTTTGGTTTGGTTTGGTTTGGCTTGGCTTGGTTTTTTTTTGTTTGTGGTTTTTTGGTTTTTTTTTTTGTTGNTTTTTTTTTTTGTGTTTTTTTTTTTTTTTTTTTTTTTTAATTGAGGACACAAATTGAAAAACCTATCAAGAAACTCTTTTGGTTTTGATTTTTATTAGAAGCTTTTTGGTTTTTATACTTCTTCAAGAGATATCACAACAGATCTGAAATTAGCCTAGGCACCATTTTTTCATAGAAGGTCGTGAGTCCAAGATTTTTCAGTGCTCTTCTGTATAATATTTGTGTTAACATGAGAGAAAGCAGAGAAAAGGCTGATCATTAGGGAAAATTACCTTTAGTAGTTGTTCCTCAGACAGAGTGTTGCTGGGGGTCTTTAGTTAAGTAATTGTTATACAGGAGACAATTCAGTGTCTGATCTAGAGAAAGCAGGATTTTCAGATGAAGAATTTTCAAACAAATACAGACAACATAGATCATCACAGATCTCTACAAACATGATATGTCTAACCTCACTCAATTGTTAAGGCATTCTTTTTTAAATGTAACAGATATGGATATATACCACGAAGTATTGCTATGGAAAAAAAAATATATTACCTGGGAAAAGCACTGATCAAGTTATGCCTTTCACAGTAGAAAAAATTGTATCTTGCTGCAGAAATGCGATGTGATTGGGTGCAATTTCT
Source organism: Rhadina sibilatrix (assembly GCA_013400275.1). NCBI lineage: Eukaryota > Metazoa > Chordata > Aves > Passeriformes > Phylloscopidae > Rhadina > Rhadina sibilatrix. Next base: position 52,575 of record VWYO01008048.1, read on the forward strand.
TATTGCATTGTATATTATTTGAAATCTAGAATTACACACAGTTCAAAAATTAATTTGTGCAGAAGGGATGTACGCAAACCATTTTCAGTGCTTCATTATTTATATTTCTGTAAGATAATACTTCCTTTTAACAAACAAACAGAAAAAAAAAAACCCAAAAAAAAAAAAAAAAAAAAAAACCCAAAAAAAAAAAAAAAAAAAAAAAAAAAAAAAAAAAAAAAAAAAAAACTATAAAGCTCATCAGATTTCCAAGCCTGCTTTTTCTGATGAGGGTTCAGTTACTGACCATTGTGTTTCTTACACAAGCCACTTCCATAGCTTGTGGATTTTTTTTTTTCCCTAACTAAGAACTAAACTGCATTAAACCATGACATAGAGTCATGTCTATTACCTAGCTACACATGTAGTTAGGGATCTGCATAAATTTCATATATTAGATCTATGCAATTCTGAATGAAGCTATTGTTGTGAAGATTGAAGATTTCATTTTTAGTGATTACATTGCATGCATTGCACTTCCTGAGGTCAGCTCACTTGGTTGAGCTCTAATCCCATATGGGACATTCACATGAGAGTTGGGCTCCATGATCCTCAGGGTCCCTTCCAACTCAGAGCCTGCTGTGCTCCTGCTTGTGGTTCTAGTGATAAACTTTAACTTTCAGTTCTATACTGCAATGAAAGGCTTTATTAGCTGCTTTGAGCATTTTATTGGCACAAATTTGTCAGTAGAAATGATTTTTGCTAACTATAAAAACATTAAGTGCCTTGGTATAATTTTTTTTATGGAAGCATAAGCGTATTTATATGTATAGTTTGTTTTTAAATTAGATTCCTTACAAAGTAGCTAAAGTTGTTCAGAACTTTTTTAAAAAGATATGGTTAGTACCTTCTGTAGCAAATGCTTCTCTTCTGTCCTTGTTTTCTACTGTTATACTAATCAGTAAATACTTGTTGATTTCTCTTTAGTTTAGGCAGTAGACCAGAAATGGGATTTCTGTTCTCATAAGAGATACTTGACTTGTAAAAAATAATTATAAGGTTGACCTTTGAAGAAAAGAGAAATCAACAGTAATACACTTTTGCTTGGTTTTAAAAAGTTATGATTTTGCATGAGGTCTTGTGCTTTTTTGGCTTCCTAGAATGATTTTCACAGAAGACATGTCTGTGGATTGCTCAAGCCTAGCATTGCATGTAGTGTAAAGGTTTGTTGGTTTGGGTTTTTTAAATGTCATTTTTTCCATAGATTCTCTTCAAAGTCAGCAAGTAACTTGCTACTTTTTTGCATATATCATTTTATGAGCTGTTGTGGTAAATGCCTCTCTAAATATGTAGTAAATATTATAGTCATTATTCACTATTCAGAACACTTGATGGGTTTTTTGAATAACAGTGATAAATATCTAATTCAATAAGAGATTTCTTTTATTTTTTTATTTCCCTCCATCTTAAACGATCTTGGTCAGTTCACTGGCTTTTTATTGCGAAGTACTTCTATGTATTAGATTTTTATTATATCTGATTTTTTTTTGGTGTTCCATTTATAAATAAATAAAATAAATGATGTTCCACTTATTCCTTTATAGAACTGTCTGAGCAGATGCCATTTTCATTGCTCTTACAATTTTGGTTTTGATCAGTTTTTAGAAAGTGTTGAAGAAAAGAAATTTAGCACCATGCGGATGGGGGCTGGAGATCTTGAAAACTACCAAACTGCTTTAGAAGAAGTACTCACATGGCTTCTCTCTGCTGAAGATGCATTACAAGCACAAGGAGATATATCCAATGACGTAGAAGTTGTTAAAGAACAGTTTCACACCCATGAGGTATATGTTTGTACTAATGTTTTGGAATATATTTATATTTTTCTATTCTCTTTGCTTGTTTTTCAAGATTTTTTTGGTTTTTTTTTTAATTAATTTTGGTTCAGAGAATGCAAATCTTTTGCCCTTTGAAGAAAATGAAAGTGTTTATTTCCAATTACAAGGTTTGGTGAGGGGTTTGAAAATCATCTTGGCGAAATGGTGAATTTCATTTCAAAGAATGCAGCTGAAAACTAATTTTTATTTTCAGGGTTTTATGATGGAGTTAACAGCTCATCAGGGACGTGTCGGTAATGTTTTGCAAGTTGGAAGTCAACTTCTATCAACTGGAAAACTTTCAGATGAGGAAGAGAATGAAATCCAAGAACAAATGAATCTACTTAATTCTCGTTGGGAAAGTCTCAGGGTAGCAAGTATGGAAAAACAAAGCAAGTAAGTAATGTGTCAGGTGAAATAATATATATTGATTTTGACTGACACAATCCTTAACTTGACTAACCTTTGGGATTTTCCTTCACTTCACTGTGAACAAAACTGTGTTTTGTATCTGTTTTAACCTGAAATTTGATGCGTGGTGATTTTGAATCTTGTGGTGTTGTTTGGAGCCTGGAAGCCACATAAAGCAGCAGCTATCAACAACTTGAACACCAATAACACTTCAACCAAAATTTACATAACCTACCTCACCTTTTCCCAGTTGTTTCAACAAAGTGTGTATTGCACTTTATTGAGCTACAAAGGAGAGAATCTTTGTGAAGATAAAAAAAGGATAAGGGAAACAAATCTTTACGGCCTGTAAAACTCAGTCTCATTAAGAGAATAAATGAGAACTTAGCTTTCCTAGAAATATTGCTATGGTTTTATCAGAGTGAAAATTGCCCTATTAAAAACAGGAAAGTCCTACAGTTTAAAGTTGAACTAGAAGTAGAGGTAGAGAAATAATCTATTAAATATCCACAATAATCTTTTGAGATTTTTAATATTACTATATCTGATTTTGAAATTTTGATTTACATAGCACCATCTGGGATAAGAAATTCCATAAATGTAAGAGCTTATGATTGTGCCACAGGGGAGTAATTTGGTTTACAGGATACAGAGATAAAGTATATCTTTTCTTGCTTTCTTCATAAATATATATTGAACATATTCAGTTATTCACCTTGCTCCTCTTTGAGCTATTTCCAGTTCTACCTTACCTTTTGGGGTTAAGGGGTCTGTCCATTGCATTAAAAAGCAAACTGTGATTTTCAACCATTGCATGATATAACTCTCTTTCTTGCAGCATATTCTTAGCAATTCCAAAAATTTGTTTTCTTTTTCAGCTTGCTGCTGAGTATTTACAGTGTTTCCTTTATTCTGTCTTCCTTTGACTATAAAATTGTTGATGGGTTTCAGATGTTTCAACCTAAATTATTCCACTTTTAGCATTTTTTTGGAAAGAAAAATTTATGATGCTTTACTATAGGGATTTTTATTGGCCATACTTAATTTCATTCAAATCCATATGTGCATCCCTGAGTGGTACTTTTTCTGCTTAAAATGTCCTTTAACACCAGTTGTTAAACCCATCTCCCAGCTGCAGCTGGAGGTCATTCCTTGGGGAAATGAATGGCCCAGTATCTTTTAAAGTAGGTCATAGTTGGGTAATATGAATTCAGTAGAAGACATAAAGTGATAGGGGCTTCACAGAGAGTGTTGTGCTACTATTTAATTTCCTATACCAAAAAACAACAAACAAACAAACCCAAATCAAACAAACATATAAACAAATAAACATGATAAATTCAATGAGATGTGGGATAGGGCAAGAGAAAAATTCTCAGGAGTGATATACTTAAATATAGTTAATTCTGGCCTTTTTGTCAAACCCCTGTGTTTCCAGGAACTGGCTAGAGGATTAGAAAAAGCTTTCGTATCACAATATAATATATTTCTGGGTTATTACACGTAATTTAAACTCTCAGGATCCATCTTCTACTTCAGCTTAAAGCACAATCTTCTGAGCACATTGCTGTAATCTTGTCCCTAAGGCAACAGTGGCACGTTTAGCCAAACAGAGATGGTTTCTGTGAAGATGAGAGCAACAAGGCTGTTTGACCTCTGTAATGGTAATAAGAAGTGTGAGAAAAAGTACCACACTTTACAGCACAGGGAAAACAAAAACAAGCAATAAACAAGGGCAAGAGGAAGATACACTGATAAAGATGCTATAGAAGTGGAAAAGTCCTAAAATAAATGATTAGAGGGTCAGAATGTCTTTTTCCCCAGATTGTATTTCTCATGTATTCACTATGTTTTGAAAGTATTTTACTTTTCTAATATGCAGTGCTCTAGTATGCTGAAGGAAAACTGTCTGGGGTTGTTCTTGTTGTTGTTTGGGTTTTGTTTTTTTTTAATTTCTTCCTCCTGGCCTTTCCCAAACAGGATTTTCTATAGTAAAGCATCTTAGTGATAAATATGCCACTGTAGAGAAAAAACCAAATGCATTTTACCACCTTATAGGGAGTTCTACGACTTTTAAAACACATTCAATTCAATGAAAAAGTTTTTTTAAAAAATTTGAAACTTATGAGAGCCATACTATAGAAAACTATTAAAAAGGTTTTGATCACTGAGATAGCTATATAAATAAATGCTAAACCCTAATATCAGATGTTTATAAAAGTATTTTGAAAACAAGGAAATACCTGGTGAATGGTAAGAAAGAAGCAACGTTCTTTTGCTTAGGAATAAACTGTGATTATTTTTTGTGATTATTTAATTTTTAAGTTTATAGTCCTTACTTCAGAATAATACCAATATAATGTATTATACATGTTTCATCGTATTTTCATTTTCTTAAATTCAGTTTATTTTAACAGGTTTTCTGTACAGTTTATTTAATTTATTGGTAAGAGGAATATCTCCAGGATGAAGCATTGTACTTTATAATAGCTCAGTTTAGAACTTCAAGACAATAAAATACACAGTTGAAAGTGAAGCACTGAGATCTGAGATCCCTAATCCCTTCTGTAGCATGGGATTTATTGAAACAGGGCATCATCTTTCTGTACTCTGTCTGTAATTAATAGAGAGATTAGGGTGGAAACAATACAATGTGAGTCCTCTGGTGGTTTAAATCAACCTTTAATATATGATTTCTAGTTGTTATTTTTTTAAAAAAAGAAAAAGATAAAAAAATCTGAAATCATAGAATACTGTTGATGAAGATTTTGTTTAGGAAAGTTTAGAGAATTTACAAACAGGCAAGTGTAAGTGGAAATCTCTAAAGGATTTTTGGCCAGATAATTTTGGCTTTATGATTTGATTAGGCAAAACTGAAGTATTTCCTGATTTTTTTTTTCAGAATATTTTCTACTGAATAACTGAAAAGATAGTATTTTTTCTATTTAATATCCTAAATTAGAGGAAGCCTGGTAAGGTCCGCTGTTTTTCAAAATACTTGCAGTGGACAAAAGAAGCTTTAAAAAAAACAGAATGTAGAAATTTGAACTCCAGCTCTAACAGAAATGAAACCAGAAGACAAGGCTTTAACAGACTAAATATTCTATGATGTAGTCAGTTCCTAAAGGAAAAGCTTCAAAACAGTTTTTCTAAACAAAACTATTTAAAAAAAAATCAGTTACCTTCTCTATAGAACCATAGAATTTGCTGGGTTGGAAGGGACCCATTGGGGTCACGAGTCCAACTGATGGCCCTGCACAGACACCCCAAGAGTCCCCCCCTGTGCCTGAGAGAATTGCACAAACACCTCCTGAGCTCTGCCAGGCTGGTGCTGTGACCACTGCCCTGGGAAGCCTGTTCCCCTTTCAAAGCATATATTTCTGTTCTACCTTCAAATGTAACCCTGTGGAAATCTGTTAGTGTGCGGGGCAGATGTTTCTGCCTGTTGTTTTCTTCACTTACAAATTCCAATTATTTTTTCTTTGTTTTACAGTTTACATAAAATCCTAATGGATCTGCAGAATCAGCAGCTAGCCCAGCTAGCTGATTGGCTGACAAAAACAGAGGAAAGGACAAAGAAAACTGATTTGGAGCCCTTAGGTCCAGATCTAGAGGACCTGAAGCGCCAAATAGAAGAGCATAAGGTATGCTGCGGTGTGCTTCCCAAGGCATAAAAACCAAATTGGGTGTTTGACATTTTAAAAGCTCTACTCCTGCTGTTAGAGCACAGCAAAGTAATATGAAATCTTGGTTTAATATTTATTGTTCTGTACAGTTAACAAGCTTTTGTAGACTTACTTTATCACAACTGTGAGTTTTATTCTGATATTAAAAACATTGCTTTCTTTATAAGAAATATACTAGAATATGGAAGGCAGCTGTAACATCTTTTCATTACATTACAGTGAAAATAGATCAGAGGTTTTTTTAATACCTGTGTATCTTCCTTTTTGCATCTTGCTTTTTTTTTTTTTTTTCTCTTACATATTATAGCAGCAATGATGCAGTAGTCAGACCACATAATACTGTTAGGACTCCAGAGATTCTGAATATATATTTGCACAGAATATATATTATGCACTGTAAAATGCACTACATTCTAACAGTAGAAAATACTTTTTGGTAATGTATTTAAATAGCACAAAAAAAAAAAAAAAAAAAAAAAAAAAAAAAAAAAAAAAAAAAAAACCCACCACCAAAAACATAACAAAACCAAACCAAAAAAAAAACCCAACCAAAAAATCCCCACAACAATAAATCACCTCAGGAATACAATATAAATGGAGTTTGGCCAATTTATTCCATATTACATAGCAGTAATTTTTTAATTGAAAGAATTGAGAACTAATAAGAGAGGGAGGATAGCTTGTGTAATAGATTGATTCCATTTACTGAATTGGATTGCCTTGCTTCATATTAATTTTGATTTAAACATAAATTTATATATGTGTCTATAGGACATGATGATGATAAGGAAACACATAAAAATATAGAAAACAGGTGATTTGTGAGGTGATGGAGATTTAATGTGACCTGTTAATGTCTCTACATCAATGGCTCAAAGCAGTTCCTTGCCATGGCAAGGTATCTTGAGAGATTTTAACACCTGTTGCTTCATGGCCTGTGTCACTGCTAATCCAGGTTTTAGAGTGCAGATCTTCCTGAAAAACAATTCAAACTGAAATCAGCCTTTACAGTTCTTTTAAAAATAGGTCAAAAGCTGCAAAAGACTTCATGATGCACTTGTGTGTTAAAGATGATTTCTTTGCATTCTGATTAAGGAGTGCTACTGAAGAAGAATACAAATTCTGCAGCTCCTGCTGCTGTTAGTGCTGTCTGTGCTTGCCCAGTGAGCAGACAATGCATTTCAATATGAGGGTTTGCTAGCTAAGGACATTTTCTGACATTAAATTTTCTTTTTTTAAAAAAAGACAGCAGGTAATTATGAAATGGTAATTAGAGAAAGAAACATGAAAGATTTTGAATACATCAATACTAAGACTTGAATGACTTTACCCCTATTCCTATGCATGTTATGCTTGAATACTAACATAAAATGTAATCCTTTTATTTATGCAATCTCTTTATGCTGCTTCTTTCTAATACTGAGAAAAATGGGTATTTAGCTTGTATTTGAAGATTCTGAGTAAAGACATGCAGAAATCTCTTTTCCACATGCTAGTTCTTCATTCTGGTGTGTTCAGTTAGTGAACATTATTTATTTATGCGTATTACTTTTCAAATCTGTTTCATGTATGAGAGGCAATTTAGCTAGAAATGCTGGAAATAAATTGATTTGCATTTAATTTTAATTACATTTATATTCATTTATCACTTGCCTTATTCAGAAGCCAAAGAACAGGGTTTTCCATCCTTTCAGTTATTGAAAGTTTCATGTAATTTCATTGAATTTTACATACAGCAAAGCTACATCCTATAGTAAGGGTTGAAACAATGGAATTTTAATGCGACAGTTATTGCTTCATTATTGAACAAGAAAATAAAAAAGCAAAACCCCTTAATATCTTCTCTTAGTCTCACATGAGTCTGATTGTATCAGAAAACAATGTTTTGTAAATTCATAAGAGGAGCGAGAAGTTTGAAGATATAAAAGGCAATCATAATTTCAGATGAAACAGACTTCAGCAAACATGATAAGTTTGGATTGTTGTCATCTTGCTGCTGTTCTCCTCTTCACTTTTATAATTTTGCCTTCCTCTCTTTACCTGTTCATTAGTAGGTACTTTTCACTCTATTTCATGTTATGTACCCCCCTTTGACTTATGATTTCTATACATCTGATTTCTTTATTCTATGTATTTTAAAATGATGTTGCAAATTATTATTTTGTTAAAATGTTAAAATGATGATTGGTCGTGAATTCTTGTGACTGACACTTCAGTTGCTCTGCTGGGTCATAGTAAAAAACAAAAAAGCAAACAAAAACACCACCAACAAAAAAACCCACTAAAGTGCATTGGGAATGGTAACCAACAATCACATAGACAAAGAACACAACATTCTTCCCAGCATGCTGCTTAGGTCCAAAATGTTTGAGGTTGTTATCTTGATAGTACTAAAAATTTTCTGAGTGGACTGAAGTGGTGAAGTAGAAAATTTTATGCCATTAGGAAGGCACAGAGTTCGTGTAAGAAATCTGGCATAGTCAGTATATTTTGGAAGAGTAGTTAAATATTTCAGGTTTTGGGGGGGTGGTTTTAGTAGCATTTTAACTATTTTTTTTTTCCTGCTACAATTATCCCTTCTTTATAATTTTTTAAAGGAACAAAACTACTTCTCAATAAAAATCTAAGGACTTTTGAGCTGTTCAAGCAGAATATTGTATTGGAAATGTTACAATTAATTTTAAAATTGTGCTTTTAATTGCACTGATTTTATTTTTCCAAATTGATATTCTAGCATATATAATTAGTAGATTTTTTTAGTTTTGTTAAGTTTCTAAAAACATCTAAGACTTTTTTAGTCCTAGGATGTTTAGTAGTTCAAATTAATTTAAAAGGTAAAATGAGACACTTCTTTAGTGTCCAAATATCAGGATGGATTTGTCTTTGTGTACTTGGATGACTTTGGTAGGCATTTTTATTCACTTTGAACTAGATTATGTTGGAGTTGTGTAAGGTATCTGATAGATAGGAATTAAAGGAATTGTGGAGTTTTATGAGTTTCTCTTGTTGCTATCTTTATCCATCAACATCTATATCCATCTTACATTTTAAGTCCCTGAAAATTTGCTATTTCTCTAATAAGCTCAGGACAACTTGTTAGAAATTTCCATTTAAATGATTTGAACAGAGAGTGCTCTTGCCTTGAAACTGTCCATCATAAATTCCTGTTCCAACAAGATCCTATAAACAAACAATTCTCACTAATGAACTTCATGATAAAAATAGACACTTGGGTTATAAAGAACAGTTTTTTTACTTCAGAGTAAATTGAATCTGCCTGAGGATTAGATAATGGTTCAACTTTCTGGTTCATCTGCTCCATGACTTCTTGAGTCTTTCACAATGTGTGTGAGACTCCCACCTCCGAAGTGCCACCGACTCCTGCTAACTCTGGTTTTGTTCTGGGGTGCCATCTGCCAGATTCCAGCTAATAAGGAAATCAAAGTCACCTTGTCCATGGCTGTAGACTTACGGAGCAATGAATTTATTTTCTTTGACTTAAAGAGGGGGTTAAACGTGGCAGAAGTGAGCTGTATTATCCACTCTAATCCATGACTGCTCTGCCTCCTCGTCCCTTTCAAATGCTGGGTTATAAAACATTGAGAAGTCTAAATTCCAGAGATGACTCTAACAATTCAGTATACTTCACAGTCCTTGAGAATTGTTTTATAGTCTAGCTCTCTGAAGCAAATGGTACTCACAGGCATGAAAGTCAGAAAAAGGAGAATTCCTATATTGTCTCAATATGCCCATGAAAGAAATTAACTCTGAAACGGGTGATAAGATGTTTATGCCCTAAAAACAAAGTGGTCTGTGAATTCCTTTCCTATCGCTTATAACTGCATTACATTTTGGTGTTTGTTTTTGGTTTGTTTTTTTTTTTAATTTTCACATTAAAGTTAGATGTTTTCTGACTGAGAGTTTTAGATTGTGTGACCTTATTTTCAACAGTAATTCACTTCATACCTGAGTGAATTACTTTACTCGAAAAAGCAGCAGAAAACCACAACGTTGTGAAATTCAACATAGTTGGTAACGCAGTCAAGGTTTCTCTTGTGACAAGGCCATGTTATTTTTCAGACTGTAACTGTCCCACTATATATGCATTAAACCGTAGAACACACTGAAGCTGATGTACTGAGAATATAATCGAGGACTTTGGTTTCCCCCATTCTTTCATTGGTTTGAAGCAAGTTAGAGACACTAACTTGAGATTTTTTTTCAGGGGAGTGGTATGAGATCATCTCTGTGGTTTTAACTTCTGTTGCCAACACCACTTTAGCTTCTTCCATTTTTGTTGTGTGTCCTCTTGTTGCACCTGAGCAAAGGAAGGAGAAAATAGGTCTGGCCACTCAGTTCCCTGGTGCCAGAGCTGAGCTGGTTTTAGTTTCCTTAACTATAGCAAAGGAGGGGTTCCATCTTTCATGGCAACTGAGGAAAAAAAAGGACAAGCAAGTTTTTCTTCTGACATGCAGAAATTATGAAATGCCTTTGCTTAGTTTCTTGGTTTAGTTTCCTGGTTTCTGCAGTGGGTGAAGCTAGGATCCTGCATGAGTTTCCTAAACTTCCTGAGCAGTTTTCTCCTATGTGAGTAATGTTGTAGGGGTGCCAAGCTGAAGTTTGTAAGTGCTTGTTTAATGAAATTTATGTGATTTTTTAATATTCTTACAAATTTGAAAAAAAAGGTTTTCATACAATAATATGAAAAACAAAGTTGAATTCAGTGGCTATTTAAAAACTGCAGGCTATTGGTATGTATGCATATTATGTGAATATCTGTACATAAACTCAATTTATTATTTCTCAAGCAAAATTTTCAGCCTGGAATATTGTATTATGTGTTAGGACTTGTGAGTGAGTAAGCTCTGGAGTTCTCATAGTTAGTTATGTGAGTTAATCAGTCAATGGTACACTTGTTTTGTTTTGTTTTTTTACTTATGAACACATTCGCTAACACGTATACTTTCATTATAGGCATTTCAAGAAGATCTGGAACAGGAACAAGTCAAGGTGAATTCCCTAACCCATATGGTAGTGGTGGTGGATGAAAACAGTGGTGACAGAGCTACTGCTGCACTGGAAGAGCAGCTTCAGGTAATGACTAAATGGAAATGCTGGTCCCAAAAGTTTGAAATAGGAAATTTTTTAAATAAGCAAAACAAGATAGTGAATGTGTACAGGATCATAATTTGTAGAAAAACAATGGTTATCAAGAAATATTAAGATCATTCTGTATTTTTCTAAAGCACTTTTGGGGGGAAAGTCATAATTTATTTCCCATTATTTTCTCATGGCCATGTGTCTTAGGAAATGAAGGGAACTATCACTTAATTGTATTTTCTAAGTACAATCACTTGAGTATCTTTAAAAGAATGACATGTTGGTGATATATTTGTGACAGAACTAACATCCAAGATATTCTAAAAGTTTTTTCAAGTATTCACTGTCTCATAGTAAAAGTTCACTATAAAAGTTGCTATTGCTGTATTATTTATATTCCGATGCTCTTACTATAACTTCTGAATGAAATTGGATAAACAAAAGTAGATAATTTATGTTGAGATACATTAAAGGAGGGTTCTCTTGTGTTGGTGGTCAGCTCTCCAGGCACACAGCTCAAGAGGAATTGCAGTATTACAGCCAAGATTCCTTCTGGGTTTTTTTTCTCTTTTGGAGAGGAAAAAGTGTTTTTCTTTCATTTTGCTGTATTACCTAAGAAAATAAGAGTTTGTGGGTTCTAAATCATTAACACTCAAGGTTTCTCTAGAGAATCTATTGATGCATTCAGCCAGAAGGTATAGCTGTGTGCTGTCTTGAATGTATTGAATTTGGGTTCTGATACCAGTAAATTAGTAATTGGTTTGGAATTTAGAGTAGGTTTGGCTGAGATGATTCAACTGTAATTCTCAGTTTTCTCTTCTGCAGCTACTTAGTCACTCAAGAGGCACAATCCAGCCAAGATAACAATGCAGCCTCTACTGATCCATAATTATTAGTTCCTTTTGACTTCATCTTAAGGGTCAGAACTGTGGCGCACCTGCTCAAAATAGTCTTAACCTTCCAGAATTTCTTGCCAGCCAGCTCCTTGGAACTGTTCAGTGGAATAAAGCAGATCCCTAGCAAGAACATGCCTCCAGAAGCTAAACTAAACTTGTAAAATATCTTGAATGGAAGAGGAGAAAAAATAATTAACAGTATTTGATATTTATGGCCCTTCATAAATTGGGAGATGTAGAAATGAGAGTTTTTAATAGTGTGGAAAACAAATGAATCATTGGTAGATTGTTAGACTATTAATCTAATTTCACATCTTCAGAAAGAGGAATTAAGGGAACACCAGGTGACACAGCTTCATCCTATATTATTACAATGGTTGGAAAAATACCATTATTATCCTGTGCAACATCTGTGGCTGATCCGTATTGGAATAAAGCATGAAACAGAACTCAGACATTACTGCAATTCCATAAAAAAACATAATGAATAATTAATGGAAATTAATTTCCACACAGTGGAAATACACAATTTGTAACTGTACTACTGCAGAAAGTACCAAATTTTACTGTCTTGGAAAAAGTACATTCCTTGAAAGATGGTAGAAAGACAATTCCTGAATCCCCCTCATCCTGCAGCACAGGCCACCTCTGAGCACAGTCTGGGGTGGTGTGGAACACTCCATTTGCTCTTCTGTTATGTCCTCTATTCACAATTCATTCCATACAGAAGAATCTGAGAGGAAACATCATAATTCCATTGCTCTGGAAGTCAAGGAATATGTAACAGTATTACAGATGTTAATAAAACCCAAGTACAGCTATAAAGCTATAGTGTTTAGAGGTTTAGGGAGGCGTGGAAACTTTTATACTTTAATGCCCAGGAGAACAGAGTTACCATAGTCCACCTGCTCGCCTGGTGAAATGTTACACCTCTTTTTTTGTGTACAGGAACTGTTTGGAATTTTTTTTTATTTTTCCATATCACTTGCAGTCTGAATGTAGGCACAGGAGATAAAATGTGTTGACAGGCACAACCATTAGAGCATTTGACAAAAAGCACAATGGAGGAAAGTTCCAAGCTTGGAACTTTCTGCCAGTCTGACTTCTAAAAGTAGAACAAAACAAGAGCATGAACTGTCAGACAAAAGAGCTTAATAAGACTGGCTCGCTGAGGTGTTGGTCAGGATCAGATTAAGAAGAAAATGAGGAGTTATTTCCATGTAATAGTCAAAGACGCATTTTCCAAGCAGGTGCAATTCAGTTATGCCTTTCTTTTTGAGGTGGTGATCCTAAAATATTTTAATACATATAGATATTTATGTATGTGTTGTGTATTTCTTTTTTTTTTTCAAATGTCTATATAAGCCTAAAATGAACTTTTTGAGATTATAGGTCTCAGGAAGGTTGACAAGAATCTATGCTGATTTTAAATGAAATGTATAGAAGTTCTTAAGTCTTATTGTCTATGCAAAAACATATCCATTTAAGAGAAAATTAATGGCATAGAAGCCAAAAGTGTCCCCTGAAACAAATTATTAATTGAAAATTTACCCTTGCTTGGAAAACTAAAATGAAACAGAATTTCAGGGCTTTTCTTAGAAACAGCTGTCCCCCTAAGGTACTTTGAGAGACTACAGCTAGATTGGGTGAGTGTGAATATTAAAACTACTTTTCCATTACTTTGCTTACATAACATCAGTGTGTGACATATTGAGAGGCTCTGTTTGTGCTTCTACTAAGAACCCACTATTTCGACTTAAAACTCCGAGACCCCAATTAAACTCAATCCATGGATTTACCAAGCTGTGGCATAAGGTTCACATCTATATTTAGTGCTGCAAAATCAAACCACTTTAGTAGCAAAGCTGTTGCTGTACTCTGATTCGTTTCTACAGGGAAGATGGAGAGAATTATCTTCAGCTCAGAGAAATGGCTGGATAACATACAGAAGCCATGAATGCAGGGGCATTTTTCCCCTAATTATACCCAGCAGACAACAGGTCTCTTAAGGACTCTTGTGAGCTAGCTCAAATTAGAGGCTTCCCCAGGCTTCAGGGGTCAGGGTCTGTGCTAGAAAGAAATCTGTATTAAGTGTATCAAATGCTATTTGATGGCTTATTCTCCTGCTAGGGGAAAGGAGCTGAGAGTGTATTTTCCAGGATTCATATTATTCGGGGTACTGTCCTTCGATTGAAGATGATGTATGGGTAGTTCTTGTAAAAATACATCAAAGTGAGGAGTGTTAAAGAATGAGTAGACTATTTCAGTTGACTGGCTGAGCACTTATGACGAGAAGTTACATCCTGCAGACTTCAGGGGTTTCCACGACCTGCTTATCACAACAGTTGCATGATATTCCTGGTTGATGCCTGGGAAGTTGAAATCTCCCATAAGGACAAGGGTTACTGATCTATAAATTTCTCATAATTCTCTGAAGAATAGTTTACATCCTGAGCAGCCTGGAGTTCTCCATCCCAGATTTCCAACCATGGGAGTCATTTCATCAAGTCTCATTAACATCACAGCTGTGGGACCTGACCAGTGCTTCCAGTTCCTCCTGTTTCTCCCACTCCATGTGTGTATGAAATGCTAACCATTTCAGAACTGCACACAAAACTTAGTGTTGTTTGGTACAAATTCTGTGAATGGGCTAAATATTCAGTTGTAAAGAATAAATTTTGGATATAGGCAAAAGCATTTTTCCCCTTTTTCTCAATATTTTAAAAAGTGGGTAACTATACCTGATTTGAAAAGCATTTATCAAGTAAACTCTGTTAGTTGCAGGCTTGCAGTACATTATTTTAGTCCAGTGTTCCCAAAAGTTATATTTTACTCATTTTTTTCTGTTCTTGTGCTTCCTTACTTTGACTTTTTAGCAGACTAAAGTATTTCATCTTCTCCTTTTGATAGTCATAAGAAATACTCTTTCATTGTCCCCTGAGTAGAAAAAAAAAAAAATCTTCTTTTTCATACAGATTTCTCTAAAAATTCAAGTTAGGGCTGTAAGAAAAGGCATTTTTTTACAGAAGGGCATTTTACTTGTTAGTGTGGATTCAATCAATTTCTCTGAATATCTGCTTTCCCAGGTGTTAGGAGCACTTGGAGCAGTCTGAGTTTCTGGGCATGACACAGGCAACTGTTTGATGTGAATAGAGAGTTAAAGTTGAGCACCATGTGATTTAGTATAATAACTACTTTATAAATAACAGTCCTGACATGATATTTCAGACTTGAAACATCATATCTTAAATCTATTCAACCAAACAGTGTATCTTGGTCTCGTGGTTGTTATGGCCTCTCATGAGAAATAACTAGATTTATGGTAGGTCACAGAATCACCACTTTTATCAGTATACTTACTTGGTAATTTTGCTTGCTTTGTTAAAATAAAAGGTCTTGTTAAATTATTGAGGGGAAAAAAAGCAGGTTTTGTAGCTGTAAAATCATATGCTGAAAATGGCATTTTGTATTAACTTTTCTGCTGTGCAAATCAATATATTTCTCACAGTCAATGCAGAGCCAGATGTTTGATCTTGTTCTTTTGAGGTTTTGGTGTTTTCTAGAGGACCAAACAAAAAATACTTTTGATGGTGTACCACAGTGATAATTGATGGAGATGTTATTGCTGTTGCTGAGAGAATTTTTTATTTCATTGTACTCATTGAGAAAAGTCATCTGCTTGGATGTGAGCTATTTAAAAGTTACTGAGGTATGAGGATTTTTATAAAATAGCCATGAGGAAAGATATGCTTATGATTTTTGAACTAGTAATAAGCAAGGTAAAAATATTCAATTGAAGATTTTTATGATTTTAGTGTTCACTAAATGGAAAGCTGTATCTGCTGACTTTTTACTGTGACATAAAACTGTTAAAGCAACAAATTCAGATGGCATTCTGAAATTTTATCTTCCATATCCTAGAAAGTGAAATCCACAATTTGGATGCTACATTTTTACTAAAATTAAATTATAATCTTTATGAAAAATATGTAAATAAAAAGGATATATTATCATACAATGTCTCGTTATAAAGGATCCATAAGTGTCATGAAGTAAATAACTAAATATGTAAAAAGGAAGAGGCTATTACCTTTTTGTCAGGATATGCTTTTGAAGTGGATGAAAAATTAAGAACACAGCAGTATAGAGTATCTTGTCAGAAAAGAGATTTTTTTTTTTTTAATTTGAGAGCAGCTAAATAATTTGTATTTGGTGTCCAGAGGTAATTAAGTCACCATAAATCATTGCAATAAAATTTTTCTATTATCAGCTAAAATAAGGAAGAAGAGAACAAGATGGTTGGTGTTTTGTGTAATTTAAATGCATACATGGTAACATATGCTACAAATACCTGGAAAACCTCAGTGGGATTTGTGCTGGTGGGAAGGTTATAAGGGTGGGGTTTTTTCACTGCAATGTTTTAAAATATGTAAGAGCTTTGACCAACTGTACTGATGATCCAACTTAAAAGCCAGGTTTTTGGGGGTTTTTGGGGGGTTTTTTGGGGGGTGGTTTTGGTTGTGTTTTTGTTTGTTTGGGTTTGTTTGGTTTGGTTTGGGTTTTTTGTGTTTTTTTTTTGGTTTT